>OU343219.1:58368598-58597511 GCA_910596185.1 Chrysanthemum makinoi
TCAGTTACGTATTACTTATCGGAACTTATGTTTTATTGAATCATGCGATACATTTTGAACTTTATGTTAGGAAGACTTTGATATGCATATTTGTTGAACCTTATGATATGAGTTATTTGATATGTTCTTTGTTGAACCTTGTGTTTGATTAAGACTTGTGTCATAATTGAAATTTGGTTTGACCTAAGTTAGTTGACACCGAGCCAAGTAATACCTAGTCACGGGGTTCCATGTCCGTGTCGATTGATGCACCTCGACATGACTCTAGGGAAGAGTGAAGTTCGCCCGTCCCTTATCATTATATGTTATGAGCTCAAGTTATATTATATTATCAATGTATATCGTAGGTATGGATGCATCCTAGATCCGACCGTTATCCGATATGATTTGTTTAGGTGAATGATGTCGTGTGCAATACGCGTCTTCCCAACTTCAGGAGCTAGCTACTCAAATTATCTTCTAAGATTATTTTTATATAGTTACGATGTTTTGATATGATATGTTCTGGGCTCGTGGTAGTTAACTAAATCTTTAATTGTTATTACTATGTTAAGTACGATTTTTTATTTGGTATGTTCAAATGCTTATGATTAAGTGCTGGGTTTGTTATATGTTCTTATACATGTGTATGCTTTTGTATGCTTATGTGATTGTCGTTTACTATGCTAGGTTATGATTAATATGTTTAAATGGGTTTTATGTTGTTATCCGATATCATGATTAGTTTCGTTATGTGAATTCTTTTTGTGGGATGAATATGTTAGTGTGATAGTTAGTATTCTATAAACTTAATATGTATAGTTTGATTAGTTAATTTTGTGAACTTTGCTTATACATTGGTGTTTATTGCCTATGTGACCTGCCATGTTTGAACTCTGTTGATGTTAGGATTTGATCTTAGAACTGGTTTAGCTTATGATAGTTGTTTTGATAATTGCTAATGGATATGCTATGTTTTGTTTGGTCTATTTAAATTTAGTTTGTATACTATGTTCTTTTTGTTTGTGAGACTGCCATGTTTTGGATACTATTTCCTTCTTTGCTTTAATGTTTTAAGTGTGTTAAGTGAAGGTTAATTAATTTGTTGAATGTCATGTTTATTTTCTAGAAAGTGTTTCCGTTAGCCTTAGACTTTTCGTTTGGTTTATATGCAATCTATTTGCTTTTGATATGCTAAGTGTTTGGTTGATCTGTTGTGTTTGTGTTTGTGTCATTTGTGTGCTATGAGATGTTTAATTGTTATGTGGTTGTTTGGATTTATGTTTGATTTAGAATCCTAAAAAGATCCCTCATTATTATTTTATTTTGATTTTGTCATTTGTATATTTTGTTTTATTTAGTTTTCGTTTTGTTATATCTGTTCACTGAGCTTTGTAAGCTCAAAGCATTTTCTTTCATGCGCGGGGTATTTTAGCATTCAAGATGAGCTTATGGGATAGCCGATCCGGGTTGAGAGTAGAGACGAGAGCAACTTTCGATTATAGAGATCTTAGATTTATTTTGAAGTTTAGTTATTTATGTTTTATCTTGAGTATTTTGTAAGGCTTTTATTGTGTATATTTAGAGTTCGATGAAACCGTATTGTGATATCTTTACCCTTGTCGGGTTGGGGTGTTACAATACTTAAACATATGAACTCATCAGCTTTATGCTGACATTAAGCATGTATTTCTCAGGTTCATAAGGCAATAACCTACATTTGGAGCATTCGAGTCACATGGCATTTTGAAGACTTGAGACATTATCTTACCATTCGACGATCTTTTAAAAATGTTTATGTAACTTAACATCTTGGAAACTCATATTGTAACTTTGTATCATTTATCGAATGGTATCTTTTCAAAACGTCTCATATAGAGGTCATTCTCCATAACTTGAACTTTGTACTGAAAAGTATCACCCAAGTGACATTATCTTCCGCTGCAATTCATTTTTAGGGGTGTTACACATTTCCCCATTGATGAAGTGTACCGCATAAATCGTCATTTGGCATACAACATGGTTCCTAATGCTTTTTGCAAATATCTGCAAATGAGTGAGAAAACTCCTCGCCTATCTCTTGATTATTTTTGTATTTTTGTTATGCAAAATTTTGGAGCAGAGTATTTGAGGAAATCCACTATCACTAATGTTGACAAGCTATATGGGTACCACAAAGAAACGAAAGGGTCTCCAAGGATGTTATGAAGGTTTGATTGTACAGATTGGCCATGGTTTGGTTGTCCGACAGCATATAAAGCGCAATATTCTAGACGTGACCATGGTCCGAATCCATTCATCTTGCTGGAAGTTGTTGTTTCACAAGACTTATGGATATGGCATGCTTTCTTTGGTGTTTCTAAGGCAAACAACGACATCAACGTTATACAACAATCCCCTTTATTTAACGATCTCAAATCCGAAAAGCAATAGAGATTCCGTTTGTGGCTAACGACGTAACTTACCCATGGGGATACTATCTTGTTGACGTTTATCCGAATGGGCGACACTCGTTAAGACGATTCGAACCATCTAATGATGACAAAGCCGAATAAATTATAAGCAAATGCGAGAATCGACAACGAATGTAGAACGGGCTTTAGTGTTCCAAAGAAGAAATGGGCTACAGATAGCCAATCCCGCCTGGCGATGAAAAAAGAAAGAATAAGGAATATGATGTATACATGCATCATATTACATAATATAGTTCGAAAAGACAAAGGAAACGCAATATCTCCCGATTGTTATATGGAGGAAGTACATCAACAAGATGACCTCTTACGATCCGAAAAACAAGTGCTACAAGTTATGAGGCAAATCAAATCGTCACAAGCGCATCAAAACCTTCATGTTTTTGGTCGAACACCAGTCTCATATGTTTAATTTCAGTTGTAAATGTAATATCTTTAATATTCAAAGTCTATGGAATGTTTTTAATTTATGAATAAAAGTTTTTAATTTTGTACGTTTACGTTTACATTCACGTTCAAATTTATGTTTTTAGTTTATGAGTAAAAGATATTTAAATAAAAAAATAGGTATAATGGTGAGGTGGTGTGACCACTATAAGTGAAAGGTGAGAACACAACAACAACAACAACAAACCCAATCCCGCCGAGGCAGGCTATGGGGGAGGTAGAATGTAGACAGATCCTACCCCTACCCCAAGGATAAACCCGGAAGTAAGGAGGGAGCTTCCAATGAGACCTCCCGGCTTATGCACTGTCTGGTGAGAAATAAGAGGAGAGAGCAAGAGGGAGCAAAAGGGCTGACAAAGCAGACAAGACAAGCAAAAAGGCAGACCAAACACGCACAAAACAAACCAGAAAACAAAACAAAGGTAAACCTAAGGGAGAAAAGCAAAGGAAGGCAAACAACCCACGGGACCTAAAGCTAGGGCAAAAAGGCATCCTAGGTGGGGCAACAAAGAGCAAGGCAAAACACGCAAGGGGCCTAAGCTAAGGCAAAGGCAAAACAAGGCACCAAAGCAAGGTAACAGAAGACGCCTAAAAATCCTAACACCTGAACTACCCGCAAATCCTAATTCTATCTCTCCACGCATTCCTATATGAGGTCATGTCCTCGGACAAGAGCAGCTCCTTCAAGTCGAGCTTAAGTCTATCCTCCCACCTGAGATTGGGTCTACCCCTCCTTCTCATACCATCAACTACTAGCGGCTTACTCTTACACGCGCTAATTGTGGCCTCCCTAACATGGCGAACCACCTCGCCTTCCTTCTCTCATCTTCGATAATATTCCCGACCTCAAGTTTTGCTCTGAAAACACCGTTCGGGATCATGTCAAGCAAGGTCTTCCCACAAGTCCATCTTAACATTCTCAATTCTACCTACACTCTGTTAACAAAGCGCCTTGGAGATGGGCCAACACTCAGACCCATACAGCATAGCCGGTCTAATCGCCACCTTGTAAAATTTTCCCTTTAACTTACAAGGGACGTTCCTATGACAAAGGACTCCCGCGCGCCCTCCATCTTGCCCATCCAGCTCTAATCCGATGGGTCACGTCCTGCGTCTATCTTCCATGATGCATTGAATCATCGACCCTAGATATCTAAAAGACTCCTTAGGTGGTAGGATCTGGTCACCAATGCGAATATCCATATCTTCCGGTGGCTGACTCGATCCTCCGAACTCACATCTCAGGGTATTCATCTTCTCTCTGCTGACCGAAGACCCTATCTTCGAGGGCCTTCCTCCATTTGCTCGGTCTGTTGTTTAACCATTCAGCGAGTCTGCCACAGAAAAAATGTCGTCGGCCGAAAATCATGCTCCACGGGATGCCCTCTTGAATCCCTCTAGAGCTCATCCGGGATCACAGCGAAAAAAGGACTAATGAGATCCTGGTGGAGTCCAACTTCCATTGGGAAGAACTCGAGATCCCCATTGTAGACGTACGCGGTCTTAGCCCCTTCGTACACATATCCTAATGACTCTTACGTATCTCCGGTGTTCCTTAATCAATAAGAGATCTCCGTGATCGACTCACGTGGGACACTATCATATGCTTTTTCGGTCCGGAACGCCATTTTGCAGGTTACTTTGTCTTTCACGGTACTTCTCCATGAGACTTCTGAGGAGGTGGATAGCCTCAATCGATGACCTTCCTGGCATAAAACCAAATTGGTTCTCAGACACCCTTGTCTCCCTACAACCTTCTCTCAATGACTCTCTCCCAAAGCTTCATGGTGTGGCTAAGAAGCTTAATGCCCCTATAATTGCAACATACTTGCACATCTCCCTTGTTCTTGTGGATGGGGATGACTTCTTGAGTCTCATTCTCTGGCATCTTAGCCCGGAGAAGATCTTGTTGAAAAGACAAGTCAGCCAATCGACTCCCTCATCCCCCAGACACCTCCATGCTTCAATGGGAATTTGGTCCGGCCCTACTGCTTTGTTTCTTCCCATCTTCTGTAGTGCGAACTTCACTTCAGGTTGTCTAATCCTTGAGTAGAGGCACTCTGGTCGTTGGCTAGTGTTCTCTTCTTCCCCGCTTCCTTCAAACCTCCCTACGTTGAAAACAGCGGAAAAATGCTCTCCCCATCTCCTCCTGATATCATCTTCCTTCACCATAGTCTGCCCACCTTCGTCCTTGATATATTTAACGCTTCCTAAATCCCTCCTTCTTCTCTCCCTGGCTTTCGCAATCCTGAATATATCTTGAGCCCCCTCTTTGGAGTCCAATTTCTTGTACTATAAGTGAAAGGTGAGAGAGAGTGAGAAAAGAGAGAAACCTGAAATAACACTCATGTGTAAGATGAGGGAGTGTGACCACTCCCTCTAGTCTAATGTTTTGTTAAAAATATCATCTTCAATCTTCTAGTCTCACAAAAATTCAATGTTAATCCATAACCGTCAAAAGAAAGAAAGAGGCTCGTGTAGCTCATTGGTCTATTCAAGTTATCCAAATAGGATATCTATCGACCATTTTGCCACTATGTATGTAATCTAAATCACACTCTTTAATTTCATATCTATAAAACGAAACATCTCAATGTAATTTACTTGCAGACAATCTAAACATCCAAACACCTCTCATGTAAATTTTAAGAGCTGAAGTTGCCACTCATTTAAATTAGAGAAGCCATTAGCATACTCTATATATTTTTATTGGAAATATACAAGCACCTAAAATAAATTATACTTAAAGTACAACTGTTTAATGTTTACATTGGAGTGTGTTAATACAAATCAAGAGTGTAAAAAATCAATTCCCTTTAAATTAGGAGGACTAGAAGTGTAAGTTTTGAAATGAGTAAAAATTCCTGTAAAAAAATACTACTTTATTGAATTAGTGACTTGACTTGATTTACGCATGCTAGGAAATCATACAATTCTTCGACCGACTTGTATTATTTAATGTAAAATGTGATTAGAATTATTGACTTTACATGACTAATGCATACTAGGAAATCATACAATATTCTTCACCCGACTTGTATTATTTAATGTCAGACGTGATTAAAACTATCGATCATTTCCATTGTTTTCCATTCATATTTTCTGCTTACTGCTTAACCAATCAAATAACTGTAAGTCCTCTCGTCCCTTTCCACTTTTCGGTTGTTTATCTTGTTAGTTCATTTCTATACTAGGAAATCATACATTGTTGTAAATTTAACATTCAGAAAGTGCAAATTTTGTACTGAGACGATCATGATCTCAAAATGGTTTAAAATTGACTATAACTGATCGATGTACGTAAAATGGTTTTATTGCTTTTGCTTTCGCATTTCTTTTTTTCTTTTTTATGGCTATGATCCAAAACAAGTTTATCAAAAGAAATGATTGTAAATTTCTACTAATAGAAGACTAAATTGAAGTATCAGATGACACAGGCTTGATCAATGTGTTGGTGAAAATTGTAAAAGGCTTGATCAATGTGTTGCTGCATGTATGAGATTGTACTCTCACAAAAAAGCTGCACTAATATGTTGGTGAAAATATAAAGAATACTTTAAGAAACAAGATATTACTCAAATGTTTCTTTTATAAACTTTGGAAAATGTAGTATATATTACTCAAAAAACATAAAATCTTAAAACTCTTTATTTTCTAAACTTCCACAAACTGACTGTGGCTGTGGTTTGTTGTTGTTGTCGATGTGCATAAAATCCCTAAGGCTTCATCCTTTTATAGGCTAGCAAATTCATCCAGCAAGATGCAATCCAACTCTTCAAACTTTAATCCTCTATTCCAGCAAGATGCTTTTTTGTTTTATTTTTTTCTCTTTTGTGGGACTTTATGGTCGACTTGTTTAAATTTTTACATGTGTTTAAAGTAGCACCAACCTTACCAGATCTACATTTACATCATCGTTTACAAAAATACTCCATAGGATCACGAGAAGTTGCTGTACTCATTTGCCAAACTTTAAACTATTTCAGGTTGAAGTGTTGGACTTCAAATATTGGCAGATCACTTGTTTGTTTGCAACCAAGTTAGAGAGGTGGAGTATTCCAACTTATTTTCCCATTCCTTTTTTTTTAATTTATAAAACACATTACTACGTATTAGTTTACAGTACAAGATTACATATTTATAATGCCAAAAGTAACACAAACTACTATCATAACTACTCTTACCATTAGCACGTACGTACATGTTACATGGATTTGCATGGAAATGATAAACGTACCTAGCTATGAGATATATCAAAGTTTTGATATAGACTTAATTGGTCTTTTCTTTTCTTAGACTAAAGAAAATACAAAGGCTAAGAGAGATTAAAAATCTGGTATTGGTTAATGCATGTATCACACGAGTTCAAATCATATATGATCTTCCATTTTTATTCACGTATCTAATTATCTTACCTCCCAGAACACTTTCATCCAACGGTAAATTGTAAGCCACTATAATCACCAATTAGTTTTTAACCTTGCGCAAAGAGGGGTATCCGGCTCGAGAATTATTCGCTGGCATTATGGCATGGCGCGAGGCTTTCCAGCCACCCACACCGTGGAATTGTTAGATTAATCTGCCATTATTTAAAACATATTCAACATAAATATATCACTATTTTAACATCATTATTTGGTTAGGCAAATGGTATTCAAATTTTCAAATTTTGATTGCCTAAGTGAAAGTTGGTTTTATTATATACTCCCCCTGCATGTCCATCTTTATTAGTCCACTTTCATATTACATGCATTTCAAGAAATTCCTATTAACTAAATTATAAATCCACGCGTCCATTCAAAATACAATTTTAACATGCAAACGTCATATCTATGTTATCCATATTAATCACATTAATTTTAATAATATACTCAATTACTAGTCATAACATAAATCAAGCATATATATAATCTTAGTATGTTCAAAAATATCATTTAAACATAATCAAACCATTATATTAAACGATACACGAATCATATATATACAACATGCATCTAGCAATTTGTCATGTAAAGCCTCATTCATTCATAATGACAATTAAACTCATCAAATGATTTTTTGGGTCGTGGTTTTAAGAATAAATCTATGCTCCCACTTAAAATCAACTTTATAAATTAATTAAAGCAAGCAATCTATATGATACACATTAAACTATTTAAATTAACTAAATAAATCTATTATTTAATAAATCATAAAATCAAAAATATAAAACCTAAAATTCAAAATTTTAGTTTTATAACAAAACATTTTCAATTAACAAAATAGTTTAATCAGATAAATACTTACACAACATTTTCAAAAACATACTGGGGTTTCATAAACTCAAAGGAGCCCTAGAATTTTACAATTCCAAAAAGGGAAAATTAACTCTATTAGTTCTCTGTTTTATCATTTCCTCATTTTAAGTACTCTACTATTTTTAGCTATTAATGAGTCACTGTACTTAATGCAAAATTTGTTTTTTGGGTAAAAGGTCAAGACCGATATATATTACTCAAAAAAACGTTTAAGTACAAAGGATATGGGTGAATCCCATATCTAGCCCGTTACATAGACGGAAAGCTTACATAGCAAGAAACTTCCTATTCTCTAAACAAGAAAATAAACCACTACTCAAAAGATAACATTAGACTCCTATGAAAGCAAAATTACTTCCTACCAATGCCTTGGAGCTTGATACCATACGCGTCATAAGCATCCAAATTCCACGGAAGATCGTAGACACTGATCCATAGTCATCATAATCATCTTCACGACCACCAATAGGTTCATTGACTCATCCAAAGTGTTCACAACCTCCTCTTCATCACTATCTCCGAATCAACAATCTCCCACTTTAGAGAATGCAAATTTTGTTTTCATCCTTGGTATATGGTCGGGATACAACTTGTAATTAGTGATACATCAATATATTTCACATGTGGCAACTAAAATATAGTGATATTTTCATTTTATTTTTCCATCCAAACTGATACTTGTCTTTTATATATGCACTTTCTCCTTTGTCACGGTCCATGCCATTCGTCGATCAGCCATAACCATGATATTCTTGTTCATTTTGGAATTGTTGATCATGATATCCCATTTTTTAATCTTTGTGTGTTCAGATTATTTGGTTTGAAATATTTTTTTTCATTTAGTTATGATTTAAGATTTGTATAGTGTGATATTTGAGGAGTTGAGTATCCCTTAAACTTTGATGTTTCATTAGTTTCTTGATTTTAATCCAATTCTTGAGTTCTTTGAATTCATAGTATTAAAATCTCACTTCTTTGGTGGTTTTATCAACTATTTGGGGTGGTTGGTGGTTCATGGGATACGTAAGTGAAACAATTTATGAACATGGTAATTACTAACTTGTATCATGGTAGAAGAACTGAAACATTTATATGAACAAGTATTCAAATCTATGAAAAGAAGTATACAAAAGTGAAATCTCATAGCTAATTTGGTACACATGATAGCTGACTTGGTATACATGTGGAGAAGAAATGAAAATTAGTTGCATGTCAATTGAATACCGGTATTAGGAGAAATATTAAACTTGAGTACAAGAAACGATAAAAAAATGGTAGAAATCTAAAATGAGAAAAGATGAAAGTAGAGAACTAATAGACTTAGTTTGCCCTTCCTAAAACCATATCTAGGGTTTCTAAAACCCTAATTAAACCCCATATGACAAAATTAACTCATTACACAATTCATAATTATGGAAATAACTTAATCAAGAAGGCTTCTTTAATCATGCAACATGCAAACAATTAAGGAAACTTTATATCGAGGATCAAACGTTTATTTACCAAAGTTACTAAAAATAGAAAGCATGTAAATAATCGTCATATTTAGAACGAACAACTTTAATTCTAAAAAAACATATAGCAGGTCAATAAGATTCAGCATATCTATCATTATCAAACATCAAAAAGCATAAATCTTTAATATTAAGCATGCATAACAATTATCCAAGTTTATTGTATAAAGTAATAAATACATATCTAGCATTATATGTATAATAATAATAAAAAGATTTGTGCTTTGATCAGATCTGAATCCATAAGTAATTCATAAAATACTATATTTAATAAAACCACCAAAATCTTGAAAACCCTAGTTATGGTTACGACCCAAAACACTTTTACAGTCCAAGAATACAGATCTGACCAATAACAAAACGCCTTTCTACCTTTTTAGTGACGTTTTTTTCGTCTCCAACAACGACATGACGTCGCTAATGCTAATTAGCGACCAAATCTCCTCGTAACAAAGTCATTGCCATTATCACGTCGCTAAAGACGTTGGCGACGACATTTTCAACTTGTTTGCGATGACATGTGTTTGCCCCACTTTTTCTTAGTCAAAGATTTGAAAATGGTCTTTGTGTCTTTGGCGACGAAATTTTTCATCGCTAAAGCCTGCGTTGGTTTTCTATCCCCCTGCGGATATCCTCCCGTGACGACCATTCAGGTGGCAGTCAAGATCAAAATGAAACTACAATTACTTATAATTAAAATACATATCCAGATTTAAATAAATAAACACATTTAAATAAATATTAAAAACAATATTCAAAATAATAAAAATAAAAAGCGGCCGTAGGTTCTCGGTAGATATGTGCCTTGTCTTCGGCAGGAATATCTCTCAATGATGGCCAATAATAGGGAAAGCCCCTAACTAGCTTGTCAATGTAGTTACCGAACCAAGGAGCATTTGTGAAGATCGTTTATGAGCTCTAGGGATAACAATAACAATGATAAATAGAATGCACAACGCAATAAGAAAACATCATTTGTTATTATTAGAGGTTATTCGCCATCATCTCTACTCTACCAAACACTAATCTAGTCGACTACTTCCGGCAAATCCACTGGAATACACGACACACCTTTGGTGTTTACATTGTTTGACACACTTATAACCTACGCCACTGCATTTCTTTATATACTAGAGAATGCTAGGGTTTACAAAGAGAAATGTGAATATACGAATATCTTCTTAACAAGTAAATTGATCTTCTGAATATTCTTTTCTTTGAAGTTACTCTCTTTGTCACAAACAATCCTTCATCTTTCATGTATTTTGTCTTATCAACTCAAATATAATTCCCAACAATCTTCCCTTAGTTGATAATGACAAAACCAATAAGAACGAACTTCCACGAGTTAATATGTCATGAAAGATAAACAAACTTCCCCTTAAACATGCAATATCACCAAGGATCTTCAAGTTGCAAATCGTCTTTGTCGCCTTTCTTCCCCTTTTTGTCATAATCTACTAGGTGAACCCATGAATATTAGCAACTCTTATCTTGACCATCACAAATCAATACCATATACTTCAGCCATCCAATGTCTCAAATTACCCACCATGAAGTTTTCCGCAACTAAAAATAAACTTAAGACACTAGATACTAAAACCAAAAGTAACGATAATGAATTACAATAGTAAAAATCTTCCCCTCGAATGATGCATGTAGATGGTTAAACATTTAACAATAAACTTCCCCTGAAACCCATATGTTAACCATCTTCTTGATTCTTCAAATTTGTAAGCTCCATGTAATGATCACTAATAAAGAAAACTAAGTATTACCATCTTGATGCTGAAGTAGATTATCCCAAACTCGCGTCTTATGTCTTGTACTAACCACGTAACTCCAAACGTATATTCAAACCTGATGTATAGGGAGACCGCAATCTCTTGACAATAATCATCATCTTTAATGAGACACTGAGCACAATAACGTAACTCCTTCAAGTGTTTGTAAATTCTTCGTCACAATATGAATGCACGAACAAGTTACCTCCTGCTAAAAGGTATGATAAAATACGCATCCAAGTAGTTCCACTTCATCGTCAAATAGGTGATAAAAACGCCGTGTCGGTTAAACAATAAGAACGAGCCATTAAACATTTATGAACAAACAAACCAAAAATCTAAAATATGTGTGTCATCCGACTTCTTCATAGCTACTGTCTAAGAAACAAAATACGATTAATCGATGCATTCGGTCACCACTAGCAGTACTAACATACATCTCGGACAAGCTTAGCAGTACAAATAAAGAAGTCGGTACAAAAGCTGTTTAAAGCGGTTACTAATAAACCCTTCTAGCGAGTACTAACTCAAGCCTGAACGATTACTAGCTGAATGAAATACATAGCAGTACAAACACATCCTTCTACAGGTATAAACGACCGGCCAAATACTGTAAGAAGACTCTTTCATACATATGCACGGAGGGGTATTGTATGTTGTAAGTATGACCGGCCAAATACTATAATACTGACTCAAGTTGCCAACCTGATTAAAACCATCAACAACCAACACTAGTTGGACGTTTCTAGTTTCTTCTTCAAACTCTTTATTGTTCTCATTAAACTCTTTCCATGCTTTACCATCAACCGGGTGACCCAACTTACCATCTTCTACACATTCTCTAGTAGTGTGCCATGTCATACACTTTATACTGTGTATAGAGCCTTACATATGCTTTAGTCTAGGAATAAAAACAAAGTAACGCAACATTTTGTTTGGAACTTTCTTTCCAGTGTGTCTTTCTCTTTCCATCTACTAGCTTTGCAGATTGGACAATTTTCCAAATCTTCGTTCCCTTTCCCCCAAAATAAACAATAATCATTTATACAACCATGGATGGATTAGTATCCTAACCCAAAATTTTCCATCGACTTTTTATCTTCATAGTGTGACGATGGGAAAGCTGTTTGAAGAAATTCCATTGTATGGTTAAATGAAGCACCACTCCATTTATGCAAGCCATTGACATGCGGAATCTTTGCCAACATACAAGTACAAATTAGGAATAGCTCTTCATCGGCCATTTTAAACAACCCTTCCAAATCATCTTAGGACCCACAACTTCTAGTGGCTCATTTCTAGTCGACACAATATTTGGCTCATTACTTGTCAACGCAATATCTGTGTAGTGTTATATGTACTTGTTCTCCCTATGAATATCGTTTAGGACATTGATCATATCATTTGTGTATTCTACAACTCGTGGAGAATAATCTTCTTTTCACAATGATGTACCCAAACAATATAAAACTTGCTAAATCGGTTATTATGTACGTGATGTTTATATCCAAAAGTATATGCTTATTCCCGTTCTCACACCTTTGACAAGGGCAACAATATAGTCCTAATCATTTAAGTGTGCTTTACAACTCACGATGAAGGTGTTAAGACCATATTTAATCTCAATGGTATTATGACTTATATTAGGCCTAGTCCAAAGTCTACCAATCGATAAAAAGATTCACCAAAGTCTAACTACACTGGTGGTGGTGGTGGTGAGGTGTGTGTGGTGGTTTTGAAAGTTGGGGAAATTTATGGTGTCAAATGAGAGGTTTTGTGGTGACGAACACATCCAAATAGCGCAAGTATCACAATTTACACAGAAACATTCAAATACCAGACTTTCACATAATATCACAGTGGATGATGTAAAGGTTTTCAAATGCAGAAATATGATTTGTTCACTTAGTGCAACTATTGAAAACAATCCTAACCCACTTTTTGAATGTTTTGTCTCATACATTAATGCGTATAATTCATTTACTATTCAAGAAATATTCGACAACATTTCCCCTCAAGTCCCCAAATATGTGTATAAAACGGATATTCGTAGGAGTAAAGAGGAAATACTTTCAAACGTTTCTCAAATAGTAAATCACTTATACACATTCACATCCTAAAAAAGATATAATATTCAAAAAGCAATCCTAAAAATAGGGAATTCTGAAATTAATAATAAATTAATTTCAGACGAGTTTCCTATAGGATAACTAAATTCATATAGAAATTTATGAAATTGATCACTAAAATTATAAATATCATTTACTCATTTAAACATTAACACATTCAAATAAACACATTTAACATTATACACATTATACACATTTACACTTTATACAAATATACACATTTAAACATTATACAAAATTAGAAATAACAAATAAATTAACAAAAATAGAAAATCACTTACTTTGTTTGGTTAGTTGCTTTGCTTAGTTGGGTATGGTGGTGGTGGTGTTCAGGAGCGCCGACGGTGGTTGGGTACTACAAAAACATAAAAAACAATTAAACATAAACACCTTAAAAACAAACCAAAATCATTAACCAACTTTGAAAAAAAACAAAAATCACCACACATAAACAAAATCAAAACCACCTGTTGAGTCGTCCTCGTGTTGACATATCTAGGTTCGCGTGTTGACGGGGTAGTATAACCTTAATCCAAATACAATTTATTAATCATGTCAAGAAACTTAACCTAACCCAAACTTGCATAACACGTGTAACCGTTTGTGACCTATTTAACATATTTAACTAACTAGGTCAAGCGGTGAATAAGGTTGGTGGTTTATTGAATTAATTAGTTTAAATGCAAAAATGATATAAGGATATAAAATATGATAAAATAACATACAAATAACTATACGACAATTTTCTGAGTTATAAGCATTACTTTCAATGATATATGATGTAAAATCGTACTTCACTCATATTAAGTACATAACAAAAAAAATTCAATCCACATCCAACATAAAAAAAAACTATGTTATATATTTTATTTTTAGAGTCCTATATACTTAAACGGGTTCACGGGTTGACCTGTTTAATATATTACACAACCCAAATACGACCCATTCATTAAACTGGTTAGACGGTTTTTACCCAAACATGTTTATCCTCAACCCAGACATGTCGGGTTCGTGGATTTATTGTGTCGTGTCAAGAATTGCCACCCTTATGTTCGACCCACCAAAAGACGGTTCTATATCATGTTCGACAACAATGCAAATGCATTGGATTGGTGTGCACCAAGTTAATAGGTCGGGGTATATCAATCTATTACAACAACTACATTACTAATTTAAAGCAAACAAGATTAATTTAAATTATTTTTAAATCATTTATAATTAAATCCTTTATTTTTTAAATTCATTTACAATTAATTGAAATAATTTATAATTAATTTTAATCATTCTTAAGTTCATTTATCATTAATTTAAATTCATGTAAATAATTTTTAATTAATTTAAATCAACTATAATTAATTTAAACAATTAAACTATGTCACCCAACCTATAGCGACAACTAACAATGACCACTTGTCATCATTATAGGTTAGGCGGGTAAATTTCTCCCGGCAGGAAATAAAATTTTGACCGTGACTAAAGGTTTGATCGTCACGACATTTATAGCGACTACAAAGTCATCGTTATAAGTCTAGCCAAAGTCAAAGATTTTATATGCACCTGTTTTGTCGTCTAGCAAACTTTTAGCGGCGACATGTAGTCACTAAAGGTTGCGGTCAAAGAAGGTCATGAAGCTGACTATTTTCTTAGCGACTACATCCGTAGTCGCTAAAACTTTACCGCGTGGAAATTGGCGTAGTGACTTTGTATAGACTAGAATTTACCCACATAATGTGGCACTACTTAAGATGGATAAGGCGACTTCGGTTTCAAAATTTAGTTATCTTTTCTCAAATGAATCGGTGTGATTAAATTTTGATAGATTACTGAAACTAAGAATGCATGTTTATTTTGTTGTTAACAACAAAAATTCCATGTTACTGACTAACACTACTCTTTTTAATAACTTTATTTGTCCACACAGCTCTATCTCATTATCGATAATGGTTCTTGCGTCCATTCCTCATCGGTGGAAATATGATGTTTTGTAAGTTTTAGAGATATTACGTAAAAGCTGGATCATCTATACAACGATTTCAAGCAAAAAGGAATTTATGCTTTTAGAGACGATAACGAACTGCCTAAAGGAGAAGAGATATCTCCTCATCTCTACAAAGCCATTGAAGAATCAAGGTTTTTGATAGTTGTCTTCTCCAAAAACTACGCTTCTTCAACATGGTGTGCAGGGAACTTGTCAAAATACTTGAGTGTAGCGATTCAAGATCCCAAACATGAGGTTCGGATTATCTTTTATGATGCCAAGCCTAATGTGGCGAGGAAACAAAAAGGAGTTACAAAAGCGTTTGCCAAACATGATGTATTAAATAAAGCGAGGTTGATAAATGGAAAGAAGCTCTATCCATGGCGGCTAAGTTATCTGGATGGGATCTCCAAGACATGACAAATGGGTTAAATTGTTTTTGTGTAATTATCTTGTAGCTCTACTAAAGCTTAACACTATATAGTTTCTCTAACTTATCGTGTCTTTGTGGTATCTGAGTTTGAGTCCAAATTCATGATTCCATTTCTAGAGAAATCCTCAAAACATTATGTGACGGACCCTTGCATGTTGGTGAAAACCTTGTTGGCATAGATATCCACTTCGACAAATTATCCTTGTCACGCTTCATTGGGTCACGATAAGGTTAACATGATTGGAATATGTGGTATAAGCGGGATAGGAAAAGCGACCCTTGCTAAAGCTATTTATAACTTAATGTATGTCCACTTTGAAGGAAGTTGCTTTGTGAAATGTCAAAGTCACAAAACGACAAGGCATAATTCAAGTTCAAATGCATTTGATTAATAAGATTACGAATAGAAGATCGAAGATATCATGTGTTGGGGAAGGTTCTATGGTCTTAAAGCAAAGGATGACATGTAAGCCGATCCTGCTTGTTTTGGATGATGTGGATCATCGGGATCAATTAAAGGCACTAGCGGGTTCAACTAGTTGGTTTTGCCCAGGAAGTTTGATTATTTTCACAAGTAAAGATAAGCGGTTGCTAAGATCTCATAGAGTAGATGAAATCCATGACATGGACTTCCTAGATGATGATGAATCTCTTAAGCTCTTAGGTTTCTATGCCTTTGAGGAAAAACATCCTTCTGCGGGCTTCCAAGGACTTCTTTGAAAAGCATGAAATATGTGCAAGGTCACCCTCTAGCTCTCATAGTTTTAGGTTGTTTATCTGGCAAAGCTGGGTCAATGGGTTAGTGAACTGGATAGGCTCAAATTACATCCCAATGAAGAGATACAACGAGTGCTTCGTTTAAGTTATGATGGGCTAAACCTCCAACAACAAAATATCTTACTTGATATAGCATGTTTATTCATTGGAGAAAACAGTGAGTTTGTAGCAAGCATACTAGATGGCTGTAACTTTTGCGGATACAAACATGAGAGTTCTAGTTGATAAGTCCTTAATTACGATCTGTAGTGACATGTCACTTCAAATGCATGAATTGATTCAAGCAATGGCAAGGGAAATCATTCATGAAGATCTCTATTACGCCGGAAGCGAGGAGATTGTGTAATTCATCTGAAGTTTACAATGTATTGAGTGAAAAGATGGTAAGTAGTGGTATATGATTATTTTTTCTCTACATTAATACATTAAAGTATTAGCAAAATGACCTAATAGAGCTACATGTTCTTTCTTTTCAGTGCCAATAACTGAAGCAGTTGAAGTTCTAGTCCTTTCGTTAGAGAAATTTAGTCAAAAGGTTCACATTGATGCTAATGATTTTGCACATATGAAAAGGTTGCGGATCCTTAAAATTTATCTTTGAGGAAGAATTTGAAAGAAGTGGAATTAAAGTACTTGATTTTTGTCGAATAAGCTAAGCTTGTTTTCTTTGGCATGGATACCCTTTCAAGTACTTACCTTCAGATTTCTATCAAGAAAACATTGTTGCCATTGACACGTCTTATAACATAATACATTTTGGACAACACCAAAGGTATTTTATTGTTCATACATATTTTACGCTTTCGACACTTTATGAGTCAATAACTCATGTTCTTTCCACATGTCAGTGTTTTAGAAGGTTGAAAGTAATGAAGCTAAGTCTTTATTCTGACCTAACAACCACCACGACTTCTCGGAGATTACAAATCTCGAAGAGCTAAGTCTTGAAGGCGTGTGAATTTGGTCGATCATCCTTCAATTGGAATGCTCAAGAGGCTTGTTGTGTTAAATCTGAGAGACCAAAGCGGCTTGAATTTTCCATCTAGAGTGGAAAGCAGATGCTCTTCAAGTTTTGAATCTAGCGGGATGCCTAAAAGTCGACCAGACTCCACAAGCATTGGATTGGATCAAAAGCTTAACGAAGCTTCATATTGATAGAGCGCCATTCTGAGAACTTCCTTCTTTTGTATCCTCTCTAATAAACCTTGAATCATTGTCATTCGGTGGCCAATGTAGGATTCAACCTAGATGGTGGACTTCAATAAGCTTTTCCTTTTCGTTTACTAGGTAAACAACAACATCCCCAATCAATATGGTCATCGTTGTGCTTTTACAAATGTTAAAGTCTCTGAATTTAAACTCTGCAATTTAGTACACGTGCCCGATGCCATTGGAGACTTATCATGTCTAGAGGATCTAGACTTAAAAGGGAACAATTTTACTAGCTTGCACGGAAGTTTGAGTCAACTTTCTCATCTTCAATTTCTTCGTGTTGATGATTGCAAGAAGCTGGAAGTATTGCCAGAAATTCCACCTAAGTATGGAATATTAATGCATGTGATTGCACCTCTTTAAGAGAAGTGTAGGGTCATCTAAACACCAATTCAGGTATAGGGTAAATGATTTCAGAAATTGTCTAAAGCTGTTTAATAATGTTACCATTGATAGACAGGGGTCCATATGGAAGACTTCGATGTCTTGACTCATCTATAACTTCACAAGGCTTTATTCACCAGACTTTGCTTTCCCGGGTATGTGGGTTTTCGGACTAACAAATGTGATTTCTTACGGCGAGAATGTTTATTCATTTTAGATATAGTATATCATGGGAATAGCATTCCAGAGTGGTATGCAAATAGAAGCACGGAAAATCATGTAAAGGTTGAATTACCATCAGATTGGTGTTATGATAAGTTTAGGGGATTTGGAATTTGTGTTGTTTTCAAGTGCAAAAAGCCTCCCAAATGTATAGGATACACTATAAAGAACTATGATGGAGCTTGTTTGATCACAGAAGATTACTTTTCATGTCTCGAGGAGGAGTTTTGGAAGGATAAAGTGATAGAATCCGAGTCATATATCATATGGTTGCATTCTACGAGGGATAGATCGGGATGGAAGGAAGCAAAGAATTTTGTTACATATTATTTTGAAGAGACTAATGAAGATGTTGAGGTGAAGGAGTTTGGTGTAAGACTAATTTGTGATGAAGATTTACAACAAGGCGTCAAGTGGAGTATGTTCCAAGACCTCCTCTATCACAACATGGTGGGGCCATGAGCTTGTCAGGCCTTTTGGATATAGCTAGTGGTCACAGTAGTCTAATAACAAAACCGTTTGTAATTTTAATGTCAATAGTTTTGATTTTAACAGCAATTACAAGTTTGATTTATTAATCCAGAATGTTAAATTTTAGTTATTTTTTCAATAAATTTAAGTTAAAATTAAAGAAACTGATTTACTTTTTCTATAGTAAATGCATATGAGTAGAATTCAATTCTTTTTTCAGCAGAACCTTTTTTTTTTTTTTTGAAAGGTATATTTCATTAGAAACTCACCCACCCACGAAACGGGGTGGCACAAAACAACAAAACAAAACTACATAATAACAAATTTACACCAATTGTCCCAAGACAAAGACGCCAACTTGGCTCTATTCTTAGCCCAAAGAAAACCCAACACCTTCACTTCACCGAAAATATCTTCCATTTTAACCTTCTTACGTTTAAACTTGGGGAATTCCTCGCCTTCCAAATGCTCCAACACCCAATAATAATGATGCCATAGAAAATGTCTTTAGCTTTTCCGGACAACCCGACGTAGTTGTGCGCTTCCAAAAGGTCTTTTAACGAGAAAGCAAACAAGTTCTGAACTTTACACCACGATGTGTTGCCAAGCAGCAAGCGATAATGCAACTTTGTGAAAAGATGATCCACAGATTCTTCGGCATCTCCATAGAGGGGGCATGAAGCGTCCAAACACGGATGTTCCTACGGCTCAAAGCAACGGCCGTAGGAATCCTCCCATCTCGGCTCTCCACCCAAAATGTTGCATTTTTAGGGATCCATTACACCACTCAAAAACTGTAGAATCACTATAGTCCGGCTTCGTTTGTAACATCTTCTGATAGCGTGCCGAAAAGCCCCCATTAATACCAACCCAATTCCACTTATCCATGGAATCAGATAACTGGCAGTCCCAACCAGCGTGTTAAGGACCTGCCATTCAGCTATCTCATCACCAGAGAACTCCATCCTTTTCCACTCCCAAACACAAGAGGAACCGTGGCGTTTTGATAAGCCTATCCTTGACCATACATCTTTTATGAGCTTCTAGCGAAAGGCGAGGGCAGATATCCTTCAGAGGCATGTTTAGAACCCATGGGTCGATCAAAAGAAGATACAATTCCGTTTCCAACTTTCCGCTGAAACATCTTCTAAAAGGCAACCCCATGACCTTCGTTTGGATATGACTTTGAGATGTTATTCGGACTCCATTCAAAGCTTTGAGAGAAGGAAGAAAGTCCCAGCTCCGACTAGTAATGTGAAAAGCTTCAATGACTTTACGCCAAAGACTATCTCTATCGTTTTTGAACCGCCATCCCCACTTAGCTAACAAAGCCACATTCGATACTCAACCTACACAAGCCTAGACCCCGTATTTCGGCCTACAAACACGATCCCAGCGACCCAATGTAACTTAGCTTCCTCCTGCGTGCCTCCCCAAAGAAATCTACTCATAAGCGATTCCAAATCTTTAATGACTTGGCATGGAGCTTTATAGATAGAGAAGAAGTACAACGAAGGCTTTCCAAGGTGATTTGATAAAATCACTCTTCCACCAATAGATAAACTATTAGCCTTCCATTTGAACAACCGCTTGAAAAAACATCGTGACGGGCTTCCAATTGTTATCTGATTCATATTAGCCACGACGGTAATACCTAAATACTTGAGCGGTAACAACCCGCTTTACATCCACTATACTCGCTTTATCTAACACTTCCAGCCTCACTCCTCCAATCCCATACAAGTTAGACTTCGAGAGATTGATTTTTAGACCGGAGCACAAGTAAAAACAACGAAGAATTCTAACCACATTGCCAATATACTCCTCCGACCACTCACCAATGATGATAGCATCGTCCGCAAAGAAGATGTGATATAACGGGCCGTTGGGGTTTTAATACCGTTAATCAAACCATCCTCCTGCGCTTTGTTAAGAACCTGCAGCCGAGCTTCCATGACAACCAGGAACAGAAAAGGAGATATCGGGTCCCCCTGACGCATTCCTTTACCAAATTGAAACTCGAAGGTTGGAGAGCCATTAACCAACCCGTGAGCGCGTGCCGAATAGAGCACACCCTTGATCCATTTGCACCACAATTGAGAAAACCCATCGAGCTAAAATGTCAAGAACAAAATTCCGGTTAACATTATCAAAAGCCTTCGAAATCGATCTTGAGAATAAAGGATTGCTTCTTGTTCTTTACACGGGTAATGGTTTCGTTGATAATCATAGGCCCATCGAGAATGAATTTATCCCTTAAAGCGCCGATTGTGAGGATGAGATCACCTTGCCCAACACAATCTTTAATCGGTTAGCTAAGATCTTGGAAATCGTCTTGCTAATGATCCCCACAAGGCAAATGGGCCTATAGTTATTAAGCTCCACCGAGTCGCTACCTTTAGGGATCAAAGTAATGAACGATGATCCACACCCCACACTAATTTCCCCACTACTGTGAAAAGCTTCCATAATGCTCGCAAAGTCTTGAGCAAACAGGTGCCAAAATTTCTTGATAAACCTCATGTTAAACCCGTCTGGACCGGGAGCTTTATCCTCCCCACAACCAAAGACCGCCTCTTTAATTTCCAAATCTGAAAACCTTTCAGTTAGCACATCCATATTTGAATCAGGCAAGCTCTTAATATTCCAACATTGCAACTTAGGCCTATTTGGGTAATCCTCCACAAAACGCTTTTTAAAAAAGTTGAAGACCTCCTTCTTAACCAAAGAAGGTTTTGTCACCCACAGTATCGATCATTAAGCGGGAATGTTATTGCTCGCCTTTCTACAATTCACAATACCATGAAAAAACCTTGAGTTCTCATCCCCATCAAGCGCCCATCTAATCCGAGCCCTTTGTCTAATATCGAGCGTTTATCGGCTTCCAATTCTTTAAGAATCTTTTACTCTCCACATAAATCCACTCTTCTTCTTCAGAGACCCTATTTTCCATTTCGATTTCGGACTCTCAATGTCGCTTTGGCGCCTCCTCCAACTTGTTATCTACTTTTAACATTTCAACTTTCCACTTTTTTATTTATTCACGATTTGAGCGAACTTGTTCATTAATAAAACATCGAGGACCCCCGTTGTCGACACAGAAGTAGCCGAACACACCGGCGTTCGAAACCACCCCGAAAGCCCGCGGGTAGAAAACTCTAAAAGGTTTAGGACCGAAGTTACGAGATTCGTAGTTAACAAGAGAGGACAATGATCCGAGTGGGGACTCGCCAAAGCTCTCAAACAAGCCTCCGGCCATTTGTTAAAACTATCACAAACCGGGGAATCTGTCAATTTTACTCAACTTCTTTCCATATTCCCGAATGCACGTGAACTTCCTCCCTTTCATAGAAAATTCCTTCACCCGTGTGAATAAAGAGTTGAAGTTCCTAGCACAAGAACTTTTGAACACCACCCAACCTTTCCTCCGGGATCTGAACGTTAAAATCCCCAAAGGACCACATACCGTATATGTAGATAAACGAGGGTTTCAATGGGCGACCAAAGGTCTGCTTAGCGACAACACCTTCTTGCGGCGTACACATTCATAATATTGACAATATCATTACTACCCTTTAACTTCCCCGAGACAAGCAGGAAATATCGGTTCTTAATCGAAGCGAATTGGTTGAACAAGCCCTTGTCCCACATACACAACAAACCCCCCGATTGACCAACAGAACCCACGTACTCCTTTTCATAATTATTATTACCCCAAATTCTCTTCCCGTCAAATTGAGATAAGTCCCCGACCATGGTTTCTTGCACGGCCATAAAATCCACCCCTTGATCATGCTTCAACTTACTAAGCCAAGGGACTTTTTCCCTAACCCCACTTATGTTAATAGACAAGAAATTCATGATTCAACAACATTGTTACCTTCAACCTCAATTGAATTCTTCACCAAATCCTTATGTTACGCCAAATCCATATTACGCGCACCAATTTTAAGCTGTCTCTTCAACCTCCTTATCCAAACGACCAACCATCTCCACACCATTCTCGGCATCCTCGGTCCACCGCTCTGGGCGAGCTTAAGTTAACAAATCACGGATCTTGAGCCGGAATATTAAGTCAAGATCCCAACCTCAAAACTATTACTATTAGACTCCAATGAAGATCCTTAGTCGACTCTTTTCTTGAACAATGCCAATGAATCTGTCCAAGTCAAAAGGGTCATCCACTACTTGTCTATTCCTTTTTCTGGGCCTGCTAAGGTCCACTGGGCTGTTGTTGCAACCATGCACTCTATGGTTTCTTTTCCTAATTTTGATCTTATTGGGCCTATAATTGGGTTTGGGTCCATTAGAAACAGTTGAGAAGAGGAATGGTTTATCAGCAGACTTATTAAATACGTCCACATTAATAATATTCTCCAAATTCTTTTCAATGAATTCAACCCCAACCCCGAGGTCCAAATCCATTTTATTATGTTCGAGAGCCACATTAACCTCTGTCCCATGTTCCCCATGCAACCTTTGGTTTTCCGCCTCTTCCCCATGCAAAGGAGCCCTAATTTCTCCCTCTTCCAAAATATCGTCCACCTTTTCATATTCCACTCCACCGGTGTCCGGCACCGGAGCATGAACAGGATTCTGTGAGTTAACGAAACAGTCGTCATCCACGAATGTTCCTTCCTTCCTTTTAGCTACCGTGCCCACACATTCTGGGTCCCAAGTTCTTGATTCTTAGTTATCCATGTCTTGAAAGTTTTGTTTTTCCATCTAGGGTCACAGAGATCATTGATTTTCTCGCCATCCCCACAAGCACCCCAACGTAACCCATAGAGATGTCCCCTTCCAAAGACATAGTTGCGAAGGATGGATAATCTTCCCGAGTTGCTTAGCTATGTCATCGAACTCGTTGGTAGCTAGATTAATAAACGCCTATCTTAATCCAAGCCAGCGTTCGAAAGGTAATGGTTGGCCTTCCAGTCCAACCGAAACCACAGACACCAAACCTCCTTTTTCGACAACAACTCCATGGCTTCATCATTCAGTGGAAATTCGAGAAGTAAGGAGACCCCAAAGCGTACACAATGTCGAACCTCCGAACCAATACTCTACAAAAGTCTTGTTCATATCGTGAGGGTTTTAAGATCTCGACTCTTCCAACAGAGCGCTTTGCCTCGATCTCATAGACAGCGACTACATTATCCGGGACCTTGATAGACTTACTTGAGGGATTTGGTTGAGAGCACGGAGAGGCTTCGGTTTGCCTTCAAGAATATCTCTAAAAGACATATATTGTGAATACCTAACGGTCTTGTCACGCTCCTCCTACGAATTCATCTTGCTTCCACCCATAGGTGCCTAGCATTGTGCATCCTACACGCCTTTTCTTCTACCTCCCTCCTTCCAATATTCTCCACATGCGAACATAGCAACGTTAACCTTCAATCTGCATGGCCCCATTTTGACACCGTTCATCCTCTTAACAAGCTCCACCGTGCTACCGACTTTCACTGAGTGTGGCAATCCGACCTATTCCCTTCTTTGTCCCGCTTCCTAGCAATATATGAGCCCACGACCTCACCAAAACAAGCAGAAGAACTTCGATACTTCCCCTGGTATGCACCCGTTTGGGAGGTTGGAAACAAAGAACTTAGTCACATCCTCCACACCTTTGGCATCACCTTTGTTGTTTAGTCTTCCTTTGTTCCGGCGAGCCGGAACTTCTTGCCAGTCTACCATGTAGAGAGAGAAAAAAAAAATTTGTTAGCTTTAAAATTTAATTAGATATCAATTTACGTCTTCAGCAGAACCTATTCTTCAAATCTCCATAAAAAGTAAATTTATCAAGCCAAATAATTCACCTACAATCAGAGTCGTTGATATTTTGGTTACCACTTACAAGCAAATATCAATCTATTTTAATGTCACTTCTGATAGTAAGGTTTGAGAAACCAATATTTGCAATCTAAAAACATAGACATTGGGACCAACGTTAAGGACCACATGTCCAACGTTAAGGACCACATGTCCATACATATTATAAGTTTTGATTAATAGATTTCTTTTATTAAGAAAAAGAGCTTTTGTGTAGGTGTTTGATGAAATGTATATGAGTAGAAATCATTTATCATTACACATTTACACCGGCAAACTATTACTCTTCAACTTGTTTGTATTTTTGGATTTCCGTTGGATTCAGAATCGATTGTGGTGTTTTGAAGTTGCAGTGTGTAAAGATAATAAACCTTGCTGCAGTATGCCTATTGAAACTAAGACTGTAAGTATTGTCACGCGTGAAGCGCAAATGGAGTCGAAAGCCACGCGTGGTAACCATAACATATGTCGAAAGCCACTTTGTTTGGCTACTGACCACAAGCGGTTTTTTTTTTTTGTGGGTTAGGTATGTTTGTGTCAAAGTGAGGTATTTTTATGTGTTTAATTTGGTGATGGGTTTGGTGGTGTGTTGAATGGTGATGTGGTGCTCACATGAAGTTATAGGTTTGGTGACCATTACCTCTTGTCTAATCTCATAAGACTATCTTTATCAACAACTTGCTACAATCCAATCTCTTAATAAAATATTATCTTCTCTTCCCACTTTCTGCATGGTAATACATAAAGCAATTCATTTTTAGATTTTATAACAACCCACAACCTGCAAATAAAATGTGACATATGTCACGGTTGGGCATCATATTTGCAAGTCATAACACCAGGATTGCCAACCTCACTTTCATTCTTTGCACACTTCTAATATAATATATATATATATTTTTTTTTCCTACCCAACCGGTTGCCAACCCAATGAATAAAGGTAGTCTAAGGAAAGCACATTTATGGAACGTGTGCTCTTGTCAATGCCAGCTTGACCAACAATTAAGATAACATGCTCATTGTTGGAAGGAAAAACCTGACCTTTGTATTGAAAACGGAAAACGCCCATTTTTGATACCCACGTTCTGGACCTCATCTTCGTTGCACGAATAGCTGAAGATCAGTTCCTTGAGGTAGCTGCCTGGACATGTGACATGTGTTTAGACCCATTTACATACGGGTCACATTTCAACCGGTTTTAAAAAAATACATCTTTCGCTATATACATGATTACACATTCAAGAGAGGCACATAAGCGGGATTGAAATGGGTTGAAAAGATTAATCATCGCTATTTACTATTCCAAGATTGCCTTTCCCTTATCCTTGGACTCCACCTACTTTGTACATGGGACAAACAAATATACATAAACATAAAATAAAGCTCTTGTAATCTAACACCGATTGATTCTCACCATGCCCTGCATCAGGTTGTCAATATCACCTAGCTGGTTTCTTGAGACGATATGGATATCATTGTACTTTCTACTAGTCCAACTGAAAACCTGTATAGGTGGTGCTTCTTGTGATACCACAACTATGGTACTCTTTTATCTATTTGACAATGTGTTTCTTTAATTGACCCATATTATAATGAGCTTTTCATGTACCACACAGAGGTGTATGTTGAAATGTATATCAGTAGAACTTATTGACTATTTTATTGGCAAACTGTTTGGTAGCTATTACTCGTCAGCTTGTTTGACTTTGCTACCTTCCGATGTTTTTTGTTTTCAAGTTGCTGCAGTTTACATCTCTGGAAAATATTATCTACCATGCTTGTCGAGACCAAGTTATTGCTTGCCAGTTGAGGTATAGTTTACTCATCTTATTTATATGGTCCAGTTTTGTAAGCAGCTCTTCAATAACCTTAAGTTTTTTAGTTTTTGTAACTAGCTAGCTGGGAAAAAATGCCAGGACTAGATATGGTTGACTGCTATTAATATGCATTTTATAGGAGACAATGTGAGAGCACCCTCGAAAAAATATGCTAGTTGAAAAACAATTGATCTCTAGAGTCAAGAGTGCCGTTGCATTTGGAGACATATTTTGCAAAAATATTTAAGCATCCTTGACCCTGGTTTTTACTTTCTTCTATATTTATTTTTAGGGCCATCCACCAAAGATGATCAAATTGTAGCACGCTATGCTTATTGAACATACTTTCACTGATTGGTGAAGGTTATCAAGTAAAGTTTCGTTCATTTTAACTGGCAATTTCATGCAATAATTAGATTGATATCTTAATTGTTTTAAATTGATTATTTATAGGTGAAATGTTCACCTTAAGTTGAAGAAACTTCAAGCAATTAGATTGATAACTTAATTGATTAACTCGACAGGATGTAATTAGCAGGAAATTTACAAGAGAGTGGACTTTTGTAGATTGACATCATCATGTTGTCCTGCTGGTCAAAATTACATTGGGTGTTTTTACATATGTACTCACTTTGGAGCCACAATCATTCTTGGGAATTTACCATGTAACATAGGGGTTGGGATACAAGCTATTTTTTTTTTTTGATATATTTATTTCTCTTTTTTTTTCCTTTAGATTGTGGTCATTGATTATGTGAACAGAAACCAATTCAAATATACTTTCTAATAGGCTAATATCAATTTGATCTACTGTCACTTTCTAATATTAGTAAGTTAGAGAAAGCAATATTTTTCAAGTTATTAAAAACATCATTAGCATGGGCGGAGCTATTAAGGGACCGGGAAGGGTCCCGGCCCCCTAGGTCAAAGCCCGCTAGTGTATTTTTTCGCGATTTCATGTGTATTTTAGGAAAATTATAATGAATTTTCCCACTAATTCACGAATCACAACATATACTCTAGCATATATAGCTGATAAACTGAATACAAGCTAAATCAGCAAAACCTTGTCACCTTTGAAGCTCAAAACCGAAACTTTAAGAGCCTTGTGGCAAAAGAAAAATTTCCCATGGGAGAATCGATCCACCATTCAAACCAACTTTAAGAACCTTTTGCGAAGTAATCTTGACTCGTAAACATAAAATTGCCTTGAAACTTGTAATTTACAGCGATAGCCAAACAACCGATTAAGGAAGTTTCTCACGTGAAGTTTCGTGTATTTGAGCCTATAATTTCACAAGAAAATTCTAGCACTGAAATTGATATTTTATTTGACTAAAGTATCGGATGTAATTGGGATCATAGGAAGTTTACAAGAGAGTAAACTAAAGCTAAAACTATGTAAAACAACTATCATTGGTCGATGTAAATTTGAACTTTTGTTTTATTTAATTATGGCTTTAACTGAAAACGAAATTATTAAAATGAGTAAGTAGACATAGCTAATCTCTCCAAGAAATGATATTTATTTCCTAAATGATCGATTAGATAAAAAGATTAAAAACATTGATCATTTTCATTTCTCATTCCCTTCATTAACGTAAAAGATTACAGAATTATAATGCCAAAAGTAATGCAAACTACCATGGTTATTATTCTATCCACTAGCACATGCATGATATGTGGATTTGCATGAAATTAATGGTAAACATACATATGAGAAATGTCAAAGTTGTCGATGAAGACTTTGTCTTCTTTTTTCTTATTTTTGGCTGGCATTTAATATTAATGAGATCCACTAGGAGAGGAATTTTCAAATGCTTACTCTTATTTTGGTGCTTACCAAGAGACAAATCCTCACCATTCATCTAGTTTGATCTAATGGTGGAGATAAACCTAAGATTTAATATGGAAACCTAAGTCCATGTTTTTTTCTCTTTTTTCTTTGTCTTTTGTCTTTTCTTATTTATTATCTTTTTTTTTTATTTTTCTTTTATTTTCCTTTTTTTTTTTGTTTTTGTTTTTGGAATTCACGTTTCTCTTTGGAATTCATTTTTTTCTTTTTTTTTAAATTTTAAATTCCGTTTTTTATTCAAGTTTTTTTTTCGCTTTCATACGTTTTCGCTCGTTTTTATACGTTTTCGTCAGGTGTTCATACGTTTTGGTTCGTTTATACGTTTTAAATGCGTTTATCCGTTTTACCGTTTTCTCGGCGTTTCGTACATTTTCATACGTTTATATACGTTTTCGTCTGTTTTCAGAAGTTTTTGTCCGTTTTCATACTTTTTCGTCCATTTTTAGACATTTTCGTATCTTTTTTCATCGTTTTCGTTTTTACATTTCATGCTTTAAATACTACGTTTTTTACGTTTTAAGCCCGTTTCGTCCTGTTTTCATACATTTTCGATCGTTTTCTTACGTTTTCATTTTGTTTTCATCGTTTTGTCCATTTCTTACGTTTTCGTTCGTTTTCATCGTTTTAGTTCGTTTTCATCCGTTTCTTTTCTTTTTATGCGTTTTGAGGCGTGTTTTTGCTTTCATATGTTTTCGTCATTTTCGTCCGTTTTCTTACGTTGCGGCCATTTCATCCTATTTCACGTTTTTACTCTTTTTTTAGGTTTTCATGTATTTTATCCGTTTTAGGCGTTTTAGTCCGTATTTTTACGTTTTCATGTATATTTATGCGTTTTTTCGTTTCCATTTTGAGCGTTTTCATATGTTGTCATCGTTTTCGTTTTAGGTCCATTTTAGGCGTATTCTGTTTTCAGACGTTTCATCCATTTTATACGTTTTCGTCCGTTTCATACGTTTTATATACGTTTTGTCCATTTAGACGTTTTTGTCGTTTTCCTACGTTTTATCGTTTTCATTTGATTTTATCGTTTTTGTCCGTTTTTAGACATTTTCATTTTGATATTTGTAAGTGACACTTATTTATCTCTTGTGATATAACACTGTAAGGAAGATGAAAAGTATTACATTCTTCATCATGTATTTGTTATCAGTTGTGATACTCAACTAAGAATGTAATGGTTGTGTTTTTGAAAATATTTAGGAAGATTTTTTTGTTTTATGATATTATGAAATATTAGAAAAGTTGTTCAACTGAAAACAAGAGATGTTATGATACTTTTGTTAGACTTGTGATGGATTTTTCTATTTAATGGATACATTGTGCATGTTTCGATAGGTTTTATAGCGGGATTTGAAAATATCTATGGTTGAATCAGCAAACTAAATAAGCTATGGTTGAAGATAGCACACATCTTTATAAACAAACCGAGAAGCTTAAACACCTGTGATATCACAGGTGATATTACCTCACTTGTGATATCACATGTGATATCGTGTGTGATAACACCAGTGATATCACCTGTGATATCATGTGTGATATTACCGGTGATAGCATGTGTGATATCATAGTTTATATCACTTGTGATATCATGTGATATCACCTGTGATATCATGTGATATAAAAAATGAGGTGATATTACCTGTGATATCATGTCTTATATCACAGGTGTTTGAGCTTACTTAGTTTGTTTATAAAGATGTGTGCTTTCTTCAACCATAGATATTTTTAAATCCCGCTATAAAAACTATCGAAACATGCACAATGTATCCATTAAATAGAAAAATCTACCACAAGTCTAACAAAAGTTTCATAACATCTCTTGTTTTCAGTTAAACACCTTTTCTAATATTTCATATTATCATAAAACACAAAAATCTTCCTAAATATTTTCAAAAACACAAATAAGAGAAATGAACAGAACCATCACAATAATATAATAAGTGATGTTTATTATCATTTCTTTCATAAATACTTGGTAAAATACTAAATTCTTATCACATTTGGTATGAATTTAATATTTCACATTCTTAGTTGAGTATCACAACTGATAACACATACATGATGAAGAGTGTAATACTCTTCATCTTTTCTACATGTTATCTCAAGAGATAAATAAGTGTCACTTAAAAATATCAAAATGAATAAAAAGGAGGCAAACTATGAAAATTGAGACTTGACATATTCTCAAAAAAACAAACAGTGTTGCATTAAATTAACATTTTTGAACAAAATAAGAATTCACCTAAAGAGACTTTAACCCTTTTATTTCTACTAAGAGTATAATATCACAAATGATAGATAACATTGATTTCATTAAAAAAATATGCGCTTGTTAATTGCAATGAAAGGCACAAAAACTATCTTGTAACTGAAAATTATAAAAATATTAGAAAACATATAGGTAGGGGTGTAAACGAGCCGAGCCGCTCGTGAAAAGCTCGGGATCGGATCGGTTAAAAGCTCAAAAGAGCCGAGCTTAAACGAGCTCGACCCCGAGCTCGAGCCCCTAATTTTGGGTCATGTAATAAATCGAGCTCGAGCCCGAGCTCTCTACAAAAAGCTCGAGTAGGCAGAGCGAGCTAAACGAGCCCTAGAATTATATACGGTTATATACGTTATATTATAAACGAGCTTAAAAGTAGTAAACGAGCTCGAGCTTTATGTAATTAACGAGCGGAGCTAAAAACATCATAAAATTAGTCGAGCGCCGACCGAGCCGAGCTTGTGAAAATTTTCACGGCGAGCTCGAGCTCAAAGTATAAGGCTCGAAACGAGCTCGAGCCCGAGCTCGAGCTTTATATACATAAACGAGCCGAGCTCGAGCCTTAACGAGCTCGAGCTCGGCTCGGCTCGTTTCCACCCCTACATATAGGTGATAATATATAAAAATATACAGAGCAATGAAATATCTCATGTGATATTAAAGGTTAAAAAAACATACTTGTTTGTTTATTAAATATCACAAGTGATGTTAGACATTAATTTTTTTTTAATAAAATAGCACAATTGATATAGCTGTAATATAATAAAGTTTAATAATAAGCATGAAAACGTATGAAAATAGAGGAAAACGTATAAAAACTGCAAAAAATGGACGAAAACGTATGAAAACGGACAAAAACATATAAAAACGAATGAAAAGCGTATAAAAATGTATGAAAACGGAAAAAAGCGTCTGAAAACAGACGGAAACGTATAAAAACAGATGAAAACGGACGAAAATGTATGAAAACGGATGAAAACGTCTGAAAATAGACGAAGCTAAAATGGACGAAAACGTAAAACTACGGACGAAAGTGTATATAAACCTATGAAAACCGATGAAAACCGATGAAAACGTATTAAAACGGATGAAAACAGACGAAAAGGTATGAAAACGGACAAAAACGTAAGAAAACAGACGAAAACGTAAGCAAAACGGACAAAAACGTAAGAAAACGGACAAAAACGTAAGAAAACAGAAGAAAACGTAAGAAACCAGACGAAAACGTAAGAAAACGAACGCAAACGTAAGAAAACCGACAAAATGTATGAAAACGGACGAAAATGTAAGAAAACAGACGAAAACGTAAGAAAACGGACGAAAACTTTTGAAAACGGAAAAAAACGTAAGAAAACAGACGAAAACGTAAGAAAACTGATGAAAACGTAACAAGACTGGCGAAAATGTAACAAAACGGATGAAAACGTATGAAAACGGACGAAAACATATGAAAACGGACGAAAATGTATGAAAACAGACGATAACGTATGAAAACAGACGAAAACGTATAAAAATCGGAAAAAACGGACAAAAACGTAAGAAAACGTATGAAAACTGACGAAAACGAAAAAAAAAAGAAAAAAAAAAACGTGAAAATAAAAAATTGATGAAAAAAAGACAAATAATTAGAAAATAAATAAGAAAGATAAAAAGAAAAGAAAAAAACAAGAAAAAAACATGGACTTAGGTTTAGACATATTAAATCTTAGGTTAATCCCCACCATTAGATCAAAATAGATGGAAGGTGAGGATTTATCTCTTAGTATGCAAGATTTTTGAGTATGCAAAATAAAGTGCCTCTCCACTAGGATATTATGTTAAAAAAAAAAATCCACTAGGATATACAAAAAAGTCAAGGAAATACAAACTCATATTTAATTCATAGTAGAAAACGCGTTTCGTCTTTATGTTTTTTTTTTTTCTTTTCTTAGTTTCATCTTTAATTGTTAGGTCTAAAACAAAATACAATTCCCTCAACTTTGGGGGAAAAAAAATAATAACAATAAAAAATTCATGTTGCCCAATATTGCATTATTCAAGCTAAACAATATGTTAATTTTGTTGAAACTGACCATTTTTCCCATTTATATTTTTAATATGTATACGAAAAATATAAATGTTAATTTATAAGAACTGAAGTTGCAACTCATATAAAATAGGAGGACTGTAAGTGTATGTTTTGGAGACTTAAAGTCAACTCTCGTTTTACTGATATTTAACTTGAGCTATATAGATGTGATGGTGAGAAGAATTATCATTACATTGTTGATTGCATTATTCATATTTCCTTTACTCTTGACCAATCAAAAAATTTGTAAGTCCTCTTCTCTCTTTACACTTTTCATTTGTTTAGTATCTTATCCTGGCCTGCTTGTTAACTCATTTCTATACTAAGAAATCATATTTGTTGTAAATTTCGCTTAATACCATAAACTTATCAGAAGGTTTACAGCTGCACATAGAATAATTATAGTTATGGAGAGGCTTTTTGTTGAATTAATTTATATTATTGACCACTGTGATGTATTCTTGCTATCTGTCGAGATGTTACGATTTTTTAGTACACTACTTTTTCTTGGCTAAATCTTCACAACTAACAAAGTTAACGGCTTTTTATTCTAGTTGTTTTTGCTAACTAGAATGGAAACATTCTTGGTTCATTGTTTATAAGTAAGCTCATAACCACAACTTTTGGATATTCATTTATTTGAAACATCATTATCCTTAATCTAATCTCGACCTTACCTCAAATGTCGAGCGTAACTCATAATTGATGAGTAAATTACATGGATAGTCCTTGTAGGAGTTGTAGCAATATCAAATTTAATTTTTAGTTTCTAAGTCTTAAAATTACATTGACAACCTTGTCTTTTAGATCTGCACACGTATAGTCCCTAACAACATTATCGTTATGTAAACAACAATAATATTCTTTCAATTCTACCTAAACACCCTCTGAGTCAATACACACATGTTGTGGCTACACATAACAACCATTCTTCAATCCTCATCCACTCAAACTTTAAAAAAAATGCACTAAATCAAATTACAAATACGGTAATCAAACTTCGCCAACAAATTTAAAAGTACAAAATATTCTTCTTTAATAACCTTTATTTTTAAGTGAATGAAAAGTTGACTATAGATATCGAGATTATTCAAGAAGCGATTAAAATATATCAAGATTATTTTAGATGTGATTAAAATCTGTGAAAATTTAAGAATCAATGTTATCCATTTTTAATACACGCAATAATAATTTTTAATTTTATAATAGAATTATTTATTATTTCAATTTATATTACTAAGCTAAAAAGTGTGTTTATAATCCTAGATTCACACATCAACAATAATTTTAAACTACTAATAAAAAATATTTTTATTTTCCCGGTTAATGAAAGGTTTAAGAAAGGAGATATTTGGATTATGTGTGGTCGAGAAACATGTAATTGTGGGTTGATGGGTATTTTTGTCATTAATAAAATGCTAATTGCATTAGGGACAAAATCATGTGCTTATTTGAGAACCATAAGGACTATCAGTGTAATTTTAAGATTTAGGGACAAAGTCTTACCTTTGTATAAACTGCGGGACTATTCATGTAATTCACTCTAAATTGATTTTCTGCATTTCAATATAATAATAAAACATACAAAACATAGAGTATTCAACAAAATGCATGTACGTAACTTATAAAATATATGTGTAAGTGTGGAAAAATCTACTTCGAATTCACATCCACCTTTTAGTTTGTATAAAAAACCCATGACCCTTTCTATGTTTCAGAGTTGAAATTATAGATATGACCCTTTCTAGTTTGTTATAAAAGTGCTAGTGGCGGACCTTGTTGCCGGTTTGCCTTCCACCTTTATGTAAATCAAAAAGTTTAATATGTGAAATTACTTGATGTAATGACACATTGAAATTTTATTTGTGTAAAAAAATGAGCGAAAAAAAAAAAAAAAAAAACCTTCACCGATCAATAATAATAATGTTTAAAATTTTCAAACAACTTAATGCAGTCTTCATCATTAATCATGGATGCGTCTTCCATTCCTCATCGATGGAAATATGATGTCTTTGTAAGTTTTAGAGGTGAAGATATTCGGAAAAAAATGGATCATATGTTCAATGACTTCAAACAAAAAGGGATTCATGCTTTTAGAGATGATAGAGAATTGCCTAAAGGAGAAGAGATTTCTCCTCATCTCTACGAAGCCATTGAAGAATCGAGGTTTTTGATAGTTATCTCTCAATGATTGAAGCTTCCATCATGGTGTCTGAGGGAACTTGTCAATACTCCGTGCAAGCATATGGGAAAGCCTAAACACGAGGTTCAAATAATCTTTTATGATGTTAAACCTGACGTGGTTAGGAAACAAACTGGGAGCTATGCTGAAGCATTTGCCAAACATGACGTTTCAAATAGAACAGAGGTGGATAAATGGAGGGAAGCTCTATCCATGGCGGCTAACTTATCGGAGGTCTCCAGGACACGACAAATGGGTAGATTTCTTGTTTTTGTGTAATTAGTCTTGTTAGTCTGTAATGTTTCTAGAATCGGGCTTGAGCCCATTACAAGTATACATAAACATTACAGGCTAACAAGCCTAACACTATGTAGTTTTTCTTACTTATTGTGTCTTTGGGTATAGGTTTGAGTCAAGTTCATCGATTCCATTTATAGAGGAAATCCTCAAAACATTATGTGACGGACCCTTACATGTTGGTGAGAACCTTGTTGGCATAGATATCCACTTCGACAAATTAGATTTGTCATGCTTCGTTGGGTCACGTATGGTTAATATGCTTGGTATTTGTGGTATAAGTGGAATAGGAAAGACGACCCTTGCCAAAGCTATATATAACTTGATGTATGTCCAATTTGAAGGAAGTTGCTTTTGTGAAGATGTCAGAGATGTCAAAGAAGTCCAGATGCAAATGATTGGTAAGATTCTGAAAACAGATGATCTAAAGATATTTGGAGACGTATCTATGGTAATAAAGCAAAGGATGGCAAGTAAGCCGATCATGCTTGTTTTGGATGATGTGAATAAGTGAGCAATTAGAAGCGCTAGTGGTTTCACCTGATTGGTTTTTCCCGGGAAGTTTGATTATTTTCACGGGTAAAGATAAACAGTTGCTAACATCACATAGAGTGGATGCAATCTATGAAATGGGAGATTTAGATGACTGTAAAGCTCTTGAGCTCTTTAGTTTATATGCATTTGGCAAAAGGCATCCTACAAAAGATTTCAAAGAGCTCGCTTCCCAAGTTATAATACATTTGCAAGGTCACCCATTGGCTCTCAAAATTTTTGGTCGATTATTGTATAAAAAATCTGTGCATGTTTGGAAAAGCGAGTTGGATAGACTCCAAACATATCCTAATCCAGATATACAACAAATACTTCGACCAAGTTTTGACGGGTTGGCATCTGATCAGAAAAGAATGTTTCTTGATATTGCATGTGCCTCATCGGGAAAATAAAGATTTTGTTGCAAGTGTACTAGACGGCAGTCATTGTTCTGCAAATGCTATTATTGAAGTTCTGGCTGATAAGTTCCTAATAACAGTATCTGCAGATTGTCTTCAAATGCATGAATTGATTCAAAGCATGGCAAGGGAAATTGTTCGTGAAGAATTTATCATGACTGGGAAACAGAGAACATTGTGTATATCATCTGCAATTTACAGTGCATCTAGTGAAAAGAAAGTAAGAAGTGGCATATTCTTCTTTACCTTCCTATTAATATTAAAGTATATGTTACTCTTTCTCATTTAAGTTACATGTTCTTGCTTTTCCAGGTGGCAATGACTGAAGCAATTGAAGTTCTAGTGCTTATGTTAAGGGAATCTAGTATAAAGGTTCACATAAACGCTAATTCTTTTGCACATATGAAAAATTTGCGGATCCTGAAAGTTTATGCTGAGAAAGAATTTGATCAGAAAGTGGAATTGAAGGGCTACAATGTTAAGTACTCAGGAACTTTGGATTTTTTGTCCAACGAGCTAAGCTTGCTTTGTTGGCATGGATGCACTTTCGAGTGCTTACCTTCTGATTTCTATCCGGAGAACATTGTTGTCATCGACCTCTCTTACAGCAACATAAAACAACTTTTGACAACACCAAAAGGTATTTACTGTTCATTCATGTGTTAGTGTTCGACACCTAATGCTATACAAACTTATCTTCTTTCTATTGATGCCAGTTCTAAAAAGGGTGAAAGTAATGAAGCTAAGGTACTGTTGTAACCTAACAACCACCCCTGACTTCTCGGAGATTATAAATCTCGAAGAGCTAAGTCTTGAAGGTTGTGTGAATTTGGTTAGCATTCATCCCTCAATTGGACTGCTCAAGAGGCTTGTTGTGTTAAATCTAGAGGGGTGCCTAAAAGTCGACCAACATCCTTCTTTTGTATCCTCTCTAATAAACCTTGCATCATTGTCATTCGGTGGCCAAGGGAGGATTCAACCTAGATGGTGGACTTCAATCACCGGTCCTTTTGGTTTACTAAGTAAACAACAACATCCACAAAGATCAGTATGGTCATCATTGGCAAGTTTACATATGTTAAAGTCTCTGAATTTCAGCTACTGCAATTTATTAGAAGTGCCCGATGGCCTTGGAGGCTTATCATGTCTAGAGAACCTAAACTTAAAAGGGAACAATTTTACTATCTTTCCTGAAAGTTTGAGGCAACTTTCTCATCTTTATAGACTTGATGTTGAATGTTGCAAGAAGCTGGAAGTGTTGCCCGAACTTCCACCTGGCGTACGGGATATTGAAGCATCTCACTGCACCTCCTTAAGAGAAGTGTCAGGATCAATTAAAGACCCATCGAGGCATAGGTCTATTTTTGTTAGAGATTGTCCAAAGCTGTTTAAGAATGTTACCATTGATAGTGAGGGGTCTATATCGAAGACTGAGTGTCTTGACTCATCTATAACTCCCCAAGGCTTTATCACCAATAACAGCTGTGAACTCTGCTTTCTTGTGGTATTTGTGTTTCCAGACTAGCAGATGTGATTTCTTCTTGCAAGACACCAGCTATTGTACTTTAGATATAGAATATTATGGGAATAACGTTCCAGAGGGTTACAAATAGAAGTATGGGAAATTATGTAAAGGTTGAATTACCATCAGATTGGTGTTATGAAAAGTTTAGGGGATTTGGAACTTGTGTTGTTTTCAAGTGCAAAAAGCCTCCCAAACATTTAGGATACTATGTAAACAACTTTGATGGAGCTTCTCTGCGTCCAATCAGTCACATTCCATATATGATTAAGGATTATGTTCAGAATGAGGAGATAGGAATCCAAGATTCATATATGATATGGTGGAATAACGACGTTACATGGGAATGGGAGGAAGCAAGAATTTGTTACATTTGGTATTAAAGAATACAATGAAGATGTTGAGGTGAAGGAGTTGGTGTAAGATTGTTTGTGATGAAGACTTAGATAAAGAAGCATATTTAAGTGGCCTCCCACCTCCAACACAACATGGTGGGGTTATGAGCTATTATTCTCGGCCTTTGGGACAAAGCTACTGGTCATGGTAGTCCAATAACAAAAGCGTTTGTAATTTTTATTTGTTAGCCACTGTTTGATTTATTAATCGTGAATGTAAAATTTTAGTTTTTTGTTAGTAAATTCAAGTTAAAAATAATGAAAATCATTTACTTTTTCTATAGTAGACACCCACCCATCATATGAGAATAATTAACTTAATTTTTCCGGCAGAACCTCTTTTTAAATCTCCAAAAAACAGCTTTTTCCGGCAGAACCTATAATAAAGTCTAATAATTCACCTGCAAACTGCAAACAGTCTTTTCTTTAGATAAAGTGCTTTTGTGTAGATGTTTGATGAAATGTATATCATTAGAAATCTTTTTATTTTAGTTGAAGTACAGACGTCGATGTGTCTTCCGGTCTCAGCCCTTTCCTCTCCGGATGCTTTAATGTTAGCGGTACTTGAATAATTTGTAAAACGCTTAGCAGCTCCTATATATAACTACTATGTTCAATAGATCTTCTTGCTTCTAATAATTTGAATAATTCTACTCATAAATCACAATTTAAGTAATACAGGTGGGTTGGCGGGTTGACCCCAAAACAACTTTAAATCCCACTTCTAATCCCTGTAAGTGCATATTCAGCTATGATATAAATACGTTTTCAAGTCATGCAATACCTATTGCTTGATGAATATCTCATGATTACAACACAAAGGTGCGTTGGGCTGGCTGATTATCATGTAATCAAATGTTTTGGCGAACAATCTGTTGGATATCTCTTAAGTTTAAAATGCAGAATTTATAGTTCATGCCATGTTTAAGACAATTTCTATTTGTTTTATTGTACTTATTAAACTTATGCAATCATGATCCAATGTATGATCACTGACTGCACATACTTTTAGTTATGGCTACAAGCCACTTAGATTTTAGATTGACCACATGGTTTGGTCGTTTAAAGGGCAGTTAAATGACAGTTATTATTGTTAAGGGATATAACTGTTGGTTCTAATGAACCAACACAACTTTTCTGTCATACCCTTTCATAACCTATAAATAGGATTGTAATTACATAGCATTGTAATTACAGTTATCAATATCAATACAGTTTATTTTTCTTGTTAAACTTTTCCCTCCTTTTTTTTTTATCTTGTTCTGCACTTATTTCCTACACAATATTGCACATACTACTGCACTTAATTTTCACCCAAATCACACTGCACAATTGGCATACAATCAGAAACCTTTTGATACCAAATGGCCTAGAAGCACTCACCCCTTTAGAGGATTTGTTGGCCACTTCAATACAATCATTATCGATTATACGTTTCCTGTGACTGGTGGCAATAATATTTTGACGGGTGGCAATAATTTTTGGAGCAGGATTTACCAAATGTAACTTGGAAGATATCAGTTTTTTTTAACCAAGATTTCCAACCTTTTGACCAACTAATTCACGAGGTTTGAACCCACCTCCACACAGACTCAAACGAGGTAAAGACCTCCCTTTTCACTGGCACTCCAAAACCATGGAGAACTGCAATGCCACTTTCATCACCACAAAAAGGAAATCTATATAACAGGTCAACATAAATAAAACTTGGTTCAGCAGAAAGAAAGGTGAAAACCAGAGGTGGAGGCACTTGAGATGTGTTTTGTTTACATGTACATTGATGTAGTGGCATCAACACTATCACCCATGTTCATATAACAAGTCCAACAATGTGCAAAACGCTTTCTCATGATAATTTTCTAAGACAAGCCAATCTAAAGTTACTAGAACACACAATGAATATCAAATTCGACTATACACCTAATCCCAGCCTACCTCTTGGCATATGACTGCTTAATTACAAATAAAATGTTTGAACTTTAGCGTACATTATTTTTACAATAACCACCTAACAATCAAAACCACATATTTATAGTAATCGCAATCCAAAACAATGCAATGGAATTAAAGACAAGCAAGTGATACAAACACAAACTATCAAGCCAGTAGAAGAAAAAAGATACATGGTAACCCTCTTCACAATATAATAACACCACCAAACCCCAAACTAAAATGCCCATTTATCAGTTTCATTTTTCCCCATTTGACTTTTTGACTTTCTTACACCAACTCTATCACAACATGGTGGGGCCATGAGCTTGTCGGGCCTTTGGATATAGCAGCTGGTCTGGTAGTCTAATAAAATAAACCCATTTGTAATTTTAATGTCATTAGTTTTGATTTTAACAGCAATTACAAGTTTGATTTATTAATCCGGAATGTTAAATTTTAGCATTTTTTTTTAATAAAATTAAGTTAAAAATCTATTATACCTAAAAGTTGAACCCTTAGGGCTCGTTTGGTTCGCAGAATGTTTTGACGGAATTGGAATATGTTTAAGGAATTGGAATGTGAAGGAATGGAATGTTAGAAATTGAAATCCTTAGGATTTAAAATCTAACGGAATTGAAATCTGCAAATACTAGCGCATGTTTGGTTGGAAGAATGAAATGAAAAAAACAATTATATTAAAATATTTAAAATTTAATTTTAGTTTAAAATTAATAAACTAAAAATTATTTAATAAATAAATTACTTATCTAATTATAATAATAATTTTTTAAATAATATTATATAAACTAATATATTAAATAAATAATTTTTTTATATAAAATAAAATTGTGTTTTTAAAGTATAAATTAAAAAAATAAGCTATAAATAAATTATATTTAATTTTTTTTAAAAAATTTTTAAATATAATAATAATAATTTTTTTAATAAATAATTTATATTCAATTTAAATATATAATAATTTTAAATCTTAATAACATGGTTGTTTATAAAATAATAATAATAACAATAATAATTAAATGATCGATAATAATAATAATAATAATAATAATAATAATAATAATATTAATAATAATAATAATAATAAATAAAAATTAAAAAATAAATAAAAAACAAAAAAATAAAAACTAAAAAAAATAACAATAAAAAATAAAAAAAAAAATCAATAAAATAAATAAAAAAATATAAATATAATAAATAATAATAATAATAATAATAATAATAATAATAATAATAATAGCAATGACAATGATAAAGATAATATGAATCAATGAATGTAAACAATACTTATGCATATGATATAATGTTGAATTCCATATATATGGGATTTTGAAGGAATTTCATTCCATTTACAACCAAAACATAAGGAATGGAATTCAGATTCTAAATTCTTTAAATTTTTCAACCAAACACGTTATTAAATGGAATTAGATTCCAATTCCACCAGAATCCTTAGGATTCCGCCGAACCAAACGGGCCCTTAATTTAATGTGCAAGAGGGTTTGTGCACAAAATCATGTACGGTACAACATATGCATTGCATACCAATACATACAATTTTTCATGAATGGTTTAAAGTGGGAGAGGATTTGTGCACTAATCAAGGGTGACTATTGATTTGAGTTTGTCAACCATCTCCATCAATTACAACGAAATATAATACAGTCTCTTCATATGCATAGTCCTTTAGAATTCATCAGTTACACAAATTTGAATGTAAAGGCATGGTGATAAATGTGGAAGTGTTGAAGAGTAGTTCAATGCAAGCAGACAAATGGCGACTTCAATGCACGAGTCAATGGTATCACCGGATTAAATGTACAATGGAAAATATAACAATGATGATGAATATGAAGGTGCCACAGTATGAATATAAAGAGTTTGGCATTTAATAAGTTTACCATATATAAACACAATCATCTCACACACCACGCCACTTGGCAGATTCGTCACCGTCAGGGCGCCACATCCACCAAAATGGCTGCCAACATTCAACGGCGAGGTTTGACCCGGTTTTAACATCACAGGTTCAAATCAAACCAAAAGAGGAAGGTAACTCTCATCTACATCTTAACATTGCATAACAGATTAAAAAAAAACAAATATCTCAGATTCGTTTGAATCATATCAAAACCTTCAAAGATTCAAAATTACGAAATCATCGCGATCGTAGAAGCAAATACAGTAGCTTTTTTGATATCCGCATACTAAAAAGAAAAGAACAAAAACCACACGGTTTCATTCTTACTTTCATTGGTTAAAGGAAAAAAATGAATCAAAAGACATAGGTTGGGTACGGTTTGTTTTTGTATGGTTCGATTCGAAGGGCATCGATCCATTTTTATGCTAAGCTTCATAAATATCCGAATATAAAAGATAAGAAATATAACAATCAGTTATTTTTCTCTTTAACTTGTTTAAGACCAAAACAAAATCTAAAAAGTGTCGAACCTACCGAGCCCTCCAAAGGAATATAACAATCATGAAGCCCGTGGTCTGAATATGGTCTTCTTACCTCTTCGAAATGATCACTTGGGTATAAGTTGTGTTTATGTTTGTGATAATCGATTAGAAAAGTTTCATGTGCGGTTGTTGATGATGGGTGATGGTCTGAGATGAGATGAGATGAGATAAGTTTGATGAAGATGGGTGGTTAATTGCATTGGAGAGAGAGATGGAAGCGGGGGCTGATGTCTGCAATGTATGTGTGTTGTAGGGTTAGGTTAGAATTTTGTGTATCATATCCAAATATTGATATGGATTGGATCGAGTGGTATCATTTTGTTGGGCTAGAAGTCTAGAACCGTTAAATATAACCATGTAAATGTGTATATACCACTTGGTATACTGTCCTATTATTAGTTAAATGAATAAATTATTGTTTATTGGTTGCTTCTATGATCAATAATTAGATACAAATGTGCAACCGGGTTCGTTAAACCTCATTTTAAGAATTTCTTACTTCTTTAAGTACACGTAAACTCAGTATTTGAAAGAGTTTTTAAACAACAAAATTGAAACTAATTGGCCGGATGGAACATTTGCACCCAACAAACATATTATTCACTAAAATTAATACAAACATTGAATGTTATAAACTAAGGGTTGTGATCTTATAAAAAGGGGAGAAACTTTAAAAAAGTATATAAAAGTTATAACATCGTAACAAGGCAGCCCAAATTAACAAAATCCTACCAAGGAAGCCCAAATTATCCATTGTTGTATATTTAGACTCTACCATGCCGGTTAAAAAGTCAACAATTTACTTAAACATTACGCAATCAACAATTAGATACAAACAAGTGCATCAACGTTACGAAAATAGTTATGATTTGACCAATACCACGTGTATCGCACAGGTTGTATAAAATACCATGAAAATAACACAAAAAAAACAAACCAAAAAATAAATAAAAAAACAAAAAAAAAAAAAAAAAACAAAAAAAACAAAAAAACAATTTTGAGAATACATCATCTTCATGTGCACGTGTTCAAACCATAAAAGCATGAAATCGTGCAATTTATAAGAGCCAAAAACATAACAAAAGTGACAAATAAATATAGAAAATAACGAATATATACATAATTCATATAACAATATTAAATAAACTACTTTAAATACAAAATTTATGATAACATCAATTGAAATACCTTACATGTAACTACTTGCATACATTATTACGTAAGAAACAGTATATTCAACTCTTAACAAATGGTACAACGCAGGGTAATTAATGTAGCCTTAAAGATAATGATTTATTTTGTAGTAAATGCATATGAGTAGAATTCAATTATTTTTTCAGGAGAACCTATTCTTCAAATCTCCATAAAAAGTAAATTTATCAAGCCAAATAATTCACCTACAATCACAGTCATTGATATTTTGGTTACCACTTACATCCAAATATCAATCTATTTTAATGTCACTTTTGATATATAGTAAGGTCTAAGAAACCAATATTTGCAATATAAAAACATAGACATTTGGACCAACGTTAAGGACCACATGTCCATACATATAATAATTTTTATTAATAGATGTCTTTTATTAAGATAAAGAGCTTTTGTGTAGGTGTTTGATGAAATGTATATGAGTAGAAATCATTTATCATTAATAGATGTCTTTTATTTAGCTTGTTGTATTTTTGGATTTCCGTTGGATTCAGAATAGATTGTGGTGTTTTGAAGTTGCAATGTGTAAAGATAATAAACCTTGCTGCAGTTTTCCTATTGAAACTAAGACTGTAAGTATTGTCATGCGTGTAGCGCAAATGGAATCGAAAGCCACGCGTGGCGGCCATTTTTTTTTAATTAAAATGGATTAATCATTTAAGACATTTACAAAGAAGTGGACGGCAAACGCACAACAAGCTGCGCCGCTAGCCCTTTTTGAATAGCAAAACTAATCCTTTTGAAAACTACATCTATGGATCTAGGTGTCATAATATTACTATGCATAACCCGTTGAACTCTGTTGAGGAACTCCATTTCCTCAGGTGCAATGAAACCAAAAGTATCAAACGTGAAAGGGATAAAAACATGTTGATTTTCAATGCACGCTTTCTGTGTTTGCCACTTGTACGAAGCGGCTTTTAAAGCAGCCTGCCCTACTGTAAAACCCCGGCTGCTCAAACCCACGAGAGGAGAAACCCTAGTCAGATCCACACACGCATGTTTCTCTAACCCATCCAAACACCAAAACATCTGCGGTTGAGTGTGGATTTCCATCCAACGGTGCGGTCAAAAGTTCACAAGTGCTTCTTTCTTGGCGGAGATCCCAGCACACCTACAAACATCAAAAAGGATATCCCTAACCATATCGTGTCTGTATTTGATGCCCCGTGAGCTCTTTGCATGAACCTCATGTTCCCCAAAAGAATCCAAACATACCCTTCGACAAACTCGACATGTCTCATCAACCGGAAATAAAGGAATCATAAGGCGATACTTAAGGATAGTACGATATTCCAGCGGTGACATATGTTGACCTAGCCCATCTATGGGATAGCTAGTAGAAAATCCTGGGCATGTGAGCTCGTAGACATCAGAAACTGCTTTCTGTCTCACAGTAATGTCAGAGTTAACTTCCATATCCTTGACCATTTTATTAGAAAGTGACCATTACATATGTTGAAAGCCACTGTTTGGCAGTGCAGACCGGCAAACGTTTTTTTTTGTGTGTGTGGGTGAGGTATTTTTGTGTCAAAGTGAGATATTTTTATGTGTTTAATTTGGTAATGGGTTTGGTGGTGTGTTGAATGGTGATGTGGTGCTCACATGAAGTTATGGGTTTGGTGACCATTATCTTTTGTCTAATATCATAAGGAAAGCACATTTTTGGAACGTGTGCTCTTGCCAATGCCAGCTTGACCAACAATTAAGATAACATGCTGATTCTTGGAAGGAAAAACCTGACCTTTGTATTGAGAATGGAATACGCCAATTTTTTATACCCATGTTCTGGACCTCATCTTCGTTGCACGAATAGCTGAAGATCAGTTCCTTGAGGTAGCTTCCTGGACATACGACATGTGTTTAGACCCATTTACATACGGGTCACATTTCAACGGTTTTCCAAAAATACATCTTTCGCTATATACATGATTACACATTCAAGAAAGGCACATAAGCGGTATTGAAATGGGTTGAAAAGATTAATCATCGCTATTTACTATTCCAAGATTGCCTTTCCCTTATCCTTGGACTCCACCAACTTTGTACCTGGGAGAAACACATATACATAAACATAAATAAAGCTCTTGTAATCTAACACCCAATGATTCTCACCATGCCCTGCATCAGGTTGTCATTATCACCCAGCTGGTTTCTTGAGATGATATGGATATCGTTGTACTTTCTACTAGTCCAACTGATAACCTGTATAGGTGGTGCTTCTTGTCATACCACAACTATGGTACTCTTTTATCTATTTCCAATGTTGCAAAAATCGTGAATCGGTAGTGGCGCGGTGGCGACCACCCGCAGAGTAATTGGTCAAGTCGGGATTAATCGGTGATTAATCGGATTGGCATTTCTTGCAATTTTTTGGTATTTTTGGAGACCAAACTAAAAATCTTAACCGATTCCAAGCCTGCTATGTTTCCAAACCTCAATAAAGGCTTCAATTCTTATTATGATGCCCATGGCGTTATAAGTGAAATATCGATCCCCAAATAAGTAGAATACCTAAATTATTATATTTTTAAAACCAATTTGTTCGATTAAGCCGATTTTGACCGATTCGGCCGATTTTGACCGATTGGCCGATTATCGGACCGATTCAGCCGATTTTTGACTGCTTAGTGTTATTTTTTTCTAGGCCGATTTTTTGAACGATTTTAAAATCGACAAAGTCTCGCCGATAACGATTAATCGGCCGAGTTGACCGATTTTTGCAACATTGTCTATTTCACAGTAAGTTTCTTAAATTGACCCATATTATAATGAGCTTTACATGTACCACACAGAGGTGTTTGTTGAAATGTACATCAGTAGAACTTATTGATATTTGATTGGCAAAACGTTTAGTAGCTATTACTCGTCAACTTGTTTATTTTTGCTACGCCGATGTGTACATTTGTTTTTGGTTTTGAAGTTGCTGCAGTTCATAAGCCTTGTTGCAGTTTAAATCTCTGGTAAAGATTTCTATCATGCTTGTCGAGGCTAAGAGTACGGTTGCATTTGGAAACATATTTTGCTAATTATGATCGATCCTTGACCTGGTCTTTATTTTCTCTTGTATATCTATTTTTAGGCCCATCCACCAAAGATGATCATATTGTAGCACGCTACGCTTATTGAACATACTTTCACTTTCACTGATTGATGAAGGTTATCAAGTGAAGTTTCGTTCATTTTGACTCGCAATTTTATGTAACATAGGAGGAAATTGATTAACTCGACATGATGTAATTGGGAGGAAATTTACAGTTTTGAACAAGATATGGGCTTCTTTGAATATTGTCGGCCAATAGAATCCAGCATCAAAAGACTTTTGTAGATTGACATCATCCTGTGGTCCAATCTAGACTATTCTGGTCAAAATAAATTTAAGTTTTCTATTTTGATATATTTATTTCTCTCTTTTTTTTTTTCCTTTATATTGTGTGGTCACCGATTATGTGAACAGAAACCATTTCAAAGATACTTGAATTTAAAGACAATATTAATCAGTAACCCGCTCAAGTTTTGGTTACCATTGAAAGAATTTGATCTACTTTCGATCACTTTCTAGTTTCTAATATTAGTAAGTTTTAGAAAGCAAATTTTTGCAGGTTATTATAAACATCATTAGGAGTTAGGACCACTTGTAGATACAATATTGAGCTTCACAGTCAGTGTAGGCAATCCCATTGTATCATGAGGCATAAATTTACGCGTAGTTTTCTCTTGTGCTAAAATCACCACCAATCCACACCTTTGTGGGTGCGTTCAATGTGTGTATCTTTCTGTCAACCTATTTTGTTAGAATGTTAATTATGTCTTGAGAGGGAACGTTTGACAAATCCATTTCGAGATATTCTCATACTTACCAATAAATTATAAGGAATTTTCCTACTAATTCACGAACCACAACATATGTTCTTACATATATAGCTGATAAACTGAATACAAGCTAAATCAGCATTTACTCCAATCTAAATCAGCAAAACCTTTACCCCTTTTTAAAGAACTTGATTTCAATCTCAACAAAGAAATGAAAGCATAACTCTTTGGTTGTTGTCACCTTTTGAAGCTCAAAACTGAAACTTCAAGAACCTTGTGGCAAAAGAAAACAATTTCCCCGTAGGAGAATCAATCCACCACTCAAACCAATTTTAAGAACCTTGTTGCCCAAGTAATCTTGACTCGTGAACCTAAAAACTTTGAAACTTGTAATCTACATAACGATAGCTAAACAACCGGTTAAGGAAGTTTGTCAAGTGAAATTTCGTATATTCGAACCGGTAATTTCACAAGAAAAATCTAGCAATGAAATTGATATTTTATTTGACTAAGTGTATGGGATGTAATTGGGAGGAATACAAGAGAGTAAAGTAAAGCTACTATGTAAAAAGTCTATCATTAATAATGTAAATTTGAGCATCTGTTTTATTTATGGCTATAAGTGAAAACAAAATTATTAAAATGAGGCAGATGATTAAGAAGCTAATCCTTATAAGAAATGATACTTATTTACTAAATGATTAGATAAAAGTAGCAAACGACAAAGACTTGGTCAAAATCAATTCTCATTCCCTCCATTTTGTTACAAATTTTTATAATGCCAAAAGTAATGCATGGTTACTATTCTATCCGCTTGCACATGCATGATATATGGATTTGCATGAAATTAATGGTAAACGTACATATGAGAAATGTCAAAGTTCGCAATCAAGACTTTGTCTTCTTCTTCTTTTTTTTTTCTATGGCTGTCATTTTAATCATAATAAGACTAAAGGATATACAAAGTCAAGAAAATACAAACTCATATCTATTCACGCGTTTCTTCTTGTTTTCTTTTTCAAAATTTTAACTTCAATCCTTAGGTCTCATAAAAATACAAAGTTAGCCCACAACTTTGTCATAAAATAATAAAGAAAAAAGAAAAAAAAAATCTCATGTTGCCCATTATTGCACCATTCAAGCTAAAGAATCTGTATAATGAAACATCTGAATGTTAATTTCTATGAACTAAGTTGCAACTTATCAAAAATAGGAGGACTACAAGTGTATGTTTTGAAGACTTGAAGTCAACTCTCGTTTTAATACTTAACTTGAGCTATATATGTGACATTGTTTATTGCATTATTCATATCCACTCTTTGCTTTCTTCACCAATCAAAGATCGTAAGTCATCTTCTCTCTTTACACTTTTCATTTGTTTATTATTTGATCCTGGCTCATTTCTATTCTAGAAAATCATATTTTATTGTAAATTTTGCTTAATACCATAGACTTAAAAACAGTTTACAGCAATATGGAATAATTATAGTTACGGAGAGGCTTTTGTATTACTTTATGTTATTGAGTACCGTGATGTATTCTTGCTAACGTGCTTAATTTATGTCTAGATGATACATTATTTTTTAGTACACTATTTTTTTTAGTCCAATCTTCACAAGTTAACGGCTCTTTATTTTAGTTTTTTTGTTAAGTAAATTTGAAACATTGCTAACGTGCTTAATTTATGTCTAGATGATACATTAACTTTAAGGTACTTTTTTATATGAAACATCATTATAGTTAATTAAATCTCGACTTCACCTCAAAGTTGAGCTTAACTCATAAATTTATGAGTAAATTACATGAATAATCCTTGTAGTTATACCAAAATTTTATTTTTAGTCCCTAAGTCTTAAAATTTACATTCACAATCCTTGTTCTCAAATCTGCACACCTATAGTCCCTAACAACCTTAACATTAGGTAAACAACAATAATAACCTTTAAATTCTTCCCAAACACCCTCTGAGTTAACACACACATATCTCTTAGTTACACATAACAACCCATTTTTCAACCCATCATCCACCAAAACTTTAAAAAAAATTAAAAAAAATGGTCGTCGATGACACTAAAATCGCCAACAAATCCCCTTACCCTTCCCAATTTTAATGTAATCCTTGATTTACTAAAACATATATAAATATACATGCAATTATATTATAAAAACCAAACGAAACAAACAAATGCATAAATGAAAATCTCTTGCGATTGAATTTTCATCTTAGGATAATACACATTCCAAATATTCGAAAGGTTGTCGTAACGATTGAAGCCGTTAATCCATTTGAATACCTGAAGATACTATATACATAACTTTCTACAACACTCTAATATTCGTTACTTGACACTATTATAAGCAATGTGTCCCAATCCATTGATGAACAAATAAAAAGCCAAATCCAAGCTTCTTGAAGCGGCAAAACTTCATGTTCACATAGGTGATTCTTTTAATCTTGCACCTGCATTTGCAATTTTTCAAAAGAGTCATTAAGAAGGTAAACTTCAACCTAACCATCACTTGTAGGTCTGAACACATACCTTGGAAAGATAAATAAACGTGTTCCAATCTCTAACTATGAGCTTTCCACGTTGATTTTAGCCTTTCTGTTGTACTAATAGGGAATCTGGGTACTCATAGGTAGTAGATTTATATGGACTTTAGTCCTATCCCTATCACAGACTTAATTACTAAGTCCCTAGCAAACCCTTTGTCAAGTGATCTGCTAAATTATGTTATGACCGAACAAACTCAATAGAAATTACACTATTCATGATTAACTCCCTAATCATCATACCGTGGTCAAACACCTAAGTGTCTAGACTTGCCATTATAGATTTGACTATATGCTTTAGCCAATGTGGCAAAGACTATCACAAAGGGATAAAAATCGGTGCTATCGGTTTCGGCCATATTGAAATCTCATTTATCAAGTTTCTTAGCCAATCGGCTTCTTTACCAGTAGCTGCTAAAGCTACAAACTCAGATTCCCTGGTAGAAACAGTGATGCATGTTTTCTTCTTGGAAGCCCATGAAATGGCACCTCCCCCAAGCAAGAACACCCATCCACTAGTATAAGATGAATCTTCAACATGATTTATCCAACTAGCATCTGAATAAGCTTCCAATATGGAAGGATATCCAACATATGATAAACCATAATTCATAGTACCCTTTAAGTACTTGAATAATGAATACCCTTGTTATTGCATGCCACGTCTACCGGATTACTAGTAAACCTCGCTTAGTCTACCCTCGATATGCAATATCGAGGTCTAGTGCTCATCATAGCATAAATCATGCAGCCAATAGCTCTTGAGTATTCGAGCTATTCCACAAGTCTACATGCATTTGGTTTAAGCTTTTCGATCGGATCCATGGGAGAACTCACCGGAGAACAATCTTCACGATTTAATTTCTTGAGAATTTTCTCAATATAAAATGAGATTGTGTAATTACAATCTCCTTATTTTCACGTTTAATCTTAATACCAATAATAACGTCTGATTCTCCCATATCTTCATAGAAAACCTTAATGAAAAAAACTTTTTAGTTTTATAAACTTGATTTTGATCATTGTCAAAAATTAACATGTCATCAACATATAGACAAATTATAACACTTTTACCGAAGTCATCAAATTTTCTATATACACACTTGTCAGATTGGTTTAGCAGAAAACCACTAGAAAACACAACCTCATCACACTTTTGATGCCCTTTGCTTAGGTGCTTGTTTGAGCCCATACAATGACTTAACCAGCTTGCACACTTTATGCTCATTACATGGCATAAAAATCCTTCCGGAAGCTGCTTCATATACACTTCTTCTTCCAAATCACAATTTAAGAATGCTTTTTTGACATCCATTTGATGGACCACTAGATTATGAATAGCTGCTAAGGCTAACAATAATCTAACTGTAGTGATACGAGCAACTGGTGCATAGGCATCAAAGTAATTGATCTGTTCCTTTTGTCTAAAGCCTTGGATTACCAATTGAGCTTTAAACTTGTCAATTGTTCCATCGAATTTCATCTTCCTTTCGAAGATCCATTTGCTACCCAAAGGTAGCAAATGTGAGTGTATCACATCATCTTCTTCCTCCCTGTGCTAAAAAAACGCCATTAAGGAACCTTGAAATAATGTCCAGATTATGCTAAATTGTTGAAACTGAGTGGTAAAATTGATGGGGAGACATGTTGTGAGTGATTAGCAGTAGTTTGTGATTGATTATATTGAGGAATTGTGGCTGAATTGGTGATCCGAGTTTCATATATTTTTGTTAATCAGTAGCAATGTCAAATAGAAATAAAAATCCATCACCACCTTTGTTAATTTTCTTAAAAGTGAGGGACTGGAAGTGAAATTAAAGTTGACTTGGAGTCAACCAACCACTTGCCTTTACTCTTTCCAAGTAACTTCATTTGATCTTCCATTTGATTGCACTAGCCAAGTACCCGCGCCTAATGGCAGCGGTGTTTAGTTTTTGACATATTTCAGCGGCGAGTAATTATCTTTCAAAAGTTTGAACCTTGAAGGTAGGTGTTTTTGTGTTTGATTCAAAGGTAAAAAAATGGCCTTTTATCGTTTGTTAATCTACTTTTCGATGACCATAGTTTCATAAATTTTGTTTTCGGCGACCAACTTTTGCGTATTTTGGGGACATCAAATAGGCTAATGAACTAATGATGATTCCACTTTTTAATGCGCACTTGAATCTTTGAACTTTAAACCGATTTGAATTGCATATTATTTTTACTTGGGCAATGAAAATAACATATCGTGACTTCACTACTATCATTTCATGTTTGTTTTTCGTTTTGAAAAAAATCATAAAGTGTATATCAATAAAATTTTCAATTTGAAGTTAAAATTTTAAATTGAAATGACAACGCAGATTACAGAACTATACTCTTTCTCAAGGCACTTTTAAGTTTTCTGACGTAATTATCATAATACATGAATACATTATTTAAAAGCTTAAATGGTTAAACCCATTTGTAACTCAGAATACAACTTTCACACAATTTTGAAAAAATAAGTTCAACCTAAACATCTATGAATTTTACTTTTGTCAACATGCTAACACAATACATTATCATCAATCCTTAACCATTCCAGAATGCGGTCTCTCATCAACGGGTCTATGTTCTTATAAGAACCATATTCATCATAAATTTCTGACCCATACGTATCAATAACTCGAGTAAAGAGATATATCGACGACAAAACCGTGACCACTCTTTTCCGTGTGTCAGCCATTATATTATCGTGTGTTTTGTGGGAATTGGACGATGGGTTATTTATGTTTTGTGGGATATATAAGGAAAACTTTGTGGGAATAAAGGCGGGGAAACAATTGGCGGTAAAAATAATGGCGGGAAACTATTGGCGGTAAATAATTTTTTTAATTCTATAAATTTATTTAATTTTAAATTAAAGTATTTAATTATAAATATAAACTATTTAATTTTAATTTTATATTAAATAAAATTATTTAAATTAAATAAAAATAATTTTTTAAAATTAAATAATTTAATTAAAAACTGGTTTATAAAGTTAAAAAAAATAGATTTACCGTTTGGGACGTGAATGTCGTCCCAGGGTTTAAGGGTCCAAAAATAATGGCGGGATGTATTCAATTTTCGTGAAAAGTTATTTATAAAGATTTTAAATACTAAAAAATGAAATAATTACAAAATGGGACGACTATTATCGTGCCCCAAAGTATGGGAAAAGCCTTTGTTGACTCTCTTTTATTGAAAATGTATGGGACCCATCTTCAATTTGGGACGACAATGTCTACCCAAATATTTTGGGCGTCCCCAAACCTTCAATTTGGTGTAGTGCGAGACGCCTACGCTATACATGTGACTTTGGATACAAAGTGTATTTTTGAAGAGTAGTAGTCAAACCTGCAATTTCTTTTATTCATGTTACAAAAAATTACTATATGCGGCCCCAAACATCCCCTAATCAGACTTAAGCTATGTCAATGAGAAAATCCACAAAACATGACTTTGGTAACAATACTTTTTTTAAGGATATATGTGAAAATAGTAAAGTTTCCTTTTTATGTTGGTCGTAATAGTTGCGTAAAATGGTCGGGTTGATATTTGTTTTACAACGGTTAACTCGCTATGAGAGTGCTAAAAGATAAATAACTCTAACAAATATTGCTATGTTTGTCTCAACTCTCAAGAAGATAACATCTTTATATTAATTTTGGTTTTGAGGTATTGACTTCCTCTCCTTATTGGTAGTAGCTTTCTTTTCTAGTTTGAATTTACGTCAGCCTTTTGTTTCAGCTTTGCGAGGTTTTCCTTTCTTGGCATAATTTCATATATATCATTCCCTGGATGAATAATTACATGTATATCCTTTGTATCAGTTTTTGATGCATAAAATACAATGCTTTTAATACATCAAAAGGATATATATGTAATTTTTGAAATTTCCAAGAATATATATGTAAAAGCCCTTTTTTTCTTTTTTCTTTTTTCACGTTTCGACTCTCGTTTTGAATTCCAGCCATCTTTTTGTTTCATGTTTCGACTCTCATTTTGAATTCATACCCACTCTCATTTCGAATGCCACACAATTCAAAAGTTCCAAATCTCATTCAAAATTCTAACATAAAGTACATCTTTTTTTCACCTCAACGCCAATATGCATTTTTAAAGATAAAGAATTACAGTATAATTTTATTTGTCGACATGCTATTTCAAACATGTTTTTCTTTTACGCTTGTAAAAATTAAGTTATATTGGTCTCAAATAGCATGATATAAAATTTTCTTATACACCGCCATTAGAATTTTGTGCTAAAGCTTTAAGATCTACTTAGACCTGCAACAAAATCTCATCACACTGAAAGATTTAAAAGGAATAAAAAGATCACATAAATACCTCAAAAACCCTGACCTTGAAAGATCTAAAGCCACTAAAGAACCAAACTAACAACCAAAATCACAAATAGTAACCGGATTTTGAAAACCACCTAAGCCAATAACCAAAACATCAACTGAAGCCACCTAGCCCACCGAAACAGCCCAAACCACAAAGATAGGGTGGCTATTTTGGTAGACGGCGGCAGGGATGTTGGTTAAAAAGGCGACAGTTGGGTGGTGGTTCAGAGATAGAGAGAGGGGGTTTGGGTTACAAAATAGAGAGTAGATAGGTTGTATGTGTATTTGTATGTTGTGGGTTTTAACTTATGTATGGTTTTTGGTTTGGGGTTTTTTTAGTGAATGTCCATTACTCCAGTTATACGATTGAAGATGCCAGTTGTGTTGCCATATTTGTTAAGTGTTTATAGATTTGATATTTAAAATTTGACAGCCATTGCCATGCAACCATTTCCCTTTTATATATATATTTAAATTAAAGAATTCAATTTGAGAGTCATATTCCTAAATCATATTAAGTCAACGATTGCATATCTTAAACCGTGTTTATTTTCGTTTCTTGTGATGTAAAGAACCCTTTTAAACGCATGGCATTTTCATCTTCAAGAAGATTTGACTTTCAATATTCAATATTCAAGTTTTCATTTTTCCTTTTGATCATTTTTCCATTTTAGATAGTAAAGATATATATTCATTCACACGAACCAAATACTTTTACTCAACTGGAACTTCCATTTTGATTGCATTCACCCAAAGACTTCCATCGGTAAATATTTCTATTCTCCAATCTCTTACATTTTTTTTTATATATTTTTTTGTTCGTTGCATATCTTATGGTAACTCATTTTCATTTTGAAAGTTTTTAACTATTCAATCTGATAAATAAACAAGTCGACCGGTTATACTTTTCACTGAGTGATTGTGGTTATATGTATGTTATGACGGGTTTGGTCCTTTGACAGCTGAACTGCCGTACGTATTTGTAATTTCTACCAAGTTACTAGTAGAATCGTTGTAGTTTTTTATTTGAGTTGAAAAATCGTCATAATTTATTTGACAAGAACACGTGACAAATTAAAGTTGACTTTACTCTTTCTAACGACTCAACTGGACAGCCATTCAGTCACTTAAATTTCCATCCATTAGTAAATTGCACGTCGATCAAAAGTATTAAATATAGCCAAAAAAAGTTTTTATTCGATCTAATGCACTAAACAACTTATTAATATTATTTTAAAAACGAAGCAAAAAGTATTATATATAGCCAAAAAAAAGTTTATGTAAAATACTTACTGAGTAGCTGACCTCGGGTGGTTATACGTAAGTTTGGGTTTTGTCCTGGATTGTTGGGCTGTCATATTCGTAAGTTTGGTAGAATCATATCGTTGTAGTTTTTAGGGTCATCCGGTCGAAGTTATCATTTTTATTTCAAAAAGGAAAAAAGATATTTCATACTGTATTAATATGAACAATAATACTCTGTAAATAGTATTACAAGATTGAATTGCAAACTCACACGTTTTGTTTTTGAAATGCAATCTTTCAAGCTTTTTTTATATAAAATTGTCTAACACATATAAGCAACTAGCATGTATTCTTGTCTACACGTTACGTACGTGGTATAACACAAAAGCACTCGCATGTTTGATTCTTCTTGGTCATGGATTCTTGGTATTAATTTAGTGTTTCATCTGTCTAGTATTTTTACTCATTCTGATGATATTTATGCAGCTCGATCTCATTGTTGATAATGGCTACTAGGTCCATTCCTCATCGGTGGAAATATGATGTCTTTGTAAGTTTTAGAGGCGAAGATATCCGAAAAAACTTCATGGATCACATGTTCAATGATTTCAAGCAAAAAGGGATTCATGCATTTAGAGATGATAACGATTTGCCTAGAGGAGAATACATTTCCCCTCAACTATACAAAGCCATTGAAGAATCGAGGTTTTTGATAGTTATCTTCTCCAAACATTATGCTTCTTCATCATGGTGTCTGAGGGAACTTGTCAAAATACTTGAGTGCAAGACGATTGAGAATCCAAAACATGAGTTTCGGATTATCTTTTATGATGTTAAACCTAATGTGGTTAGGAAACAAACAGAGAGCTATGCTGAAGCGTTTGCACAACATGATGTTTTAAATAGAGCAGAGGTGGATAAATGGAAGGAAGCATTATCTGTTGCAGCTGATCTATCGGGATTCGAACTCCAGGAAATGACAAACGGGTAAATTTGTGTTTTTGCAAACATAATTCTTTTCATTCAAATTTACTGAGGTGCAATAAATTTTGTCTCTTTTATAAATTTGTTTGAAAGTTCGCTGTATTTATTTGTAGCTCTTGTTGGTAAATAGGTACGAGTTCAAGTTCATTGACAACATCTCCAAAGAAATCCTCAAAGTTATATCTGACGGACCCTTGGATGTTGCTGAGAACCTTGTTAGTGTAGATGCCCGTGTACGTGAATTGAACTTGTTGCGTTTTGTTGGGTCCGATAAGGTGCACATGATTGGAATATGTGGCTTTAGCGGAATAGGAAAAACTACTCTTGCCAAAGCTATTTATAACTCGATGTATACCTACTTCGAGGGAAGATGCTTTTGTGATGATGTCCAAGGAGTCACAAAACGACAAGGCCTGACTCAAGTCCAAATGCAAATGCTTGTAAAGATCCTGAAAACAGAAAATCTGAAGGTATCAAGTGTTGGTGAAGGAACGAAGGTGATAAAACAGAGGATGGCATGTAAGCCGATCCTACTTGTTTTGGACGATGTGAATGATCTGGAGCAGTTAGAAGCTCTAGCGGGTTCACCTGATTGGTTCTCCCCTGGAAGTCTTATCATTTTCACTTCTAAAGAGAAACAATTGCTAAGGTCTCATGAAGTGGATAAAATTTATGAAATGGAGGTTTTAGATGATTATAAAGCTCTTGAGCTCTTTAGTTTGAATGCGTTTAAGAAAAGGCATCCTACAGAATTTCAGTTTATTGGCAGGTCTACATACGTTAAAGTCTCTGAATTTCAGCTACTGCAACTTATATGAAGTCCCTGAGAGCATTGGAGGCTTATCATGTCTAAAGGAACTTGACTTGAGAGGGAACAATTTATTAGAAGTTCCTGAGAGGATTGGAGGCTTATCATGTCTAGAATGTCTAGACTTGCAAGGGAACAATTTTATTAGCTTGCCTGGAAGTTTGAGTCAACTTTCTAATCTTCAAAGGCTTTATGTTAATGGTTGCAAGAAGCTGGAAGTGTTGTCCGAAGTTCCACCTAGCATATGGTTTATTGGTGCATCTGATTGCACCTCCTTAAGAGAAGTGTCGGGATCATCTAAATACCCATTCAGGAATAGGTACAATTATTTCAGAAATTGTCCAAAGCTGTTTAAGAATGTTACCATTGATAGCGAGGGGTCTATATCGAAGACTGAGTGTCTTGACTCATCTATAACTTCCCAAGGCTCTATTCACCAGCTTTCTGCTTTCCTTGGGTATGCGGGTTTACAGGCTAACAGATGTGAATTCTTCTCGCGAGACATTGCCTATTATTCTTGGTTAGATATAATGTATCATGGGAATAGCATTCCAGAGTGGTTTACAAATAAAAGTACGGGAAATCATATAAAGGTGGAATTACCTTCAGATTGGTGCTTCAATAAGTTTAGGGGATACGGAACCTGTGCTGTTTTTAAGAGAAAAAAGCCTTACATATATACAGAATGCTTTGTAAAGAACTTTGATGGAGCGTCTATGGACCCACGTAATTGCACTTGGTTTGAGAGGAATGTGTTAGGAATCCAAGATTCATATATGATATGGTTGCGTTATACGAGGGATACAAGTGAATGGAAGGAAGCAAAGAATTTTGTAACATTTTGTTTCGAAGAGAATAATGAAGATGTTGAGGTGAAGGAGTGTGGAGTAAGACTAATTTATGATGAAGATATACAACAAGAAGCAGATGTAAGTATGCTCCAAGGCCTCCCTACTCCAACAACACAACATGGTGTAATGTTAAGCCTATCAGGGGAAAATGGTGCTTTAGGGTGGTCGTGGTAGTTCAATTGAAATGAGCTTTATTGTGTTTCTTTAATTCAACCATATGACTTTTGTTTATAATGGGCTTTTTATGTAGCACACACAAGGTGTTTGTTGAAATGTGTATGAAAAGAAATCATTGACTGTTATATTGGTAAACTATTGGTAGCTAATATATATTGTTGGCTTGATTTTTAAGAACGTATTGCAAACATGGGTTTCGTTTCCATAGCCACTTGTATCTTGAATCACCTCATTGCTTTGGGAATAACATCTTTTGAGAAATGAATAGTGCTTTTTTTTTTGAGAAATTTATTTTTTACTAAATACAAATAGGTGATATGAGAATATCATAGGAAATAGGTGATAAATTTCATGTTTTTAGTGTGTTACTATAACCACCTCCATACTTTGTTATTTTAATTGATGATTTGATGATTCTCGCTTATGCAACCTACCAACGGGTAAGCTTCATCTCTGTAAATTTAATTTAAAAATAATGAAATTGATTTACTTTTTCTAGGTGTTTGATGAAATGTATATGAGTTATTACTCTACTTGACTACATTTTAAGACCAATCAAATATCATCTATACTCACTAAAATCTCTTTTGGTTGGTTAAATATGAAAGTGGACAAGTATTTTGAGACAATTCAAAGTAGAAATATGGAGTTATAAATTGGGATGGAGGGACCTGTTATTACTCATCAACTTGTTTTTTAAGAACGTCTTATAGTTTCCTCTGCATAGTAAATTGTATCTTTACTTTCTTACGTTCTTCAGTCATTTGCAATTATTGTTATTTCATAGAAAATCATTGGAGAACAAATGAACAACTCTTATTTTGTCAGCTTGTTGTTAATAAGACATTCAACAAAGTCACAGGGGTTTGATGTAAATGTGGAGGTCACTGACCTCACCCTTACTGTCAATAATCCTGAACAGTTTCGTGAGTATATAGTAGTTTTTCGCAAAAAAAATTGAGTGTGACGCTATTCTGTGGACTATCAGCGATGTTGACAATCAAGATTGTTCTGATATTGATATATGTCGTATGGAAAGCAAGTACATATTGACTATCTGATGCATCTTCTCGTGACATACCCTGTTATGTTGCCAATAGGTATTGGGATGATCAGGTATCGCGACACCCGGCTGAAGCAATGCATTTTTTTTAAAAGAAAAGGGTCTTATTCCCAAAAAAGTTGACGCATGTCTAAAGCTGCTGTATGTTGATTCCCCTGAACTGTTACCTTATAGATCTGCATTGTTTGATGGTTGCAGGTTCATTAGCATTGAAAAAAAATGGAAAAGGAAAGTACGTGGAAAGTCACGAGTCAAGTATGGATCGAGATCTTAGCTTATGCTGCTACTCACTGCAGAGGATTTCACCACGGGCAACAACTTAGGAAAGGGGGCGAGTTTTTTACTCATGTTTGGCTACCGATGGCACATTTGGGCATCACGAAGCAGTTCCAGGTGTCTCAAGGTCATGCTAGAGCTAAAAGCAGTGTCTTATAATGCACATAACTGTGATATAGGCAGTAGGCTCCCACATTCTTTCGTTACTTACTGTTATTTTGTACATAAAGATTTTGTATTCATATATTTTGTACGCTTCTTCATGGATGAATCAAACGTACATAGATATGGATATAAATATTAATGATAAAAAATTAAATGGATATTGATTTGGATTCGGCTTCACCCAAGCCATATCCGATCCACGGCTATCACTAAACGGTGCTAGTTTCTACCTATGTAAGAAATGCAACCTTAAAATACTTAAAATGCCAAACAAAAAAAAGAGAGAGAGAGAGAGATCGCCACTTTAGTACAGTTGTAGCAAAAAAAAGAATAATCATGTACTTACATTTCAAACAAGAGGAATTGTATGGGAAATTATACAAATTTTTAAAGAATATAGATATTCCAGCTTGATTATAAACTAAATACAACCCGTGTATATTTAAACTCTTGTGAATTTGGACCGCAACATCATACAACCTTGTTTATAATCTGGATCTCCCAAGTTGCTGCAAACAATCTCGCCTGCAACACGATTTCACATTTATATATACAATAGAAGCGATAACTAAAAATCTCAGATGAAATAACATCCGAGTCTGTGAGCAGAAGGTATACTTCTGAGGATTGATCTCCCATCAGGCGAACATGAACTTACCTAACCACAATTCATTCAAACATTATCACTTATAAATGTGCAATGAAATACTAATCCGAAAGAATCTTTCTACAATATAAAAACACCATGCAGAGAATCATAAGATCATGAACTCAAAATCTTTACTTTAGAGCTACTCTGGTCACTGCTACCAACTCAAACCTGAAAGGAGAACAATTTTGTAGTCAACAAAACGTCCAAAGTAAAGGTCACAAAAAAAAGCACACATTAACTTGTATTTCGTGAACAATGTACTGAAACTGCTTAATATGGAAATACTCGACTGATGCTGAAATGAGCATGTAAAGTCTGCTTTGAAAATATACGTATAAAACAAAATGATTATAAAAGATACATATCATGCTCAATGTTATTCAATTGATGCTTAAATGCATAACATGATAAGGCTTATTATGGTCCTAACAAACAAATCAGTTACACTGTTATTTAGTTTTTTATTTTTTTTAGTGTGATGTCAACCCTTTGAGCTTAACGGGTGTAGTTATAGATCTTAGTCTAACGAAAGTAACCAAAATCACAGGGGCTTTGCCGAAATAATTCCCATAAGGTAGGTGATCTTAATATGATTTGGTCATATTATTGTAATATTAACACACATCTATCACACAATAATACAGCTGCGTATCAACTTGTTAAATGTCTAAGTATAATTTCCAGAACGAATTTGCAGATGTACCGCTAATCATGGTATGAAGCTATGCTATCTAGTTGGAGTAGTTGGATAAAAGGAGCAAGATACCATGATATACGAGATAAAAATGACAAAAAGAAAGAAGGTATTTGCCATACCTTCAGTTATGATGCTAACTAGAAAAGAAACATAAAGGCCTACTAATAAATAGACACACAAAACACTGAGAACAAATCAGTTAAACCTTATTCGGTGGGTCATCCTTCTATGTATATGGGAAAATTGGTCATCAAAGTAGCCAAAATGGCAACCGGTTAACCAAAAAAAACCAGGTTTATGAAAAACAATAGCCAGAAACCCCACTAGATTCCTTGCTAACTTGCTAGGCTTAAATTTTTGCACCAAAAGAGCTCCATATCAAGCCGCTTTTGTGGTTGCTCCATTAAAACGTCCAACTTTCACCATGTGAATCCCACATCCGCTGCAAATAAACCAAACTCGCATGGTTTGAAGATTTTCTAGCAGACCAATCCGCAAGGAATCTTGCGGGATTCTTTGCTAGTTTATCATAAACTGAATTGTTTTGACCATTTTTAATCTAGTTTTAATACAAGTGGAAGAATGGTCTTACCGTGCAACTGGTCAAAACAGACTCCTTTTTAGGTAAGGCCGTAAGGCTTAAAATAATCGAGTTGGCAAAGACTGTTTTTGCCAAACTTTTAATAGAAAAATAGTGTCTTGCGAGATTATAATAATTAGATTACTTCGGTAATAATCTAAGTTTTTAAATTAAATGAATGAGGAGGTTTATGCATTTAATTTACATTTAGGAAACTTTCGACCTTTTTGACCCATTGCCCTGTTTTCCATTAAGCTGTTTTTATCATTTAGCTCTCAGACACTTAAACCTACTAGAGTCAAACATGACCAAGAATAACAATTCGTAAGTAAAGCTGTATAGGGGTTAAATTTGCCACCTCTAAATTCTGATGTTACTTGTGTCTTGAACAGTGAACAGGGAGGAAAGAAGGCGAAAACAACAAGCTTAGAAGGATTCATACCTCATGCAATATGCTGAGCAAGACTGAGTATCTTGACATGCTTTTTCTTCCTTAGCTCATGTGGAACCGGGCCGAAAACTCTGGTCCCAATTGGTTCACCTTGCTTGTTGACAAGTACAACAGCATTATCATCAAACTTAACCTCACTCCCATCACACTGACCCTTCTGCATGGCAGCTCGAACAACCACACCATACACGACCTGTCCTTTCTTTACTTTTCCGCCTGGTTGGGCTTCCTTCACTGATGCTACTATCGTGTCTCCTAATCTGGCTCCTTTCTTCCCCTTCAAAGCTTGTATGCACATAACTTCGTTTTGCCCTGAGTTGTCGACCACTTTCAGATTGGATCTCATTTGTATGAAAGTCCTTATTTGCTGTAACAGAAACAAAATAAAGAAATGTTGTACAGTGAAGTAAACCAATTAAGTTGGTTAACGCAAAGCAGATGTATAAGTGGCAATATGGTCATAAAACATAATTAATTGTAAAAAAATTATATATTTTTGTATAGATTAATTTTGGATGTTTGATGCATAAAGTACACATTGGGTGACTTTCTACCCATTTGACCTATATCCTTTCAAGTTGATTATTTTAATAAACCCATTTGGCCCATTAAAAATAAAACCATAAACCAAATCGACCCATTCATGAATGATTGGGTCAACACTTTCTCAAATAGATTAGCAGACCTGAGCCAAGAAAATATTGCATGAAGTCTCCTGTTGTGATCTTAGCATTCCTGACGACACATTGCTGAGGCCCCGCAACAGTGAACGTCCAGCTAGTTTGATTTTGTTTCATGCATATAATAGGACAAAACTCAGAACATGAAAAACTTATAACAGAAATCAAATAATCAAAAGAGACTAAACTTGCCAAATAGAGATTTACTATCGATAAAATAGCAAATCTTAAGTTATACAAGCAACCACTAGTTACAAAGACTAAGAGTTTGTTAATGTACAGATTCCAAAATTGGCACCATAACTAATCAGAGACTTGAAAAGGACAAATTCCAGACTTGAACATCAAGTAACATGGAAACAGTGCTCGAACTCGCAAGTGTCAGAAACAACCACAAGGAACAGAAGATGCAACTTTTCGGATTGCATATTTAATATTGGAACAATGAGCTTTCCTAGATCCTTGTATGAACAAAAAACACGTGGATATCAAAATGAAGTATGCAGACTTTCGAACCATCTATATAAGGGATGATCATTACTACGGAGACAAGTCAACACATGCTATATCATATATTTATGATTCATGCAAGCATAAGTTTTTTATTAGTATCCTTCATATAAATAACTAGATATGAGCGTGTTTAGACTTCTCACTACAATGTTTGGTTGGTGCATTTGATCTGTTCTCATATGCATTATTTCGCTTAACGGAGCCAATAACTTTAAGTGAAAATATGACGAATTTTGTGACAAATCAATATGCATTATTAAATTAATAAATTTACATATTGCCACAAATGAAAGTCAATGTACAATGAGACAACCCTCGATTATTTCATAAATTTACAGATTAACACCTACATGCCAGCAATGAGAACAGTTAAAGAATTAACAGAGCAAGGACGCATGATCGTTGGTTATGAACAAGTAGCTTTCTACAAGTAAACCCTATATTTCTGACTTTTAATAGCGAGAAAGGCAGATACAAAAGAAGTACGATATTCGAGCATTGACCTTGTAAAAGTGTGGCAGTCACAAAAGCATGCTACTGGAAAACTAGTAAAAATTACTCAAGCAAATGAAGCTAAAAGAACATACCACGAAAGCAATTAGAAGCAGAATTCATTGCCATATTGAGTTACTGACACGTTCCTTTTCCTACCTGCAAACATTTATATTAAACATCCCCATTATTCGTATTCTTTACCACCCAATAAAAGAGAGTGGCGCAGATAAGATCACTAAATGCGACAATAAATTGAACATAAGAGTTTGAACTGGGACATGATTTCTGAACTTTGAAAGATAAGAAAAAACTAAACTTGTCCAAGAAAGTTCAAACTATTAAAACTCAGTTAAACTTTAACCCGCACATAAGATCACTAAATTCATGCCTAGTCCATTAACGAAAAATTAAAGTAAGTTCCGAAGCTTTGTTATTTTCACCTTACAATAAAACACATTTCTACACTAATTCTCTCTCATATTTTCAGTTAGGCAATTCATCAAACACCTTATGTGCATTATAAAAAAACACATTTTCAATAATTTCTACTCATTTCTACAATATCTTCATTAAGTGATTTCATCGAACAGCTTATGTGCATCATAAAAAAAGGGCTTTTCTAGAAACACATTTTCAATAATGTATATAACTATATACTCATTTCATCGAAGAGGTTATATATTGTGGGTTATGAATCAGGGTTATAATTAACTGATCTATAAATTACATGGGATGTCAATTTAGCATAAAAAGAATATACTACTACGTAATACAGTAAAGTTTATATGAGAAAAGAGAAGTACCTCTAAATGGGTGTTGACTTTTTTATGATTTGGGTCAAGACAAATAATCAAGGGGGAGAAATGTTGTGCTTTTTTTTCTTTCCTTGGGTTAGCTAGGTTTTTGGGAGCCGACTAATATCAAGGGGTATTTAATGTAACTCATAACTTTTCTCCAACCTCTCTCTAAAAATAAGGATAATGATTTGTACACTCACTTTTTTTATTCGCACACTTCATTTTATGCTATACAGAGTTGTACAGTTATTATATGATGCATCTTCAGTTTGTACACTGGAGTGTGCGAATTAAAAAAATGAGTGTACTAATTAACACTCTAAAAATAAACCCAATCCACCATAACCTTACCAAACAAATCTCATCTTTTCTCCGGCGGTCGGTTTTGACCGGCCGTCTGGACCTCCTTCTCCCATATTTTCTTGTACTTTTTCCTTTCTCACAATAAAGCCCTTACTCACGATCTCATCTCCCATCTTCGCCGCTGCCGCTAGAGTCATTTGCCGCCACCGTTTGTCTTCTCGGATCCGTTACCATCCGGTCTCCTTTGCTCAGATCTGTTGTGGTCCGTCATTGACGACTTGCTGCTGCCTTGGGTTTTGACTTTATATCTGTTTGGTTTAGGTCTGGCTCCTTTAAGGATGCCCAGTTTTATCTTTTATGTATGTTTTATGTACTTTATGTACTTTTGTCAAGCTACATCTTCATATAGTTGTGTCTACCAAAAGCTCACCTTGGTGATTCCCCCCACCCTTGTATGGTGTTGTTATAGTGTGTCACAACTATTATGGTGTATGTCTGGTTTTGGCTTAACTTGTTACCTCGTGTATTTTGTTTGGCAAGTCGGATTCGATTTTGCCCATTATGTTCGATGTAACTTGTTGTGTTCAAATTACCTCCATTTGTGAGGAGTGAAATGTTATCTCTGTTCAAAAAAAAATGTAACTCATAACTTATTTTAGATAACAACAAAGAGTAAAAGTAAAGTAAATTATGGGGTTTAGGGATTTCCCTTATTTCTTTTGCTTATTTTATGTTTAAAAGTAAGCATTTTTGAGAAATTTATATTTTATTTAATTTTATTTTCTTAAATAACACACGTTTTCAGTCCTTTTGTATTTAAATCGGCTTACTATTGCTTACTTTCAAAAGTGACGGTGTAATTAATTAATAAACGCTTTTAGAGTTTTTGTAATACTAGGAATTCAAGAGAAACCATATAGGATAAATAGACGAATAAATCAAAATAGAACTTAATCACATTTACGTAAACAGCTGATGATGGTAATATGACAAAGAAAGAATACATAAATGTATTTGAATGTCCAATAGAGTTAGAGTGTTTCACAAATCCCTAATGAAAAGAGCAAGTCCCCGTCCTGTCAGATTATTTTAAAAAAAAGTTAGTTTCTTGAAAACGCTTTTATGTAAAAGGAAAGTTATTTTACGTACTAAATTTTTTTCATATAATAAGGGACTCGTCTCCGCCTTTCATCAAAAAATAATTCTTCAAATTAAAAGCATTTTATTATTTCAAACTATTTTTTATAATTTAAATATCTATTAAACCGTTGATCCTTAAGCAAAAATAATTAAACAAAGAGTTGTTGGTTAATATATGATCAATTGAGATTTTGTTAAAGTGTATATAGGGTTTACATTAGGGTTAGGTTTAAAGAAAAATGAACGTATAAATTTACTTTGATAGTTTTCTTTAAATTTTGAGTTTAGAAAGAAAATCATTCAAGATATATTTTCTTTTTAAAATATTTACACTCTTAAATTTTTAAGAATTATTTTCAATTCATAATTACGAATACATATAAATTCGTATCTTAAAAATAATCTTTAGTTTTTTTAACTTTATTAACACGAAGTTATATAAATAATTCTCATTTTCTTAAAGTTGTTTTCTTCTTCTAATTTTGACACATAATGTTTGGGGCATTATTAATAAAATTCAAGAAAACCCACTAATATTGACCAAATTTTTAGGTATTGACTTTTCAATTGGCGACTAGTAAGGCTTGATTTTGTAATTGCGCTCTTTTATTGGTTACTTGAATAGTCCATTAGCTAACAAAACTTTCATTTATTCCTAGTCGCCAATTATCTGATTCTGGTTATTTTATTGCGATGATCCTTTTAAAACACACATCCAAACACCCCTAGAATTGTTAGGAACTGATGAATATGGATAGGAAACTGTAGAGGAGAAAGAACATATCAGATTCTCACAAAATTGAAAAATGAATAAGGAGGTGTAGAAGCAACAAGAGCCTTGATTCATATGCGCTGTTTGAAAAAAATTTGCAGGACGATGCTATGGGATTAGTGTTTAGTGCTGCAAATTCAAGGGGTTGGACAACAAGGTCGGGTATGGAAGGGCCTCCTGTGCCTGCAGATGGTAGTGGGGAGAACATCTCCACATTTCCATGGTCTCTCTTCACCAAGTCTCGAAGGTGTCGTATGCGTGTTGCTTTTACTTGTAATATGTGTGGTCAAAGGACAACTCTGTCTATCAATCCTCATACTTATAAAGATGGAACTGTCTTTGTCCAAGTAAATTTTCTCACTTTTTTACCATTCAATCAATATAATCCGTTAAATACCTATAAATTATTAGAGTAGTGGAATGATTTTGACACTTAACAAGAGTCTACTAATAAAGAAACATAGCAATAAGCATTCAATCATTTGTTATGTACACTAAAGCTTTATAACAACGGAATTAATCGAATCATAATGGTCCAAAATGACAACAATAAAACACATTTCTACACTACATTTCTCTCATATTTTCAGTGAGGCATTGCATCAAACACTTATGTGCATCATAAATAAAAGGCTTTCCCAAAAACACATTTTCAATAATTTATTAACATATTTTCATTGAATCATTTCATCGAACAGGTTATATGCATCAACATGCAAAAGATGAACAGTTTGTTTGTGGGTTTTCAACCAGGGTTATAATTAATTGAACAATAAATTATATAGGACATCAGATTAGCATAAAAATTAATATAAGAAAACTTACGGCATGCTTGGTAAGGGGTTATAGGGGTAAGGAATGGAAAGATAATGAAAAAAGTGCTTGATAAAGTATAATGTAATGACTCATTAACCAATAGTAGGTAATGGGCTATTACCCAATAAATTGGGGAGTATGCTTTTCTTTCTCTTTCTTTTTCCCCACCATTATCATTGTCTTTCCCTTTTCCTTTCCTGAGTTTGAACCAAGCATACCCTTAAAAACAGAAGTACCTGTATAAATGGGTTGAGGTGTTATGATTAGGGTCAAGAGAAATAATAAAAGGGGAAGAAATGTTAGACCTTGTAAAAAAAGAGATTTTCTTTTTTCTTTTTCTTTTTTTTTTCTTTTTTTTCTAATTTTGTCATTGTAAGTAGGGGTATTTCCGGAAACTCATAACCTATTTTAAATAACAGCAAAGGGTAAAGTCATTAAATAGTAGTGAACTTCTTTAAAATACTATTTTAGTACGTGATTAAAAAAAATTGCTTTACATGTTACCAATTTGTGAAAGTGTCTTAAGATGCACGTTTAGATGACACGTTATACTTCAAAATATGACATGTGTCATTGTTTTTTTAGTGACACGTCACATAAATATACATAATCAAACACTTTATGCAAGTTTGTGTTCGCATACTAAAAAATTATTTTGGAGAAGGGTTAATTCCATATATATACCCAATCTAAACATTCAAATGGCATATTTACCCACCTAAAAACCCAAATGATGTATATACCCAACCTAAAACTCAATTTGTCATATTTATCCATTTTATTGTAAAATGAATTAAAAATTAATTTACATCATCAAATCTCTATTATACCCTAGGTTTTAAACTAACATGAATGACTCTATAACAATTTATGGGCTTTACGTGATCTTGAAAGATATTCTCATCAGTTTTGAGATTCTGGATCCCTACATTTCTGTCCATGGTGTCCGTGCTTACCACAATCTCAATTTTATAAGGTTCTTCCAAATCAATAAGTGCTATTTATGATATGAATGCGACTCAATTGATATTTCAGGTTCAGTTTTATTACCTCTGTAATTTAATTCATTGGGTATGAATTATATTATTTGTTTTGATGCTAATTGGTTTGTATTAATGTAAAGGGTCAATTCCATATATACCCAATTAAAACCTTTTAATGTCATATTTATCCAACTAAAACTCATAATGACATATATATCCAATTTAATCACAAAATTTGTCATATATACCCATTCTATTATTAAATTAACTAAACATCAATTAACATTATTAAATACCCATTGTACCCTTTATAAAATTACATATCACTTGATTGAAAAGTACTTGTTTGAGATCTTTACCTTTATTTGTAGACATCGAGCTACATGTTTTTAACGGCAGTTGCATAACTAGGGAAACCAGATGCCATAATACTCATAATAATGAAAGTAAATAAAACCCTTACACCAATTTCTATGACAGTAAATGTGGTTCACAAAGTTTACTTGAGTTTGAAACTTAAAAAATATATTGTACAATTCTTTAGTTTGTCATAAGTTTATCAGCAATTAAACACTTTTTGTAGTGTTCAACAGTCAATATTTGCAATTTTATGAGAAGGAGGAATTTTGTGACAACTGGCAATTTAGGGAGTCTATTGTAGGTAACCGCATTACGTTAAACTAAACCGAGCTTTTGCCTTTATCACTATTTTTATAAACCATGACTTGATTTTATATCGTCTATTGGTTTTTACGGATTATTTCACTATTGAATGAGTTATCGTATGAGTTTTAAATCTATTTGGTAGGCACTATTCGATTCAGCACTAGAAAAGCCTAAAACGAGAAATATTGTAACTTTTAGACCGTAACTCAAAAATTGACAAATAAATAGTCAAAACTCATGGAAAAACATAAATAACGATGTTAGAAAGTTGAATGAACGTCGTGGGACACTCGGGGGACTTTATATGAGCTCGGGATTAGGTAAACGGGATAGTTACGAAAAATTACAACTCCGACCCCCCACCTTTTCCCCTAGCCGGCGCCCCCTCCCTCCCTTTTATTTATTTTTGAGTCCTTTTGTCCAAGTATATAAGCTTGATCCTCCCCTCATTTGATACTTCACTTTCTCTCACTAAAAACACACACACACACACTCACCTTTCTCTCTCTACTCTCTCTCTCCCCAAATTAAATAAAACCCTAACCCTAATTACCCACCACCGCCGGCCTCTATTCCGGCCACCACCACCACACGACGGTGCGTGACCACCCACCACCACCATCATCTTGCAGATCTTTTCATCCTCTTTCTATCCATATATAATACTCTCACTAAAACCTTCATTAACACCTTAAAATCTAAAGATTAAGATTAGGATTTCTAGGGTTTCAAGTGGGTTTTGCAATTCGTGTTTGGAAAAGGTAAAAGGGACTTGAATACACCTTATTTGAGCTTGGTAAAGCCACATATGGCTTGATTAGGGTTTCGACCCTATGATAAAATTTAGGGCTTTTTGGTTTAAACGTGGGATTAAGTCTAATTAACACATAAATAAACATGTAGCTAGTGTTTGGTAAGCATGTGGTGTATCATATTGATGGGTTTTTGCATTTTAGGTCTAGTTTCATGTTTTTAGTTAGAATAGATGATGGATTTTGTGTTTGGTTAATGATTAGAGGTTGATTGATTGTATTTGGATGTTGTGGAATTGATTTGGAAGTGTTTTGGTTGGGTTGAGATGGTGTACGAGCCACCAAGGTCACGTACGCGTGCCTTGGGTTGCGTCATTGAGACCCACTTGGACCAAGGGTCTGGGTCGGGTCATTTTGTAGCTTGTTGGTTGATGTAGTTGATGTTTAGATGAGACGCGTGGAGCCAAAAAGCTTCTAGGGCTTGTTTGGTTCACGTGGTCTCAACCGTGACCGTGTCATGACCATTAGGGTCATAACATTGGTTTCGGGTATATTGGTTGGTTGATTGGTTGGCAAGATTGTTTTGAGTTGATTTGGGATTGAATTGCGCTATTATGACTTTTCATTGGACTTGATATATATAATTGTCAACTTTGAGCAACGTCGGTGTTACTTGACTTTTTAGTCAATAGTTGACCCCGACAACGCCGTAACATGAACTTTAGTTTAGTTTGGACTATTGATAGATTAAAAGTCGAGAAGTCATGGCTCGTGCTTGTGGACTCGAAACGAATAACGATATGAAATTAATATTGGAATTTGACGAAATAAATATGAAAATGCTAATAGATTGTGAAATGTAAATAATAAAAGGGATTTTATACTAAAGATATCGATAACAGGTCTTATCTTGTTATTTACTATTTTTAAATGGAAACTAACGACTAAAAATGGAAATGTTTTATAACAAATAAGTAATTAATTTTTCGAGCACACGTTTATCGATAAATGCCAATTATGGGCATTTAATACTAGTTAAGTATTTATTTAATTACGTTGTGTGCATGGGTTATGGATAACCTAACATTAATAGTGTTGATCCATGTGGGTAGCGGACTTATTAGGTTGACGAATCTAATAAGAGCCCGCTAGGTACGTTGGGCAACCTTATTAATGGGTGAATTATCCTTATGACTCTTTAGGATGCAACTGATTTATGGGATAATAAGCGACACGAATAAATAATTAAGTTTATCGAGTTGACGAATTCGATAAGATCTACTATTTATTCCGAAACTTATTGAACTATGGAGCTTATCGCTTAGATGTCTCATTGTGTTGCATTGAGTCACATATTGGTTATTTGAGTGAATTCATAGCATCATATTGAGTCGATACACCCACATGAGCATACCAAACACTAGGATTAAATGGTGAAACGAGACATTTTTGGAAATAACGAAATGGAATACATTGGAGTAGACAACGTTGATTATGGGAATTAAATATTAAGATTTGGTCTACATTAATAGGTTGTGCCGAGTCGATAGTTGGTGTGCCGTGATTACCTGTTATCTTCTACTAGTATTTATTCGTACGTTGATTGCTTGAGGTGAGTTTCATAGCCCCACTTTTATCTACGTTTTTAACTATATTGGGGTGAGAATCATGCTACTGTTTTTGGACCGTTAAAACTATTTGGATTTGCTTATATGCTTGACTGTTTAGATAGATGTGTGGTAGTCGTTGCCTTACTAGGTTAGCCGTGCCTAGCTAAGAATAGACTTCTACCTCGACCTAGTCCGGGGTTGGCAACTGTTCTAGAGGTTGCCACGACAGTGCTGGACTAGAGTCGCGAGGCCCGAGTAATCCCTGGATGCGGGATATGGTTATATGATTGGTGATCCGGGTAGGATCGGTGTGTGCAAACGGTATTTATCTATCTTAGGTCTTGCATAGCAAATCAACTCCTCTGAGTCCACTATGATTTTTTCGAACTTAAACCTATGAACTCACCAGTGTAAGCTGACCTTTTAGCATGATTTCTCAGGTATTTGAAAGATGTTTGGAATACGTGATCGGTGGAGGCTTGGCAAAAAGGCGGGGTTCAAGGATCATTTTTTACTCTGATAAACTTTGGGGACCTATTTTATTAAATCATGTGTTGGGCCTAATATTTATACTTTTGGGTTAAATGTTTTGAATACTTAAATTTGGGATTGGTTTTGAATGTTAAATGACTATCTTTTTGCTATACTTGTGTGAGATACAAATCCAATAGTAGCCAGAAAACTTGATTAAGTCTTCCACTGTACCGAGATTTGGGGTGTTACAGATTGGTATCAGAGCTCAAGGTTATATAGAATTAGGTATTTTATAAACCCTAAACTATAACCACTTTTAAGAAAATTGATCCTCGACCGACGCATGCCCGCTTGCCAAGCTGAAGCTTCTTATTTGATTATGGTATGAACAGCGATTTGAATTATAAGATGATCTGTTAAGGGATATTGTGAACTGATTATGGAAACATTATGATTTGGAGATATGATTATTGATTTTGGGTAAATGAGATGTGATTATCGAGATACTACAGAATTTGATTTGAGTAAATGGCATATTGTGATTTTGGAATTTTGAACTCGATTGATTCGATATGGGATTATGTGATAGAACGGAACTTATGTGTTTTATTTAAAGGCATATTTTGAGTAATGCGGTACCTCTACTTTTAAAGCTTTCGTTATGTGATACATGTTTTGGTTGAGTCGATGCGCTTATTAAAACTATTTGTTTCGAACACTTATACCTACCCTATGCCATTGTCACAGACTATGCCTTCACTAGCTTTTGATGTGTCCGAGGAGGTTCTTGTTGTTGCTAGTACGCTAGCATTGACTCTCATGACGGTTGCGCAGGGTGATCCTTATGAGATTGCCCGTCACACTAGTTCATCATCATCGACGCCCTAGCTCATCTAGGCTCACTTTACATCGGTCTTAGCACGAGCCGGACTTAGGCTTGCTTATAGCACTGCCCGCATGCCCGTGAGACCACCACCACCACCTATTCACTTAGCAGCCCACTCTCTTATGTCATCACCACCAACATCACCATGTATTAGGAGACCTAGATCTCCTATTGTACCACCTCAGGATTTACCTGCACAAAGACTCCGACTCATGGACTCTCCTATGGATGAGAGGGAGGAGCATGAGGTTAAGGAGGAGCATGAGATTGAGGAGCAGTATGTAGATGAGGATGAGGATCCTCGGGAGGAGGATGATGAGGATATCCCAGAAGGGGGTACTCCTCCATTGCAGAGTCCTGCACATTCTCCAGGACCGTGTTCTCCTTTGCTGAGCGAGTCCCCTGGACAGACCTTTAGACATTGACTCACCACCTTACTCACCGTATATAGGTAGCGTTAGGATCGAGATACCATCGAGATTGCTTGAGCCGAGGAGTATGGTGAGACGGGTCTAATGTGGGAGAGAATTTCATCACAGGGCACTAGGCTTAGTAGGTTGACAGATCGATTGCTTGGAGTATCGAGGGCTAGTATAGAGGATCTAAGAGCTGATATGGGTACTGTAGTCAGGAGGACTAGGGTTTTGCGTGATGGTATGTCGGAGCTCCAGGAGCAGGTTGGAGACCTGCTGAGAGGTTTCGCGATGACTCGTGATGCTGATAGAGAAATTTGGCTTAGGATTGGTGAGTTAGAGAGAGAGGTCGTAGATCTTAAGAGTGATCACGACGATCGACGTGTTGAGTTAGCATCTTTGTGGAGAGAGGTTGACGATGTTAGGAGATCAGTTAGTGGTATTCGTAGACGTGGCTAGATAGTATTAGATTCATGGTTTTGTACCATCTTGAAACTAAGTAGTACTTGGTTCGAGATGTAGGTTTACCCTAGTTATCTTGTTAAGTATCGTTGTTAGATGTATCCTTCCATGTATTTCTAGTTTTGAAACCTATGAGTTATGGTTATTGGAACGTGCATCCTTAGTTATGATTCGGTATCTGGCTGTTTCGCTTTGGTATAGCGTTAACCTTGTTGGCCTTGATTATGAATTTGAGCGTTATTTAGTGATCCTTGGGAACCCAACTCTATCTTTAGAGCGTGAATTGTGAACTTATGAAAATGTTCTTCTTGCCTTCAGAATGATGGCAACAAGACGAAACCCGCTTAGGAACAACCGAGCAGCACCTGCTGCTATTGTTGCCCCTGTCCGTCGAGGTCGTCGTCCGGCCCCGACCACTCCACCTGTTAAGAACCCGAACACCGATAACCGGTTGTAGGAAACCTAAATGCTAACGACCGTGCTAAGAATGGTCATGTTCCACAAAACCTCCACCGTGAACCCGACCCACGTTGACCGTTAGTGGCGCAGCGTGTCGAAGCTGCTAGCGAGACTAATCTCTCTAACACCTCGGTGGAACCCCCGTGAATCGAACTCGATGTTGTACCTACAAAGAGTTTCGATTCTGTGGTCCCATTGAGTTCAGAGGAACTGAGGGAGTATTTTACCTAACTAGGTGGTTGGAGAAAACTAAATCTGTGTTTCCCGTTAGTAATTGCGATGAGGATTGTAAGGTTAATTATGCAACATTTACCTTGAATGATGAAGCATTAACCTGGTGGAACAACTATCACAGATCAGTAGGAATTGATGTAGCTTATAGCATGACTTCGACTCAGTTTAAGACTCTCCTGATCAAGACTTAGTATCCTAGGAATGAAGTTAAGAAATTAGAGAGTAAGTTATGGAACCATAAGGTTAAGGGTACTGACATGACGACTTATAATCGTCGTTTCCAAGAGTTATCATTGCTTTGCCTTGATATGGTTCGCACTGAAGAACTTAAGATTGAGAGGTATACTGATGGATTGCCTTTAGCTACTCGAAATGATGTCATCGCTGCGAAGCCAATTAATTTGCATGAGGCAATTACTGTGGCTCAGCGTTTGATGGACTCTTATGTACTAGAAGTAGGAGACAAGGGTAAGAATGATAGGAGTGATAAGAGGAAGAGAAATGAAGTTGTTAAAGGGAATGGCAACAAACGGCAAGAGACAGCCAGGGTGTTCGCCATAGGAAATGGAGAAAGGAAAGGTTATGAAGGTAGTAGGCCTATGTGTGGTCGTTGTAACCGACACCACCATGGACTGTGCTCGAACGTGTGTAGGAAGTGCTCTAAGGTAGGACACATGGCCAAAGACTTTAAGTCTCGTCCACTTGCTGCAGCTCAAACTACACAAGGAGCGGACTGGAAGGCCACTGTCACCTGTTTTGGATGTGGAAAGAAAGGACACTTTAAGAATGAGTGCCGAGAGCCGTGGATGAGAGGAAATCCCGGTAATGTAAGAGGATTTTCTAACCGAGGTATGGGAGGTAATGGCTTAAACCCTGTGAAGCGTGAGTTTGTGGAGAACCAGGGAAACCATGGTGCTAGGAATCAGCAGAAAAACATGGGAACATCGCGTGTTTAAGATTTTAGGAAGGAAGCTGGTGAGGACCCTAACGTAGTTACGGGTACGTTCCTTCTCAATAATCGTTATGCTTCCATACTATTTGATACTGGTGCGGATATGAGTTTCGTATCCACCAATTTTATGCCATTACTAGGAATCTCCCAAACACCTCTAGGGTTTAGTTACGATGTGGAATTAGCTAACGAAAATAGGGAGAAGATAGACACCGTAGTTCGAGGTTGTACCTTCAGTTTCCTAGACCTCCCGTTTAGTATAGACCTATTGCAATTACCTTAGGAAGTTTTGACGTCATTATCGGAATGGATTGGTAATCGAAGAACGGTGCACACATCATCTGCGATGAGAAGATCGTGCGTTTACCGTGTGGCGGAAAAGTTCTGAGCATACAAGGAGATCGGAGCGACTACGGAAGTCCTTCCCGGTTGAGAATCATCTCTTGTATTAAGGCCCAGAAGTACATCGATAGAGGAGGTTGTCTTTTCTTGGCTCGAATTTCTGAAAAGAAAATCGAGGAGAAGAGTGTAAGACACCTTAATGATGTACCCGTCGTTATAGAATTTCGGATGTGTTTCCGACGATCGCCAGGGATTCCACCTGTACGACAAGTGGAATTCCAAATAGAGTTGATACCCGGTGTTGCACCCGTAGCCCGGGCACCTTATCGACTTGCTCCAAGAGAATTGGAGGAACTATCCAAACAGTTGGCAGAATTGTCAGAGAAGGGATTCATTCGACCAAGTTCGTCACCGTGGGGAGCACCAGTGTTGTTTGTAAAGAAGAAGGAGGGATCGTTTCGGATGTGTATTGATTATAGGGAGTTGAATAAGTTGACAGTGAAGAACCGTTATCCGTTACGTAGAATAGATGACCTATTCGACCAACTCCAAGGAGCTAGTGTCTTTTCTAAGATCGAATTATGGTCTGGTTATCACCAGCTTAGAGTTCGAGAAGAGGATATCCCTAAGACGGCGTTTAGGACTCGTTATGGACACTATGAATTCCAAGTGATGTCGTTCGGTTTGACCAACGCGCCAGCGGTTTTCGTGGATCTCATGAACCGAGTGTGTAAGCCCTACCTGGATAAGTTTGTGATAGTATTCATAGACGACATCTTGATATACTCCAAGAGTAGTGAGGAGCACGAAGAGCATTTGAGGCTCATTTTAGGATTGCTAAGAGAGGAGAAGCTGTATGCCAAATTCTCTAAGTGTGAATTTTGGATTCCGTCCATGCAATTCTTAGGTCATGTGATAGATAGTCGAGATGTTCATGTTGACCCAGCTAAGATTAAGGCCATTAAGGAATGGGCAGCTCCTAAGAACCCATCAGAAATCCGAAAGTGTCTAGGTTTAGCAGGCTATTATAGGAGATTCATTGAGGGATTTTAAAAGATAGCTAAGTCGCTGACCAAACTAACACAGAAGGATGTTAAGTATGAATAGGGAGAAAAGGAAGAAGAAGCATTCCAACTTCTGAAAGAGAAGTTGTGTAGTACGCCCATCCTAGCTTTGCCTGAAGGAAGCGAAGACTTTGCCGTATACTGCGACGCTTCGCATAAAGGCTTAGGTGCTGTTTTGATGCAACGGGAAAAGGTGATTGCTTATGCATCCCGACAACTTAAGAAGCATGAGAAAAACTATACCACCCATGACCTTGAGTTAGGTGCTGTAGTGTTTGCTCTTAGGATCTGGAGACATTATCTGTATGGAACTAAGTGTGTAGTGTTTACCGACCATAAAAGCTTGAAGCATATCTTAGATCAGAAGGAACTGAATATGAGACAACGTCGTTGTTTAGTATTGCTTAGTGATTATGACTGTGAGATTCGTTATTGTCCTGGTAAGGCTAATGTTGTGGCTGATGCACTTAGTCGTAAGGAGGACATTCCACCCCTACTCGTTCGATTCTTAGGAATGACCATTGTTTCGCCCCTACCATCTCAAATCTTAGCCGCCCAAGCAGAGGCATTAACGGAAGAGAACCGTCCTTATGAGAATCTTCATGGAATGGTAGAAAGTGAAAACGGCTTCTTGAAGCGTTCCGATGAACTTTATGCTTCAGAGACAGAAACTGGATACCATTTCATGGTAGAATCCGTGAGTTGATTATGCACGAGTCGTATAAATCAAAATACTCTATTCATGCCGGAGCCGATAAGATGTATCAGGACCTTAAGAAACTTTATTGGTGGCCTAACATGAAAGCCGATATAGCTCAGTATGTCGGTTGGTGCCTGACTTGTTCTAAGGTAAAGGCCGAACATCAGAAACCCTCAGGACTCTTAGTTCAACCCGAACTCCCAGAATAGAAATGGGAGCGAATAACCATGGACTTTATCACTAAATTACCAAGAACAGTTAGCGGCAATGACGCTATCTGGGTAATAGTTGATCGTTTAACTAAGGCTGCCCACTTCTTAGCCATTAGTGAAACCGATAGTCTTGATAAGCTTGCTCAATTGTATCTTAAGGAGGTAGTATCGCGTCATGGAGTACTGATATCTATTATTTCCGATAGAGATAGCCGTTTTACATCCCACTTTTGGAGATCCTTAAAATCAACGTTAGGAACAAACTTGGATATGAGTATTGCTTACCATCCTCAAACCGATGGTCAAAGCGAGAGAACCATTCAGACTTTAGAAGACATGCTTAGAGCCTGTGTTATTGATTTCGGCAAAGGCTGGGAGAGACATCTCCCATTGGCCGAATTCTCCTATAACAATAGTTATCACTCTAGCATTAAGGCCGCTCCATTTGAGGCATTGTATGGCCGAAAATGTCGTTCTCCTGTTTGTTGGGCTGAAGTTGGCGAGAGTCAACTTACAGGTCCCGAACTTGTCCTGGAAACCAGTGAGAAGATAGTTCAGATTCGTAACCGGTTATAAACCGGTCGTGATAGACAAAAGAGTTATGCCGATAAGAGACGTAAACCTTTAGAATTTCAGGTTGGAGATCGTGTTATGTTGAAAGTTTCTCCTTGGAAAGGAGTGATTCGTTTTGGAAAACGTGAAAAACTCAATCCCCGATATATTGGTCCCTTTCCAATCCTGGAAAGAATCGAACCGGTAGCATACCGCCTGGAGCTACCATCGCAATTGAGCAGTGTACACAATGTCTTTCATGTTAGTAATCTTAAGAAATGTCTTTCGGAGGAAAACATAGTTGTGCCCTTAAGAGATATTCGTATTGATGAGAAATTGAATTTCGTTGAGGAACTGATTGAGATCATAGATCGTGAGATTAAACGGCTGAAGTATAGCCGTATTCTGATTATTAAAGTTCGTTGGAACTCCCGACATGGACCGGAGTTCACTTGGGAACGTGAGGACGTTTTCCGTAGGAAGTATCCTAAACTTTTCATGACATCAAGCAACTTCGGTGAAACGGACGGGTTTCTTCGAGGCTGGGAGGCTGTGACAACTGGCAATTTAGGAGTCTATTTTAGGTAACCGCATTACGTTAAACTAAACCGAGCTTTTGCCTTTATCACTATTTTTATAAACCATGACTTGATTTTATATCGTCTATTGGTTTTTACGGATTATTTCACTATTGAATGAGTTATCGTATGAGTTTTAACTCTATTTGGTAGGCATTATTCGATTCGGCACTAGAAAAGCCTAAATCGAGAAATATTGTAACTTTTAGACCGTAACTCAAACTGACAAATAAATAGTCAAAACACATGGAAAAACATAAATAACGATGTTAGAAAGTTGAATGAACGTCGTGGGACACTCGGGGGACAATACATGAGCTCGGGAATGGGTAAACGGGATAGTTACGAAAAATTACAACTCCGACCCCCCACCTTTTCCCCTAGCCGGCGCCCCCTCCCTCTCTTTTATTTATTTTTGAGTCCTTTTGTCCAAGTATATAAGGCCTCATCCTCCCCTCATTTGATACTTCACTTTCTCTCACTAAAAAACACACACACACTCACCTTTCTCTCTCTACTCTCTCTCTCCCCAAATTAAATAAAACCCTAACCCTAATTACCCACCACCGCCAGCCACTATTCCGGCCACCACCGCCACACGACGGCGCGTGACCACCCACCACCACCATCATCTTGTAGATCTTTTCATACTCTTTCTATCTATATTTAATACTCTCACTAAAACCTTCATTAACAGGTTCAAATCTAAAGATTAAGATTCGGATTTCTAGGGTTTCAAGTGGGTTTTACAATTCGTGTTTGGAAAAGGTAAAAGGGACTTGAATACACCTTTTTTGAGCTTGGTAAAGCCACATATGGCTTGATTAGGGTTTCGACCCTATGATAAAATTTAGGGCTTTTGGTTTAAACGTGGGATTAAGTCTAATTAACACATAAATAAACATGTAGCTAGTGTTTGGTAAGCATGTGGTGTATCATATTGATGGGTTTTTGCATTTTAGGTCTAGTTTCATGTTTTTGGTTAGAATAGATGATGGGTTTTGTGTTTGGTTAATGATTGGAGGTTGATTGATTGTATTTGGATGTTGTGGAATTGATTTGGAAGTGTTTTGGTTGGGTTGAGATGGTGTACGAGCCACCAAGGTCACGTACACGTGCCTTGGGTTGCGTGCGAGACCCACTTAGACCAAGGGTCCGGGTCGGGTCGTTTTGGTAGCTTGTTGGTTGATGTAGTTGATGTTTGGATGAGACGCGTGGAGCCGAAAAGCTTCTAGAGCTTGTTTAGTTCACGTGGTCTCAACCTTGACCGTGTCATGATCATTTGGGTCATAACATTGGTTTCGGGTATATTGGTTGGTTGATTGGTTGGCGAGATTGTTTTGAGTTGATTTGGGATTGAATTGCGCTATTATGACTTTTAATTGGACTTGATATATATAATTGTCATCTTTGAGGAACGTCGGCGTTACTTTGACTTTTTAGTCAATAGTTGACCCCGACAACGCCGTAACATGAACTTTAGTATAGTTTGGACTATTGATTGATTAAAAGCCGAGAAGTCATGACTCGTGCTTGTGGACTCAAAACGAATAACGATATGAAATTAATATTGGAATTTGACGAAATAAATATGAAAATGCTAATAGATTATGAAATGTAAATAATAAAAGGGCTTTTATACTAAAGATATCGATAACAGGTCTTATCTTGTTATTTACTATTTTTAAATGGAAACTAACGACTAAAAATGGAAATGTTTTATAATAAATAAGTAATTAATGTTTTGAGTACACGTTTATCGATAAATGCCAATTATGGGCATTTAATACTAGTTAAGTATTTATTTACTTACGTTGTGTGCATGGGTTACGGATAACCTAACATTAATAGTGTTGATCCACTTGGGTAGCGGACTTATTAGGTTGACGAATCTAATAAGAGCCCGCTAGGTACGTTGGGCAACCTTATTAATGGGTGAATTATCCTTATGACTCTTTAGGATGCGACTGATTTATGGGATAATAAGCGACACGAATAAATAATTAAGTTTATCGAGTTGACGAATTCGATAAGATCTACTATTTATTCCAAAACTTATTGAACTATGGAGCTTATCGCTTAGATGTCTCATTGTGTTGCATTGAGTCACATATTGGTTATTTGAGTGAATTCATAGCATCATATTGAGTCGATACACTCACATGAGCATACCAAACACTAGGATTAAATGGTGAAACGAGACATTTTTGGAAATAACGAAATGGAATACATTGGAGTAGACAACGTTGATTATGGGAATTAAATATTAAGATTTGGTCTACATTAATAGGTTGTGCCGAGTCGATAGTTGTTGTGTCGTGATTACCTGTTATCTTCTGCTTGTGTTTATTCGTACGTTGATTGCTTGAATTGAGTTTCATAGCCCCACTTTTATCTACGTTTTTAACTATATTGGGGTGAGAATCATGCTACTGTTTTTGGAACGTTAAAACTATTTGGATTTGCTTATATGCTTGACTGTTTAGATAGATGTGCGGTAGTCGTTGCCTTACTAGGTTAGCCGTGCCTAGCTAAGAATAGACTTCTACCTCGACCTAGTCCGGGGTTGGCAACTGTTCTAGAGGTTGCCACGACAGTGATGGACTAGAGTCGCGGGGCCCAAGTAATCCCTGGATGCGGGATATGGTTATATGATTGGTGATCCAGTAAGGATTGGTGTGTGCAAACGGTATTTATCTATCTTAGGTCTTGCATAGCAAATCAACTCCTACAGGTCCACTATGATTTTGTTGAACTTAAACCTATGAACTCACCAGCGTAAGCTGACCTTTTAGCATGATTTCTCGGGTATTTGAAAGATGTTTGGAATACGTGATCGGTGGAAGCTTGGCAAAAAGGCGGGGTTCAAGGAACATTTTTGACTCTGATAAACTTTGGGGACCTATTTTATTAAATCATGTGTTGGGCCTAATAGTTATACTTTTGGGTTAAATGTTTTGAATATTTAAATTTGGGATTGGGTTTGAATGTTAAATGACTATCTTTTTGCTATACTTGTGTGAGATACCAATCCAATAGTAACGCCCCGAAAACTTGATTAAGTCTTCCGCTGTACCGAGATTTGGGGGTGTTACAAATTTTGAGATGACGATTGATTTATTTAAATGCATCATTCAGTGTTCTAAACTTTCATGTATCTTTTAGGTGGAAAAAGAAACTACGCCATAGTAGAACATTGATATTTCGTTTGTAAGGAATTACTCTGATCTCCCTAAGGTTGCACATCATAGAACTTGTTGGAGCACCAGACCATTACATTCGTGTTGGACCTGGACGTGATGCTCTTATATACAAATGAAATAGAAGGAAAAAGGATGTCTTTGATCTTGTCAGTTACATTAGAAGTTCCATTGCTGCCATAAGGGTAAAATAGTCTATTCATTTTAAATAGATTATTATTAGGATTTTCAAAAAAGTTAAAATAAATAAATTAGTAAAATGGGTAGATATGACAAATTTTGTGATTAAATTGGGTATATATGGCATTATGAGATTTTCTTGGACAAATATGACATTAAAGAGTTTTAATTGGGGATATATGGAATTAACCCTAATGTAAATGGTTTTGTTACTATTTGTATGATGTGTTTATACTTTTATGGAGTTATTGGGTTTTTTTTTGTGATTTTGTTATATCTTATCGTATTGTTTTTATTTTTATATCTAAGTACTTTAGAATATGTATTCATTTGCTTTTTGATTTTGGTTGTATGAGCTAATTTGGTTTTATATTTTGCTATACGTGTGCAGGAAATGGGTTGATGTGGCTAAGAGAAGGATTATAAATATCACACAAGATTATAAAATATAGATCTTGTCAGGGCCGTCTCGTGGATTTCCAAGGCCCTGTGCCATTTTACATTATAGGCCCTTGAATAATGTATACTAAAAATTTATTTAACTTAAAATGATTATGTGTTTACGCCGTTAGATCGTTAATCATTTATGCCATTAGATCATGTAGTTAAGTCACTTGTAATGTATGTAACATATTTTATTCAGGTTTAGATATACCTTCTATTTTTTCCAAGTATAATGCATTGAATATTTTTAAAACTTTTTAAAGTCTCAACAATGGAGTAACTATAGAGTTGTGTGGTATTTGTTGAAATATATTCATAGCTTCAAAATATATGTTATAACATTAAAAAAAAACATCAATTTGTATCAAGATTTTGTGTCTAAGGTAAAAAAAAAATACAGTGTTAATTTTAGTATGGGGCTGCTTTTTACTTTTCAATAAAAAAACACAAAGTACTAAAACAATTACTTTAAAATCATGGCTTACTTGTCAAATTGTATACTAGAAGGACTACACTTGAAATTTACCATAAAAAACAATATTTTTTTGGGTTTTGTGTGATCTTCTCCGGTTGAAAGCCCTGTCCACATTCACTCCGTTAAAAACAAAATTTGACTCATTTTTTCAATACTATGACTCAAGTTATAAGTTTTTAACATTTTTAAAAATGTTTTCTTCATAAAATGTCATTTATTTAGATTAAAACATCTAAAAGTAAGTGTATAAACATTGAGATCTAGAAATCGGAGGCCTTAAGAAAAATGCGGCCCTGTGCCATTGCACAACCTGCACATGCCTAATCCAGGCCTGGATCCTGTAATGTTATGAAACAAAGATAAAATGCTTGTTGTGCCCAAAATATGAAATGAGTATCTTTGTAAGTGTATGTGTCTAAATGGAATATACCCGCTTTTAGATTACGATTTATGTGTTTTGCAAGTTCCCCTTTTGGATATTCAGTTAATGCCTTTTCATTTTTGATGGATTTTAGTTTTTTTATTCTAATTTTATAATTACTAGACGGGTACCCGTGCATAGCAACGGGATTTTATAGCGGCATATAGTTGTCGTGATAAAAAAAATTTATGGGTTATAAACGAAAAATAATAAAATTATGAGGATTTGGGGATTAAACATAATATTTAGAAACCTGGTTCGACCCGGGCTGTTCCACTGGTTGAACCGATTCCGGTCAAAAAAATGGGTCAAATAAAACGGTTTTTATATTTTTGAAACATGGTTAGACCCGAAAATTGGTTTTCTATATTTTTTCCGAAAATTGTGGTGTAAGCTTTGACTAATTAGTATACCTTAAATACATTTTAATTTAAAATTATTTCATAAGTTTCCTTAGATAGATGACTGAACTTTTTAAGTTTGACCATGACTGAATTTTTTCATTTTTCAAGTTTGACCATTTTTGTTTTATAGATAGTATAGATATAAAAGATTATAATTAAATAAGATTTCACCAATTTGCCACTGTTTTCACACGGATTTATCTATTAGAGATCTGTGGGAAATGACCAATGCGATTTCATGTGAAAAAATTCAGTTCCAAAAGATTTTGTGCGAAATCTTTGCAAGAAAAGAACAGTAGGAAAAATCCGCGGGGAACTAACACACATATTACACACAACAAAATTTGTGGGAAAAATAGTCAACGTTGTGGGAAGATTAGTGGTAAAATATTAAGCCACAAGGTTTTTACACACGGAAAAATTCCGTGTGAAATTCGTGGAAAACCTTTTTCTGGTTACGTTTTTTGATCAAATTTCTATTTCAGGTCAGCTTCGTCATCTGTGTTAAAAACCTTAACACCTTCAATAATTCATTTTGCAAACCTCTATTCGTGATCAAAATGATACGACTTGAAGACCCTGATTGTCAAGCTATAAGGAGTTAAAGATGCTACAATGCTAATAAAACTGTGGATCCCTATGGAAAGTTATTGAAATAAGGCACAATTATCGTGTCTTTTTTACAGTCATTTTTCTATAAGAATCTATACTATCTAAACATTGAAGTGCTTAATTTAATGTGCAAGAGCTATTGTGCACAAAATTAAGTACGGTACAAACATGTCAATGCTCCACAAAAGCTCTCAATTGAATGTAATGAAATGAAGGTGAATATGAAGTGTTCTTTGAAGGCCATGAATACGGAACTTAAGTCAGGTTTACAACATTCATGTATGATCATTAATTGGAGGTATACAAAGAAACACTGCATTTAGTTGTTGCAACTCATATTCATCTTCAGGAGCCTATAAATAACACATGGATTTCTTAAACTTGCCACACCTCCTAATTGATGGCTGAAAATAAATACGACGTATGTCCCAATGATGACTGCAACGCATGCACCACCTAGTACATGTATGACAACAGATCCTACGATTACCATGTTCCAGCTAAAAACCAAATTCAGACGTTTATGGGCAGTGTGCTACTTACAACATGGCTCCGAACCATGGGAACTATTATGTAAATGGTTACCAGTATAAGGTATATCCACTAAGTTTGTAGGAGTGGTAATAAACTTTAATTACAACTATCTCTAACGTTTAGATGTTAACCTTCTTTGAATTAATTTAGTTTTGAGTATATAAAGAATGTAACAAGGGAAACAGTCCAAATATTTGTTAGGATTGGATTTCCTTATTTGGTTGCTGATGCAGGTTTTACTGACCAGGTCTTAATATTTATAGTGTCTCGTTATACCTATGGTCTACCCTAGTGCACTAACGGGCAGTGTACCCGGTCCGTGTGTAGTGTAGTAAGATGAAGGACGAGGTCGCCCCAAGAGCTATGTGTCTTTGGATTATTACTAAGTCTAAGTGTCACAGATTAATAATGGTTTCGATAGGGATTTAATTAATTAAACTACTAATGCAGAATAAAACAGAATAAAAGCAAATAAATGATAAAGGGAAATCAATAGAGGAGAGTGGTGCTAACCTAGTTAATCCTCCTAGTTAGTTATGTCGACGTCTACTTACTTCCAATTACTTCAGGTGGGGTCAAAGTCGAGAGGACAACATTTGGTCAATTCGCCCTAATCTATCAGAAAGATGCCACCAGGAGAAGTCAGTGTCCCTCATAAGTCTGTTGTTCCCGGTCCTCTATGCCAAGTCATTAAGTACCGCTACATGCTAGATTTATAATAGTGAATGCCCGGCCGTTAGGAACTTAGACACGCACCCCCTAATTCTTAAGTTCATCCAAACGATAGGTGATCAGTTGGTCAAATCACACAAGTAGAAAGGGTCGTCAGTTGGCATATCTTACCCTTCCCATCTCAGTCCGCTCACCTAGGGTCAGTTAGTCATATCTCCTAGGCAATTGGCCTCTATCGCCATTCAAAACTACTGAACCAAGGGTGGCTACCAATAAACTATGCATGCATACACTTAGAAATAATTGTACGGAAGTAAAGTAAACGTAAACAAAACAATTAAGGAATCATAACTAGGCTAGCACCAAAAGGTGCTTAGCCACTCATATTAATCATGCAAACCAATTCAATATTCAAAGGTACGAAATACATGAATTGAAAGTAAAAGAAATATAAAATGCTAATGCTTATCGTAGGGGAGTGATTTCACCCTTGGAGACAGCTCCGTCTCTGAGTGTTGTGTGGAATGGAATGAATAGAAATGTTGGAATTCGTGGGGTATTTATAGGCCAGATCTGGGTTACGGCGTAACTAATATAAGAGTTACGCCGTAACCTTCTATTTCCTCGTATAATGCACTAGATCTGCTGGTTACGGCGTAACCTTATGAGTGGTTACGTCGTAGTCTTCAATAAACTCGGTTACGTCGTAAGAGATGCAGTAGTTACGGCGTAAGTATCAGCGGCTTGGAACCTCATTTGACCTAATATAGTTACGTCGTAACCTTTGGGAAGAGTTACGCCGTAACCTTCTGATAAGCTGGTATTCTGAGTCACGCAATAGTTACGGCGTAATGTGAGAGACGAGTTACGCCGTAACTTCTTCAAAATAGCATACTTTGATAAATCTTTTAGATATTTCTCCAGTTTCGCGTCTCTTTAGCTCCAATACTCGTAATTTACCTGAAAGTGAAAAACAATGGAAAACAAGCGTAAATCCATATAAAATATATAAATTACAAGCATTATCGGGGGAAGTTGACACTTAATATTCAGGACTATTTGATGTTATCAGTTGCATAAGGTGACAATTTAATCCTTTAATTAATCAATACGCTTAGCTCATTCCAGATTTACGGTATGCCAACATTTGATGAGCTTGAGTCAATATACATTACAAGGTTTAAAAAGCCATGTGCATGGTGGCTCAAGGTGATCTAATCAGCTCACAAAAAGGCCATGCTATGATGTTTCCTAAGGTATTTAACTATTTATTTATGAGTATAAAAAACATTATTGTTTGGAAAAATAGAAAAATATGAAAGCCACTTGATTTATATAAATAATATTTAAAGACTATTTCAAAGTTTATGTATTAGACCTTTTCTTGACAGTCTTGCATTATCTGTATATGTCTTAATAAATTAGTACTATAATTTATCATATTTTCAAACACAATGATTTCAGGGAGGTTGGGAGCTCGATGAATCAGTCGAAGAAGCTGCTACATGAGAGTGCTTCGAAGAAGCCGGTGTTGTTGGAATAGTGGAGGTTAGAATTCTAAAATTTTGTAAGAACATTATATTTAATGTATAAAAATAGTAAATGTTTTAGTTTACTAATATAAAGTTTTATGATGTATAAATCCGTGTGAGTTAGGAAAATGGTGTTTTAAGAGCAAAGCCGAGGAATATATCATGAAGGCGGATTGCTTTACATGTGATGTTAGTGTATCCATGCTTCATGTGGCTAAAGGTCAAGAAACCAAAGGTCTAGAGCCCCCAATGTTGGCTAAATTGGGCACTTGGGGTGTCACACCCCCAAATTACCTGTTTTGCAGCGGAATAGAATTCTTGGGGGTTGACTGTCATAGCATCACAATCACAGTTATATTGAACGACCTAAAGTGTCGTTTAAAAACACATCGTTTGTTATTTATTTAAAACATTCAGAGTTACAAAGATAGGTCCCAAAAGTAGATAAAGTTTTTGGAAATATATTTGTTACAATCCAAACGATGTTTTGGATGTTTTAAAGTGTATAAAATCCATGTGAGACGCATCGACACCGCGACTCTATGATAAGTCCATATGCATGCCATGAAGTGTATGCCTTAGATACCTGAAAATACATTGCTAAAAGTGTCAACACAAAGGTTGAGTGAGTTCATAGAGTTTATGAAAATGTTTTATACGACTACCACAAGTATAGGCCATGTATGACAAATATGTCACATAAAATGATACAATTGCTATAAGCACATGACACGAAGCTAGATCGATCCGATGTTCGCCAACATAGTGTTTTGCCAAACAACTCAAATAATGATATTAAATGAAATGCATCCTTTTGACCAGTTGGGACCACCAACCCGGATGGAGGAGTCACCCTCAATAGATCTATTCACTCACCCTCGCTTCTTCGGGAATTAACGGTTCATGATTATGAAATGTTGACATTCAATTGGCAATGAGGTAACTTAAGCAATGTAATGAATTTGATATACTTGGTATCGTAATAAAAATGATGTGCAATGTATTCTCCCCCATATGTTTGAAAGAATGTATAAACTTGTAAAACGGGGCTATGAAAACTTACTTGGTACAATGATGTGATGGCAAAAGTGAGTACACTGAAATGTAGCACAAATCTCTAACTGCGACCTATTATGAATGATATGATCTATAATAAGTCATGATGTAATGTTATGCATGCAACTCATATGATATCCATACCACTTGTGAATTTTGAAAATAAAGTTTATCGTCGAAAAATAAGTTTATAATATATTGTCAAGTTATAAATTACTTTACAAGTACTTACGTTGAAATGATATCCTACGATATTCATTTAGTGATTTATTAAGAAATTATGGTTTTTCGTCCTAAAAAATATCATTTGACAATTCAAGAAAGTGAGTAAATGGCCTCGAAAAACTAGTCTTAAAATAGTGAATATCGAGTGTTAGGAAACAAACTCAACGGTTTTGGAAAGCTTGTAGCATTATCTTAAAGTCTTAGCTTTTAAATTTTTATCATAGAGGTCTCGATCATGGAGAAAAACATTGGTGAAGTAGGGTACTTACCAAAAATATTGTTTAAGGGTAGTTTTCGGCAAAGTTTGAGTGACCGCATTTTATTCGTTACAACTCCGTTTGACGAATGGTTGAACATTTTGGAAAATAGGATAGGTGAACTTACTTTTACTAGAAGACATCGTTTTCTAAAAAGTATTCTATCGATGTAAAAAACGACTCTCAACATGGTCACTAGCAACAACTAGTTTGGCTATTAGAAAATATGTGTTATACTTTTATAAAATAGTTACGACGACCTTGTTTAAACGCGTGTAATTTAGTCGTTATAAGTCTGTTTTCTACGTTTTATATGTCCTTATCTTCGTGTTAAAGTACACTAATATATTTTTGATAAATCGACTCATTTAGATAACGCTTAAGACTCATTTTTGACCCTTAAAAATCTGGACAGCATGCTGATTTTCCGGAAAATATAGTTTTCGTCGTTAAACTTGAAAATAGCATAACTTCTTCGTTATAACTCTGTTTTAACCCGTTCCAGCGACCACAGTTTTGTTTTAAAGTATATTTTCTGAATTTCTAGCCCAAAATATTTTATAAACTGTCGAATATTCCAGATTTTACAAATATGATCAGACCCTATTTTAATGTTGTCGAAATTGATTTTGCTTGCTTAATAGTTATTCTAACCACTTCAAATCATCACCAAATCTATTCTAAACCTACCATATACCTTCTTAGGGTGTCATGGGTTCCTAAACATCATCAAAAATGATATGTTTCAAGGGATTAATTATAGGATGATATATACTAATTATAAATACTAAAAACATTAAAAGTGGTATATAGATACACATGAAACTTGCATGATTTCTACTAGAATGATAAAGATAACTCATGAATATTATGAAAGAGTAAAAATGATCATAAAATGCTAACTAGTGTAGTGATGAGGTTTATGGAACAAGGTTTTTCCTAAATACCCTAGGTTTTTATTGCAAAACCTTAAATAAGAGTATGCTAGTGTTTATAAATTAGCTTGTTCTTGAAAAAATTTGCCTTCCTTCTTGGTTTTTCTCCTTGGCCGGTTATGGTGTAGAAAGTAGAGAGGTTTTATTTTTATTTTTATTTTTCACCTAAGGATTGTGTATGTATGTGTATATGTTAAGATATTATTAAAAAGTATCCAAGTGTTAGCCTATACATGCTTATGTGTATGACTAGTGAAAGATTTTTATCAAATCTTGTTGTGTCATCCCTTTTTGTTCGACAATGGGTAAACAAAAGAAAAGGTGGTGAAATTTTAATGTATTAATGTATAAAAGTGTAAGTATAGTAGGTATATTTAGGGTAGCGTTAGCTAGAAGTAAATTTTAACGGAACAAAATAAAATATTTCAAAGTCATAAAAATTATAAAAATACATTTCTTACAAGAATTGAGTGAAATAATAATTATCAAGTAGTATTTACGAAAACCGTCGTAGTCATATATACATAACAATTTATATACAAAATAAATTTAAAACATCGGGTAAACTAATAATATAATTTTTATAGTATTAAAATGAGTATAAAAATATATCAGGATAAATTTTGGAAGTGTCGGATCAAATATCCAAAATAAATGATTACGCGATAGCGTTTATTTAATAGGAAATTATACGTTTAATGAAATATGCAGATCCATGCATGAACTAATATGATGATGATGCTACCAGTGATATGTAGACTAAATCTAGTCTATATGAATTGTCCTCAATGATTTTTCATGAATTCGCAGCTAAACCCTTACGGTTACGCGAATTTGATACTTGTAAACCTAGTTTACGGTAAATGATGAATAGTGAAGCATCAATAGTGATTTTCTCCGGGAATGAATAGTGTTTCGTGAATAGTAAATTTTTGAAATACGTTCTCAGAATATCAAATCGACATAAAAAAACGATGAATAATAAAATGATGAATAGTAACTGATGAATAGTAAATTCCCGAGATGAATAGTAAAAATTTCCAAAGTTTGTAAAATGACTGAAATTACGAAAGGTCACATGGGTTCTTGGAATGGGCTTAAGTGGGTTATTGATTGCAGTCGGGGTTTATGTCATTATTGATAACGGAATCAAGTTTAATTTCTTTGAGCCATAGTAATTTATGTGTGTAAAACTGTCTAATTTGAACTTTCACCATTTCTTATCGCAATTCTATGTAATCATTTGTTTGAGGATACAGTCGGGGCAGCAATATTTGTTCAACGAAATTCTATTTAGTATGTAATAAGTTCAGCCGTTTAATTCTCAAGCATGCAACAAAAAACAAAAAATATGTTGCTAAAATCATAGTTCAGCCGATGAATAGTGAAGCATGAATAGTGATTTTCTCCAGGAATGAATAGTGTTTCGTGAATAGTAAATTTTTGAAATACGTTCTCAGAATATCAAATCGACATAAAAAAACGATGAATAATAAAATGATGAATAGTAACCGATGAATAGTAAATTCCCGAGATGAATAGTAAAAATTTCCAAAGTTTGTAAAATGACCTGAAATTACGAGTTGTCACATGGGTTCTTGTAATGGGCTTAAGTGGGTTATTGATTGCCGTCGGGGTTTATGTCATTATTGATAACGGAATCAAGTTTAATTTCTTTGAGCCATAGTAATTTATGTGTGTAAAACTGTCTAATTTGAACTTTCATCATTTCTTATCGCAATTCTATGTAATCATTTGTTTGAGGATACAGTCGGGGCAGCAATATTTGTTCAACGAAATTCTATTTAGTATGTAATAAGTTCAGCCGTTTAATTCTCAAGCATGCAACAAAAAACAAAAAATATGTTGCTAAAATCATAGTTTGTATTGGTCAAGTCTTTTGAGCTACTAAAGTTGTATATAAAGGTTTATTAATATGTTATTGACGGTGAAAAATAAAAGGTATATACTTTATTTTGATAGATTAAGGGGTCGTTGGGTTTAAATAGAGGAATAGGAATGAAAAAGGTAAAGAGAATGATAAGAAATGTAATTAGTATTGCATTAGCCATTGCTTTCACTTGGTTCTATACTCTACTTTATTAGTCTTTCATCATACATTTTTATGATATTTACACTCATCTATATGATATTTTTACTCATTTTTGTTTGCCTTTAGTCTTTCAGTATACATTTTAATGATATAAGTAGTCATCTATATGACGTTTACACTCATTTTGGTTTGACTAGAGGTCAAACCGTAAACTCATTTTCGTTTTGAGAGTATTCACCAGCAAGACTGACTATATCCAATTTACACAAGTTGTAATTATGTCAAAAGTGTGATTCGGTCATATATTCGTATATGTGCCTCAAGATACTTTCAAGTTCAATTACAATTGATAGATGAATAAATCATGGTGATTTGTCCAATCCGAACATATTAGTTTTTAGTCACACATCATTTAGTAAATTAGCGTACACAAATGTTCTTCAATAGGCCAACAAAATCAATAAGCGAAGAACTAATTTTAACGCCGTGCAACGCTTCTTCCCATGGTTCTGTATGACTTTAGGTTATATTTCCAACTTAATATTCGATAATTTGACATCTCTCTCAGTTTCTAGAGTAGCTATAGAATCCGTAAGTTATTAGTTATCCCATTTTAGAAAGTGACTTATTTATAATTAATCAACATTTTAGAAAGTGATTTATTTGTAGTTAATCAACATCACTAATTACGCTGGAGTGTTAAGATGATACGTTGTCTAAACAATGTAACGACTTATTTAATCAACTATGAGATAACAAAATATGAGATAACAAAAGCGAATCATGATACGTTGTCTAACATGATTTACCATGAGATAAAAAAAGCGAATCAAGTGATTTAATCAACTACCTACACAAGTGAACTACTTATTTATAATATGTACATTAACGTCACTTTACCAAAAAAATAGGTACGTAACCATAGTGGCTTACAATGTTCGATGAGTAGATATTAACAAAGTCAAGTATCATAGTACCAACCATTTAGCTATGAAATTTTAGACACAATCGGTGCATCACACGGGTTGAATAAAGCCTCGTATTCTAGAATTTTTGAGCAATTATATTTAATGCATTATTGTTTGATACATTTCATTAGCTATATATTGTAGTAATAGTTTAAAGTTAGTATTTTTCTTCTAGCAGTCTTGGTGCCTTTCATGAATAGTATTTAACCTTGTTGCGCTTTAGTAGAAATTCTGAGCAAAGTAAGTAGCAATCTATAATCTATTTATATAGTTGTATCAAATTCTTTTGCGGCCTTCTGACATGAGAGACATCCTTACTAACCACTATAACATTTTAGCAATTAAAAATGTACAAATTATGCATGTCTTGGTATTTATCAACATGTCTTTATCCTCTAGAATCCCCAATGTTAGCAAGGGGGGCCTCAAATTTGAAAATGGTTTACCAACGGAATCAGGTAAAGTTTGTTGTTGTATTATAAAACAAGGAATATGATGATCAAATTAATTTGGCAATTTTCAGATGGAAAAAGGAATAAAGAAAATGATATCTGATTTATACAACTGCATCGAGAAAACCTTATTAGTTCTAAATAATTTTATATGCGTTTTAACTAAGTTTGATATTGGTTCTGTCGATATATACAACCACTACAAGAAAAAGTAGTTTTAGTGACGAGAATTTTTTCTGGTCACTATTTAGATGAAAATAGTGACGATATAATTTTTCGTCATTATTTTTGGTATATCGGTAGAAAGTCAGTGACGAAACTTATAAATCGTCACTATTTAGTCACTAAATTACATGAATAGTGATGAGAAATTTCGTCATTAGGGATTAGTGACTAAATTTTGTCACTATTTCATATTTTGCTAATTCTATAAAATGGTTAAGAATAAGGGTATTTAGATATATAGAACATATATAGAACATGACCCAAAAACATATACTTGTAAGTAAGTCATTGTACGGGAGAAGATAGATGTGACAAGGGTGTTTGACAACATTTTACTAACTATGTTATGCAGCTGTCACTACAAGAAAAAACACCTATAGTGACAAAATATTAGTGACGAAGTTTATTTTTGTCATTAAAAAGACCATATAGTGACGAGAAAAAAAATTGTCACTTCATTTTGGTTATAGGGAAAACTATATTGACGAAACTTTTAGGTTGTCACTAAAGGACTATTAAACTTGTGTTTTAGACATTTTGTTGTTTATATTAGTCACGAAATGTAGTGAAGAATACATTTTTTGTCACTATTATAAGTGTTAGTGACGAGACTTGTTTGTCATAAAAATTATACAATACAAGTTTAATGACGAAACTATTCGTCACTCACATGAAAAATACTGTACATGATTTTCTATTTTGTTATCTTACACTTAAAAAGTACAGGGACTTAAATTGACAATATCCTTAACTATTTGAAAACAAACACACAACACGCGTTACTATCATTTTGTTTTTAGAGCATGTCCAACAGCAACGGCTTAACGCCGTTACATGCCAAAAAAAAGCCGTTAGTCCCGTTATACCTTTGGAACCTGCGCGTTATTGCACCGTTAGTCCCTGGTCGTTGAAGGGATAACGTGCGTTAAAGGGGAAAAAATTCATTTCACCCCTCTAAACCATTTCAAATAAATTTTCACTTACACCCCTCAACCTATTCAAATTCAAATTTAAATTATACTGGTCAATTATGGGCGGGATAAATTCAAATTCAAATTCAAATTTGAAATTTAAAAATCAAATATGAGCAGGATTTATTCAAACTCAAAATCAACTATGCCTATATATACAACTCTACCAGAGTTGTTTAGAACACACAACACACACAAGTTACATACACAACTCAAAAAATGTCTCGCAAAGATTTTTCTCAGCAATTTTCAAGTCCAGAAAAGCTGCCGGAAACAAGCTTTTCACTTTCACCACGTTCCTCCAACTAGTTTTTCAACTTCACCACAGTTTCCACCAACTAGCTTTCCACCTGAACTTGAAGTTTACTCAACACCACTGGAAAATGTCTTCCCGGTGGGTTTTGAAAACATCCCATACCTCCCAATTGTTCCAACTCCACCTGTGAACAGTCCACAGGTGATCTTCAAAACCACCCCAGCGGGGTAAGTGAGGCTTCCCTCCGGCAACTAGAAGAAGATAAAGAAAAAGATAGGGAGATTATGGAAGAGCAGGCACGTGAAGAAGCTGCTCGCCATGAGTAAGAAGCACGGGAAGCTCAGTACCTCCAAGACAACTACTTCGACATAATGGAGCGTCGGCTCTTTAATGGGGAGTTTGATTCCCCTTCAAGTTCTGAGGGTTGGGTCTCAGATGATTCGTTTTTTTTAAGTTTTAGTAGTTTTATTTTCATCAGTATGCGTTTTATCTTTAATGTTTAATGTAATTCGTGTTTAACGTTTAATGTACTTTTTGTTTTAATGTTAAATATGATATGTTTTTTAATAAATGAAGTGTTTGTTTTAGTTTAGGGGTTGAAATTGAAAATATGAAATGTTATTGATGTTATTGGGATGTTATTGATGTGGGTGTTTTTTAGGGATGTTAAGGTGAAATGTTAAAGCTCATGTGGCGCTGACGTGGACGGTGTTATTTTATAAGAGCACAAGGTATGGTAGCCATTTAACATGCCATTCGTCGTGCCATTCATGAGCCACCATACCGGCCAACATGCCAAAGTTGAGCCAAATGAATTTGAGTTAGTGAAATGGCTCAAGCCATTGGTAACTTTTGTGTTTTTTCTTATTCTTTATTTTGTGTATTGTGAGTGAGTGAGTATTTTTAGTGGGGTATTTCATGGGACCCAATAACATGTTAGTGGTGTGTTATGAGGGAGGGGTGTTTTAGAGCACACGGTATGGGGGACAAATAACACGCCAAACACACCCCTTTGTACCAATGGCGCCGCCAAACCCCTACCGCCTAACTCGCCATTTGTCTGCCAAACGTTCCTCCGCCATTCAAATGGCTGGTGCCAATCGTGTATCTTTCTTTTCTGTTTTTTCTTTTTAATTTTGTGTTTGAGTTTGAGTTTTTATTTTTTTTTTATGTTTTGCAAGTTGTGGGTGAAAATTGGTGGTTGCACAGAAAGGATGGTGAAGAAGATGTAATAAAGGAAGAGATAGTGTGTTGTAAAATAGTTGTTGCATATTCCCAACATAATAAATACATGGTCTCCAACACAATAATAAAGATGTATTTTCCTAACAAAAAAATAAAATACAAAATTTTACTTGCAGTTGTCAAATGGGTTTTCTCAAAAGTTAGTATTTTCCAATTTAATTAATGTGCATAGTTTCCAACATAATCGTATCATGTAGTTGTTATATATTTTATTTTTTTTATTTTTTTTGTAATCTCATTTTTTGTGTATAATATATCGCTTTTTTTTTAAATCGTTTTTATGTATTTGTAATTTTATTTTATGTTTAATAAAAGTGTTTATTTTTAAATAAAATAAAATGAAAAAAGTGGGACCCAATAACATGTTATTAGTGTGTTATGAGGGTGGGGTGTTTGTGTTATTGGTGTGTTATTTGGAAGTGTATGATGTGGCGCTGAGGTGGTATACCAATAATGTCTTATTAGTATCTTGCATGCCTTGTGCTCTTAGTTATTGGTGTGTTATTGGATGGAGATGAGGTGACTTTGGCATACAGATAACACCTTATCGGATAAGACCACCAGCTCTAACTTAGGTGGTGTTTGAATGCAATTTAATTGACTTAATATGAAAAAATTTAATTTATTAAGTCATATGAAAAATTGTTTGTTTTTCACTTAATCAAAATAAATGACTTAAAATAATAAGTGATAAAAGTGAGGGTTTCCATGACTTAGGCATCGTTTGTTTTTTCAGAGCTTTTACCTCTTCATCTGCAAGCCATGTCTGCAAAAGAAGAGGTACATTTAATGTCACACCCCCAAATTACCTGTTTTGCAGCGGAATGGAATTCCTGGGGATTGACTGTCATAACATCACAATCACAGTTATATTGAACGACCTAAAGTGTTGTTTTAGAAACACATCGTTTGATATTTATATAAAACATTCAGAGTTACAAGATAGGTCCCAAAAGTTGATAAAGTTTGCGGAAATATAAGTTCATTACAAGCCCAAACGATGTTTTGAAAAGAAGACCATAATATACAATGATATGTATCGACGCCGCGACACTATGAGGGTTCCTTAATCGTGCCATGATGCGAATGTCTTAATTACCTGAAAATACATTTCTAAAAGTGTCAACACAATGGTTGAGTGAGTTCATAGAGTTTAAGTAAATGTTTAATACGACTACCACAAGTATAAATTATATATGACAAATATGTCACACAAAAATGTTACAATTGCTATAAGTCCATGACACCGAAACTAGACTGATTATGTTGTTCGCCCCAACAGAGTGTTTGCCAAACAACTCAAATAATGATATTAAATGAAATGCATCCGTCCGGTTGGAATCTGCCAACCCGGATGGAGGAGTCACCCTCGATAGATCTATCCACTCACCCTCGCTTCTATGAAATTAACGGTTCATGTTATATAATGGGGACATTCAATTGGCATGAGGTAACTTAAGCAATGTAATGAATTTGAAATACTTGGTATCGTAATAAAAATGATGTGCAATGTATTCTCCCCCGTAGGTTTGAAATAAAGTAAAACTTGAATAAATCGGGGCTATGAAAACTCACTTGATGAATTGATGCGATGACAAAAGTGAGTACACGGAAATGTAGCGTGAATCTCAAAACTCGACCTATTATGAATGATATGATACATAATAAGTTATGATGTAATGTTATGCATGCAATTCGGATGATATCTATACCACTTACGAATTTTTGAAGATAATACTTTTCATCGAAAAATAATCTTTTAACGTCTTGACCATTTTTAAATTACTCCACTTGTATTTACGTTGAAATGATATCCGACGATAATCATTTGGTGACTTATTAAGAAATTATAACTTTTCGTCGTAAAATAATGTCGTTGAAATATTCATGAAAGTGACAAAACGGCCTCTAAAAGCTAGTCGTAAAATGGTGCACATCGAGTATTAGGAAACGTACTCAATGGTTTTGGTAAGTTTGTATCATTATCTCAAAGTTTTAGTACATGAGTTTCCATCCTAGAGGTCTCGAACATAAAGATAAATATAGGTTTAGTATGGTACTTGTGTCTCAAAGTATGGTTTAAGGATGGTTTTCGGCAAATTTTTGAGTAGCCATAATTAATTCATTACAACTCCGCTAATCAAACGGTCGGACATTTTGGAAAATATACTTGGCAAACTAACTTTTACTAGAAGACATTACTTTATAAAAAGTTCCACATCAATGTTAAAAACGTCCTCCAACTTGTTGCCGTAATACTTGCCTATTAGAAATTAATAGTTTTTCTTATAAAATGAAGTTACGTCAACTTTTTGTAAATGTGTATAACTTGATCATTACAAATCCGTTTTCTACGTTTTATAGGTCCTTAGCTTTGTATCAAAGTATACTAGTATATTTTTGATAAGTCGACATAATTTATAACGCCTAAATTCCATTTTTGACTCGTACAAAATAAATATAGCATGCTGAAATTTCCAGAAAATTATAGTTTTCGTCGCCAACTTGAAAAATTCATAACTTCTTCGTTATAGCTCCGTTTTAATCCGTTCAAGCGACCACGTTTTCGTTTTAAAATGTATTTTCTAATTATCTAGGCCAAAAATTTTTACTTACTGTCGAATTTTCCAGATTTTAAAAATAAGGACAGACCCTTTTGCAAACTTGTCGAAATGAGTTTTTCTCACGCCAAACCTATTCTAACCCATTCAAAACAACTCCGAAGCTATTCTAATCCTACCATACACCTTCTTAGGGTGTCATGGGTTCTTAGACATCACCAAGTGTGATTTATTACAAGGAATAATTATAGGATGACAATATATATATAACTCTTAAAAATCAAAGAAAAAGTGGTATAAACCTCATGAGACTTGCATGTTTACTCAAATGAAATGAAATGACCATGAAAATAAATATGAAATAAACACATGAATATGAATGCTTACTAGTAACTTGATGAGGTTTAAGGACAATGGGTTTTTCCTAATCACTTGAGGTTTTTATTGCAAAACCTATACAACAAGTGATACTAGAGTGTAAGAAAACATTGTCTTGAAAATTTGGATGAAAACCTTCTTGGTCCTTGGTGGTTGCCGGTTTTGGAAGAGGAAGAGAAAGCAAATGGGTTTTTGATCCTTTTGATATTATAAGTGAATGAATGTTTTAGTTTAAGTGTATATGACTTCCACTTGAAGAGATATTTGCAAATTACCTTGTGACTCACCCCTTGTGTCGACAAGGGGTGTTAGTCATGCCTTTTATATAATTTTTTTTTATTAAGTATTGTGTAAGATTTTGTGAAGTTAAATGAAGTTAAGTGATCACTTGTAGTCACATTTGATTATTTAGGGTAGCATAAGATAAAAATAAATTTTAACGGGTCAAGATAAAATATATTAAGGTCATAAAAATTATAAAAATACATTTCTTGCAAAATTTGAGTGAAATAATAATTATCGTGTAGTATTTAAGAAAAACGTCGTAATTATATAAATATAACAATTTAGATACAAAATAAATTTAAAACACTGGGTAAACTCATAATATTATTTTTATAAACTTAATATGAGTATAAAAATATATTGGAATAATTTTTGAAACTAATGGATCAATTGTTCAAAATAATAAATTACGCGATAACGTTTATTTAATATGAAATTATACGGTTAATGTAAAAATGCAAAACCATGCATGAACTAATATGATGATAATGATGATAATGATATGTAGACTAAACTTAGTCCATATGAAATGTCCTTGATGATAATATATGAATTCACAGCTAAACCATTACGGTTACGTGAATTTGATGCTCATAAACCTAATTTACGATAAATGATAAATGATGAAGCATGAGTAATGTTTTGAAATATGACTTGAAAATACGAGTTGTCACATTCTCCCATCCAAAAGGAATTCATCCTTGAATTCAGTCCTTGTTGGGTCCTACTGATTGTTGTTGATGAAAAGATGAGGATATTTGAGGCGCATCCGGTCTTCCGTTCCCAAGTAAACTCGGTACCTCTTAGAATTCCAAATAACCTTCACAATAGGAATACAACTTTGTTTCAACTGCTTGACCTCGCGGTCCATGATTTCTATAGGTTCCTCCACGAAATTGAGTTTATCGTCGAGTTGAATTTCTTCCAATGGTATAACAAGTGATTCGTCCGAAAGACATTTCTTCAGGTTTGAAACGTGAAACGTGTTGTGTACGTGACCAAGTTCTGTCGGAAGATCAAGTCGATAAGCTATAGGGCCGACTCTGCTGAAAATTTTTGAATGGCCCAATGTACCTCGGGTTCAACTTCCCGCGTTTTCCAAATCGTACCATGCCCTTCCAAGGCGATACTTTCAACATCACTTTGTCGCCGACTTGAAATTCTAACGGTTTAGCGTCTAACATCCTGCGTAACTTTTCTGTCGACTCCTGCGGTTCCGAGTCTATCTCGGATTTGGACTATCTTTTTCTCGCTGTTTCTCGTACCATTTCGACCGATTGAGTTGTGCGTCTCCAACCTCGCCCAACAAACGTGATCGGCATTTTCGACCATAAAGTGCCTCAAATGGTACCGCTTTTATACTGGTGTGATAACTATTGTTGTACGAGAATTCGATTAATGGCAAATGATTAGCCCAACCATTTCCAAAATCAATCACACATGCTCTCAAAGATATCTTCTAAGGTTTGAATTGTCCTTTCACTTTGACCATCGGTTTGCGGATGATATGCTGTGCTCATCTCTAATTTGGTTCCAAATGAATCTTGTAATGATTTCCGGAAGTTTGAAGTGAATCGACTATCTCTGTCGGAAATGATGGAAATTGGTGCTCCATGCCTTGAGACTATTTCCTTGACATAAAGTCTAGTAAGTTGTTCCATGGAATAGGTCTCTCTAATTGGTATGAAATGAGCTGATTTGGTAAGACGATCGATGATTACCCATATAGCATCGTAACCTCCGTGTCTTTGGAAGTTTCGTGACAAAGTCCATTGTAATGCGTTCCCATTTCCATTGGAGAATTTCTGGTTGTTGGAGTAACCCTGAAGGTTTCTGATATTCGACTTTTACTTTAGAACAAGTAAGACATTTGCCAACATACGTGGCAATCTCCGCTTTCATGTTCGGCCACCAATAAAGTTTCTTGAGATCCTGATACATCTTATCAGATCCCGGGTGAATAGAATACTTTGACTTATGCGACTCATGCATAATCAATTCTCGTATCCCGCCATAAAATGGTACCCACATTCTTTCCTTGAAGCATAATACTCCATCTGCTCTCTTTACAAAGCCATTTGCATTTTCGGGCATACCATGAAGCTTTTCACTTGGTCGGTTTACCTCCTTAAGTGCCTCAATTTGTGCTTCGAGTATTCTTGATGGTAAAGGTGAACTGATCATCATTCCTAATGATCAAACTCTTAAAGGTTTGGGTCTTTCTTTCCGGCTAAGAGCATCAGCCACAACATTGGCTTTTCCCGGATGATACTTGATTTCACAATCATAATCGTTGAGTAATTCCAACCAACGACGTTGCCTCATGTTAAGTTCTTTCTGATCAAGAACGTATTGTAAACTCTTGTGGTCCGTAAACACTGTGCACTTTGCGGTAAGGTAGTGTCTCCAAATCATAAGTGCAAAAACTACGGCCCCCAACTCAAGATCATGAGTGGTGTAATTCTTCTCGTGGACCTTAAGTTGTTCGAGAAACATAAGCTATCACCTTCTCGTTTTGCATTAATCCAACTCCAAGCCCTTTATGTGAAGCATCGCAGTATACAACGAAGTTCTCAATTCCTTCGGTAGTGCCAAAATTGGCGCTTGCGCAAAGCTTTTTGCTTCAAAACTGAAAAGCGACTTCTTGTTTCTTTCCTCATTCGTACCTCTTGTTTTTCTGTGTCAACTTGGTCAAAGCCTTAGCTATCTTTGAAAAACCTTCGATGAATATTCGGTAATACCCGGCAAGTCCTAGAAATTGTCGGATTTCCGTAGGATTTGTTGGAGTAGCCCAATCTTTTACGGCTTCTATCTTTGCAGGATCAACTTGTAATCCTTGACTATCAATGACATGACCAAGAAATTGTACCTTGCGATTCCAAAAATCACACTTCGAAAATTTGGCATACAACTTCTCATTCTTGAGTAGTCCTAAAATCGTTCTCAAATGCCCTTCGTGCTCTTCTTTGCTCTTCGAGTAAATCAATATGTCGTCGATGAATACTATAACAAACTTGTCCAACTACGGTTTGCATACCCTATTCATGAGATCAATGAATACTGCAGGTGCATTAGTTAATCTGAACGGCATTACTTGAAACTCATAATGTCCATAACGTGTTCTAAACGCTGTTTTCGGAATATCCTCCTCCCGCAATCTAAGTTGATGATAACCTGACCTTAGGTCAATCTTTGAATAGATACTAGAGCCTTGCAACAGATCGAACAAGTCGTCGATTCTGGGGAGTGGGTAACGATTCTTCACCGTTAACTTGTTCAGCTCTCTATAATCTATACACATTCTGAAGGATCCATCTTTCTTCTTCACAAACAAGACCGGTGTTCCCCAAAGCAAGGAACTTGGCCTAATGAATCCTTTGTCTAAGAGTTCTTGCAATTGTTTAGACAACTCTTGCATTTCTGATGGTGCTAATCGGTAAGGTGCTCGCGCAATTGGTGCAGCTCCGGGCACTAAGTCAATATGAAATTCTACTTGATGTGCCGGTGGGAGTCCTGGCAAGTCTTCGGAAAGACTTGGAAATTCTCGAGCAATCGGTACATTCTCAAGTCGTTTCTCTTCCGACTTCTTCTCGGTTATATGTGCTAAGAAAGCAAAACAACCTTTCTTTATGTACTTCTACGTCTTGACGCATGATATAATACTGAGTCTATCGAATATGAGTTTATGATGAAAATCGAGGAGAGAAACCATGAGGAGGTGTCGTTACGGTTATCTATGATTTAAAGGAGTATAAAACATCAAAGTATAGAGAATATTAGATGAATCTCCCATGAGTAACACTTTGACTTGGAATATGTGAAAATTTTGCTTGCACTAAGATTTATAAATAACTGCTCCCAACATAACATAATCCCTCCAGAATTAGACATAGTTAGCTAGGCTATGTATAATTAGGGAACGATAATGTGACATTCGGTTTAGTTATTATAACTCTCAATGTTTACAAGGATTTAAGCCGTTCGTTAAAATGGTAGTTAAAGTAAAAGGAATTAAAATTATCGTAAGTGATATCGAATCGTGAGAAAATAAGGTACGATAGATGAGAATATTTTACAGCAAGTGGTTTATCAAACAGCAATACATCTTAAGTTATAAAGGTTTGGATACGATGGAAGACATAAACTTAGTACGACATAGTACATAAGGAAAGATAAGACTATTAGTTTCCGAACTACTTCAGTCTTTCGCGTTGTTGATACCTTGTTGAGCTTCTCCTCCTTCTAACATATTTGCTTTCCCATGAGCTCCTTCAACTTGTTAACCTTGGTTCCGGGGACATTGGTTCCAATAGTGTCCTTGCTCCCCACATCGAAGCATGTGACTCGGTTTACCTCTACAATCCCCGCTAGGTGTCCTAATTTTGGCACTTGTAGCACTTGGCGTGGCAAAGACTGTGTGATGAAGCTTACATTGATTACATAGTGGTTGAGTTCCAACATATCCTTTGCCTTTGCAATCCTTGGTAAGGTGTCCCACTTTGTGACAACTAAAGCATATACCACATGGACCATCATGATGTAGTGTGCATTGGTGGCATCGTGGTAAGTTTCCAGTATAAGCTCTTCCCTTTGTTGATCAAAGCAACATAAACTCTGGCGGCTTCTTGTCTTCTGTTCTGTTTTTGGTGATGGTTAGTGTTACGGTTTTGGTTGTTGTTATTATAACCTCTTGGGTCACATTCCCATTTCCTTTTGTTGGTGTAGTTGATTTGGTTATCGTCGTCGTTGTTGTTGTTGTTGTCGATAATGTTTTCTCTCTTCACAACTTGAGCCATGAGTATTTGAGTTATCTTAATGGTCTCTTCAATTGTTTGTGAATCGAAAGAGGTTACATCTCCTTGAATACATTTTGGAAGTCCTCCAATGAAACCTTGATAGTTTCTCATTGTCCAAAACCATAGATGGACATAAAGCACCAACTCTTGAAACCTTCGATGTAGGTCTCCGATGTCATAACCAACGGCACTAACTTATAAAGTTCCATTTCCAATTTCTTCACCTCCAGATTATGGACAATATTTCTTAGTCAACAACCTCTTGAATTGATCCCATGTGAGCTTGTAAGAATTTTCCATACCAATAGGCATTGCATAATAATTCCACCATGAGATTGCCTCATCCAAGAGTGTACTAGTAGCGAATTTCACCTTGCAAGCATCCGGGCAATCGCATATAAGAAATAATGACTCGATCTTTTCCAACCAACGGATCATAGCAATGGCTCCTTCTGTGCCCTTGAAACTTGGGGATCACCGCCTAAAGTCCACGGTATGTACCATTTCAACCTGCACCTCCCAGCCTCCTGCAGCAGTAGCATGTCTAGCAGTTTCAATAGCAGCGGCAAAGAGTAGCACTTCCGCTGCTTCTTCTAGCCTCTAGCTATACTATCCTCTATATACTTTTGGATAGCAGTGGTGTCATAGTCAGCCTTCTTCTGCCATAACTCTTCAAAAATAAGAGGAAAATGAGACGTAGCAAAGTCCTATGTTAAAAAAAACGCTCTAAGGAGATATGATATGAGGTGATAAGTTTAAGGTTATTTTCAAAATGATCGACGGATTCCCAAAAGATGGGTTATGAGATGTCGTAAGTGCTTCAAATGTATGATGGTTTAGTGACTTAATGTGAATAATGCGGTAACTCGACATGTTAGTGTTGGAACAAAGGAGTGAGAGTGACTTCGCCGTTCTTAAAGATTTTAGCTCGGCATTCGACATTATCGGTGATGAATCAGCTGATAATAAAATTGCGATAGGGAATGACAAAGCATTCTCCACATTAGAATATGAGGAAATGATAATGGGATGGGTATTTAAAGGCATCTATGTGACAATCGATTTGAAATGAAAGTAAATAACTCGAATAAAATGTATATGAATCAAGATGTAGTGAATACGCACTTATGATGAAATGATGAGATGCTATGATGATGTAGTTATAGTCTAGGGTCAATGATGCAACCTAGTTCTCTATAACAAGCTCGATACCAATCTGTCACACCACCAAATTACTGCTTTTAAATGAATGGAATTCACGGGATTGACTGTCATAACATCACAATCACAGTTATATTGAACGGCCTAAAGTGTTGTTTTAGAAACACATCGTTTGATATTTATATAAAACATTCAGAGTTACAAGATAGGTCCCAAAAGTTGATAAAGTTTATATAAGTTCATTACAAGCCCAAACGATGTTTTGAAAAGAAGACCATAATATACAATGATATGTATCGACGCCGCGACACTATGAGGGTTCCTTAATCGTGCCATGATGTGAATGTCTTAATTACCTAAAAATACATTTCTAAAAGTGTCAACACAATGGTTGAGTGAGTTCATAGAGTTTAAGTAAATGTTTAATACGACTACCACAAGTATAAATTATATATGACAAATATGTCACACAAAAATGTTACAATTGCTATAAGTCCATGACACCGAAACTAGATGATTTGTTGTTCGCCCCAACAGAGTGTTTTCCAAACAACTCAAATAATGATATTAAATGAAATGCATCCGTCCGGTTGGAATCCACCAACCCGGATGGAGGAGTCACTCTCGATAGATCTATCCACTCACCCTCGCTTCTATGAAATTAACGGTTCATGTTATATAATGGGGACATTCAATTGGCATGAGGTAACTTAAGCAATGTAATGAATTTGAAATACTTGGTATCGTAATAAAAATGATGTGCAATGTATTCTCCCCGTAGGTTTGAAATAAAGTAAAAACTTGAATAAATCGGGGCTATGAAAACTCACTTGATGAATTGATGCGATGACAAAAGTGAGTACACCGAAATGTAGCGTGAATCTCAAATCTCGACCTATTATGAATGATATGATACATAATAAGTTATGATGTAATGTTATGCATGCAATTCGGATGATATCTATACCACTTACGAATTTTTGAAGATAATACTTTTCGTCGAAAAATAATCTTTTAACGTCTTGACCATTTTTAAATTACTCCACTTGTATTTACGTTGAAATGATATCCGACGATAATCATTTGGTGACTTATTAAGAAATTATAACTTTTCGTCGTAAAATAATGTCGTTGAAATATTCATGAAAGTGACAAAACGGCCTCTAAAAGCTAGTCGTAAAATGGTGCACATCGAGTATTAGGAAACGTACTCAATGGTTTTGGTAAGTTTGTATCATTATCTCAAAGTTTTAGTACATGATTTTCCATCTTAGAGGTCTCGAACATAAAGATAAATATAGGTTTAGTATGGTACTTGTGTCTCAAAGTATGGTTTAAGGATGGTTTTCGGCAAATTTTTGAGTAGCCATAATTAATTCATTACAACTCCGCTAATCAAACGGTCGGAAATTTTGGAAAATATACTTGGCAAACTCACTTTTACTAGAAGACATTACTTTATAAAAGTTCCACATCAATGTTAAAAACGTCCTCCAACTTGTTGCCGTAATACTTGCCTATTAGAAATTAATAGTTTTTCTTATAAAATGAAGTTACGTCAACTTTTTGTAAATGTGTATAACTTGATCATTACAAACTTTTTACGTTTTATAGGTCCTTAGCTTTGTATCAAAGTATACTAGTATATTTTTGATAAGTCGACATAATTTATAACGCCTAAATTCCATTTTTGACTCGTACAAAATAAATATAGCATGCTGAAATTTCCAGAAAATTATAGTTTTCGTCGCCAACTTGAAAAATTCATAACTTCTTCGTTATAGCTCCGTTTTAATCCGTTCAAGCGACCACGTTTTCGTTTTAAAATGTATTTTCTAATTATCTAGGCCAAAAAATTTTACTTACTGTCGAATTTTCCAGATTTTAAAAATAAGGACAGACCCTTTTGCAAACTTGTCGAAATGAGTTTTTCTCGCGCCAAACCTATTCTAACCCATTCAAAACAACTCCGAAGCTATTCTAATCCTACCATACACCTTCTTAGGGTGTCATGGGTTCCTAGACATCACCAAGTGTGATTTATTACAAGGAATAATTATAGGATGACAATATATATATAACTCTTAAAAATCAAAGAAAAAGTGGTATAAACCTCATGAGACTTGCATGTTTACTCAAATGAAATGAAATGACCATGAAAATAAATATGAAATAAACACATGAATATGAATGCTTACTAGTAACTTGATGAGGTTTAAGGACAATGGGTTTTTTCCTAATCACTTGAGGTTTTTATTGCAAAACCTATACAACAAGTGATACTAGAGTGTAAGAAAACCTTGTCTTGAAAATTTGGATGAAAACCTTCTTGGTCCTTGGTGGTTGCCGGTTTTGGAAGAGGAAGAGAAAGCAAATGGGTTTTTGATCCTTTTGATATTATAAGTGAATGAATGTTTTAGTTTAAGTGTATATGACTTCCACTTGAAGAGATATTTTTGAAATTTCCTTGTGACTCACCCCTTGTGTCGACAAGGGGTGTTAGTCATGCCTTTTATATAATTTTTTTTTATTAAGTATTGTGTAAGATTTTGTGAAGTTAAATGAAGTTAAGTGATCACTTGTAGTCACATTTGATTATTTAGGGTAGCATTAGATAAAAATAAATTTTAACGGGTCAAGATAAAATATATTAAGGTCATAAAAATTATAAAAATACATTTCTTGCAAAATTTGAGTGAAATTATAATTATCGTGCAGTATTTAAGAAAAACGTCGTAATTATATAAATATAACAATTTAGATACAAAATAAATTTAAAACACTGGGTAAACTCGTAATATTATTTTTATAAACTTAATATGAGTATAAAATATATTGGAATAAATTTTGAAAGTAATGGATCAATTGTTCAAAATAATAAATTACGCGATAACGTTTATTTAATATGAAATTATACGGTTAATGTAAAAATGCAAAACCATGCATGAACTAATATGATGATAATGATGATAATGATATGTAGACTAAACTTAGTCCATATGAAATGTTCTTGATGATAATATATGAATTCACAGCTAAACCATTACGGTTACGTGAATTTGATGCTCGTAAACCTAATTTACGATAAATGATAAATGATAAATGATGAAGCATGAGTAATGTTTTGAAATATGATCTGAAAATACTAGTTGTCACATTTAAGCTCTTCATCTGCAAGAAGAAGACCGTTGTTTTTTGTGCTATTGAAGTACTTCTTTCCTTTTTCTTCTTTTTCTTTTTCTTTTTTTCTTTTTCACTAGTATTTTTTGTGCTGTTGAAGTAACTTTTTTTTTTCTTTTTCTTTTTCACTAGTTTTTTTACCTTTTCGTATGTTTTTTACGTTTTCCTTCATTTTCTATGTTTTCGTCTGTTTTTTAACGTTTTTGTCCATTTTTTACATTTTAGTCTATTTTCTTCGCCGTCCGGAGTTATCGCTTTTTACGCTATTTTTTTACTTTCGTATGTTTTACGTTTGTCCGGTTTTCATCGCCAGCTTTCGTTTCATCCTTACGTTTTCTTCATTTTCACGCCGTCCGCTTTAATCTTTACGCCGTTTAAGTTTTCGACCGTTTTTTACGCCGTTTTTATTTCGCCTTTTACATTTTCACCATTTTTTACTGTTGTTGTTTTACGTTTCCCTGCTTTTTTCGTTTAACTGCTTTTTTACATTATCTTACGTTTTGTTAGGTAAGATAAAATAACGTACAAAAAAGTTTTAAAATCATATGAAAATGGAAGAAAAGGTAAAATAAACACATGAAAATATAAAAAACGGACTAAAACGTAAAAAACGGACAAAAGCGTAAAAAAAAGGATGAAAACGTAAAAACGGACGAAAACGTAAAAGTGGTAGAAACGATCTAAAACGAAAAGGGACGAAAAGTAAAAACCGCTAAAAACGTAAAGAAATGGACGAAAACGTAAGAAAACGTAAAAAAATGACCGAAAACGTAATGGGACGAAAATGGACGAAAAAACCGACGAAAACATTAAAAACGGACGAAAACGTAAAAAAACAGGCGTAAACGTAAGAAAACGGACGAAAAAGTGAAAAAAAATAGACGAAAACATAAAAATATGATCGAAAACGTAAAAAAATAGATGAAAACGCAAAAAAAAGTGAAAACGGACGAAAACGTAAAAAAATGATGAATACGAAAAAAAAGACGAAGGCATAAAAAATGGACGAAAACGTAAAAAAATGATGATTACGTAAAAAAAAGACGAAGGCATAAAAAAACAGACGAAAACATTAAAAAACGGACGAAAATGTAAAAAAATGATGAATACGTAAAAAAAAGACGAAGGCATAAAAAAACAGACGAAAACATAAGAAAACGGACGAAAACGTAAAAAAAAGGGGCGAAAACGTAAAAAAAGGCGGAAACGTAAAAAAATGGGCGAAAACGTTAAAAACGGGACGAAAACGTAAAAAAAGGGACGAAAACATAAGAAAACGGACGAAAACGTAAAACGGACGTAAAACGAAAAAACAAAACGTAAAACGGCAAAACGAAAAACAACTAAAAACGTAAAAAGACAGACGAAAGGTAAAAGAGATGTAAGATATTGAGAAAGAGATGTAGGGGTTGTGAAAGAAGAGGAAAGAAGTGAAAGATAATGTCCGAAATTTAGAAGAATAAGTGAAAAGAAACACTTATGTCTGCAAAAAAACAAACAGAAACCTCTGCCCTCCTGCAGACAAAGGGTATGTTTGGCAAAAATAGATTGTGCTGATGCTGGTGCTGTTGCTGATGCTGATGCTGGTGCTGTTGCTTAAAAATATTATAAAAAGAGATTATTTTTATAAACGACATGAAGTAACCTTTTATTTTCAGAGATTATGGAAGATTATTTTTTAATAATCTCTTATAAGTTACGTCTGCCAAACAAAGATTATTTTTTAAATAGCTTATTTTTTGAAAAAATAAGCATAATCTCTTCATAATCATGTGTGCCAAACATAGCCAAAAAAAAGTGAAAAAAGGAAAAAAATGCTTATTAGGAAAAAACAAACACACCTTACATTAAGTCTTGTGTTAATTAACATGACTTAATGAAAAAATTAATCAAGCAACACCTAACCTGTTAAGATTGTGTTTGCTCTTAGAACTTTTTCCCCTCCCATTTTTACACACACACGCAATGAACATCCACCATAAAAATCATTCTTTTCCAAAGTTTCACACAGTAGAACACACAGTAGCACCATTCCGCCATGGCTAACATCTTTCGAATCTCGTTTTCTCTATTTTGCCCTAATTTTTGTATATTCGTTGAATAATCCGTTTGTGTTTGTGTTTATTGATGATTTGATTATGTATCCGTGTCTAGGAACCTTAGATATAGACACTTGCACTCGATTATGACCTAATTTTTATAAGGTACAGGGCTAAAATTGTGGTTATTTTATTGCTGATTTGAGTTTAGAATGTTTAGGTTTAGTGGATCCAAATATTGCAAACTAAAACATTGCATACCAACTGTTTGATAAAATGTCTAGTAACACTAACAACACTTTACATGCATATTCTGTTTTGTAGAGGATAAATGATAGAAATGGTGCTTGTTGAAATGCTCGAGTGAAAATCAACTCTTTTGGTATCATAGGTATACACTCATGTTCCTCTTTAATTGAGGATATATATTGAATAATATATACATCTTAATATTTGTATGCTTTAGTGGGTTGTTAGGATAAGAGCTAAAGTAAACTCGTAAAAAAGGGAATCGGGGTGGTTTTTACATTAACTATATCTCGATCATGGTTTTTACATAAGATTTTCTTCTTTCACTATGTTAGGTGCATTTGCTCATGGATTCACATATCCCCGACACCCCGTTACTTGCTGTTGCATTGACAGTTTGACACTCAAGATTTACCAGTATATTTTTATATTTCACACCAATTTGGTGTTTGTTATATTTATAATTTTTAAAGTCTATTATTGTAGTTAGTTTGTTCTTGCATTTACATATTTTTTATATTGCAACATTATTGTATTCTCACATGAATAATGGCTATTATGTCAACCAACAAGGTGGAAATCATGGTATTGGTCGAGGGATAAGAAACATCTCATACATTTAGAAAGTAAGTCTCCTTGAGGTATGCATTCGTAAAGTTCAAAATTTGACTCATTGTCTAATACTCTTACAGATTCAATTTTTGTGGTTTCATGATAAAAGTTATTTATATAGTCTTCATGGTAAATTCTCAGCTGATATCATCTGTTTATCTGATACGGTTTTTTGTATTTATGTTCAGGCAAAAAGAAGAAAAGTGCCTGGACTGCTTGTAAAGTCACATGCTGTGAGAAATCAATTTGATCACGAATAGGGAAATAATGAGCATCAGGTATCTATAATATATTAGTTTTGTGTTCTTAATCGATGCCATCTTTTTGTTTGTTGATTTCCATGAGCTTTTTGTATCTTAAAGATAACAAAATTTGTTGTATTTGGTACCTGAAAGGTAAACTACTTTCTATGAAAATTTGACCCTATACCATTAGATTATCGAAATTACTTTGTTCTTATACGAGTAAACAGACAAGGGTCCTTGTTGAGGGAAGTTGAACCTTTTTGGCTTTCGACTTTTACTGTGGCCATCAAGGTGTTCACCCAACAGCGAACACCGTACCACTAGGCCGCCTTGGAAGTTTATGCTTAGTTGATGAAGTTATTTAAACTTTGAAATGCTAACAAGCTCATTTTTTATGGCGTTTGAGCTAATCAACTTAAGTAAGCTATAAGCCCTGGGGGATAAGTTCATAAGCCATACAAAGGGAGCTTATTGGCTTTTCAGATTTTCAACCAGTTCGTAAATAAGCTAAAACAAGCACTCCCAACCTGCAATTACAATGTGACACTGTATCCAGTCCTTGATGGCAGTCTAAACCACTCTCGAGTTTCCCTAAAGTTACTACTTGCATAAACCCACCTTGTTAAGACACTTTTAACTTAATTTGTCCCATTGTCGATACCATGCTTGTCGTATAAGGTTATTAAGGTTTAGTTCTGCTTGGTTCGCTCCTGTTAACCTTCTCTGTTTACATCTTTTTGTTTTGATCAATTAATGAATAAGTACCACTATACAGGGATATGATATGAACTATATAGTCAATGTAGCGAAAATTTGATCAAACATGCTAAAAGTTCCCTGTCAAATCATTTACAGTGGCCCTAGTGAATTATCGTCTATGCAATAGGACTTCGGGAGGCTTAAAAAGAGTTTTTTACTTAACCCTTTCCTGTGTCGCATTGTCTAGTAGACGTGGAACACTAAAGAAGTAGATGTCTATAACGAGCGGCTCACATTCTATTGTGTCTTATATACCCGTATATATGAGACTCTGTTGTAAGCCATTTTATTTCTGTATAGTTAAGATGCTGTCCAAATAGGAATTAGGTTGCTTATTTTCTCGATATTCCTGATTTTCCGGATTTTATTTTGCTTTGGATACAACATTACCGCGGAATCGCTGTATAGTTCCTTACTGAAGTGAAGTGGTAGGGATGGTTACTTCCTAGGTGACCAGTTAAGTTATTAAAGTGATGTTGTGGGTGCGTAACTTATAGCCAAGCCATAATCAGACGTACACTTTAAAAACACTGAACTGTTTATTTGTTGCTTTAATTGAATATATTATATATATCTTTTTTACACAGATGGAGAAGGGTGTCGACCGCATATGAAGATTGATGATCATTGTAGGAATATCAAAAGGTCTCAAGTATCTTCACATGTAAATAGAACCGCCTTGTACTATATATGAGCTCAACTCTAGTGCAGTATATCTTACAGAAGATTTCTCACCAAAGGTACGAGCTTTATACAAATAATAAATGTTAACATTACTTAAGAAGCACTTGACATTTTTTGCTTTATGGATTTATGCATCTAGTTGATTTTGAAAGCTGGAACCATTCTTACGAGATCGGAGAACAACTCTAGTACTATCATCAACGAAGGTGCAGTGTGTGTTCAACCGAGTTCGTTACAAGCAGGCTATTTGGAGATCCATGGTAACATCTATTCTTTTGGTGTTCTTCTGTTGGAAATCATTACTGGACGCCCTCCAATCATTACTGGAGGCACCTTATCTTAATACGAAAGAGCTAAGGTGCAGGTTAGTAGGTTTTAAGAGCAATTCTTCACCTTCATCAAATTCGACATAGTTTGCCCCTTTTTCCAAATTGGGACACCCATATTGAAAATGTCCTAGGTTGTGACACTTGTAGCATTCGATGGTGTCGCGATTGTAGTCTGGTCTTGATCTACCTCTTCTTCTTCCCCTAAAGTTACTGTTACTTCCTCTTGCAAAGTAATCTCTTCCTCGACCACGTCCAGAATTGAAATCATACACAACCTTTAATACCTGTTTTTCAACAACCTTATGATTTATATCACCAACTTCCAATTCCGTATGGTATGTAACAAGTACGTTCTCCTTGTATTTACTAATTGTTTTGTTGCACTTCTGTTTCTTTTAGGATACATTGGCCCACGGTTTCTGCTATCCTCAGAAACCTCTTGTGACTGAGCAATGCAACACTTTCATTTTAGACAGCTTCCTGCTGGCATTGTAAGTGTTTTCAAATTTGTATTTAATGTTATATTTTCATCAAATTATCGTCCTGTGCTGCTTTTCAAATCTTTTAGAACGCAATTTTGGCAATTTCGTCAATAGATGGTGGGTTTCTGCAGATCATTTTTCTTCCGTTCACACAGGTGATTCATGAATTGTACAGAGATGAAGAGAAAAAATGGGTACACTTGTGAAAGAAGATTTTGGTGTTCTAGAAACAAAATAGTCGCGTCGAATCCGAAATTCACAAAAACCCGACCCAAAAACTGCAATTCAAAGACCCATTTTTCTGAACAATTGTACTCAAAATTGTGCATACCCTTTTCCGGATTCCTGGATCCGCCACTGCATAAGTTGACTATGTTGTTAATTTGAAACAATATTTGGACAACCAAAACAATGCTATTAACATTCTAAAATAATATCTCTACTCAAATAAATATAGAATGTATATATTTGATTACTACATATAAAAAGTGTATAATTTTGCTTTAAAATATTAAAATAAAAAAATATAAGTACTAATATACCTTCAATCTCAATTAGTATGTACTTATATGTTTTGCACAACTATAATTAACTATAATTATTTGTTGCTAGAGATTCTCGTCGCTATGCACGGGTATCACGTAGAACTACAAAGGTATTAGTGAAGTCAGTCAAAGAGTTCGGTCAATGAGGAGTTTACACCTCAAATGTCGTCTACCAAAAAGTTTTACACAACGAGTAGCGTGCATTGTTAATTAGTATCTCATAATTGATGTAATGTTTTCTTTTTTAGTCTCTTAAATATATTTATACGTCGTTTAATACATGTTAAGAATTTTTTCTATAGTTGAATTACCACATGTTACAACCGTTCGCAATTATATTTTGATCTTTTCATGTTATACGAAACACTTACCACAATATCGTATATCGTTAATTTTTTGTCGCTAAAAACCGATGCCGCTAGGCGCGGGTACTCGTCTAGTAAAACACAATGTACAAACCAAGCAAGATGCTAAACACTCCCTAATTCATGAATGATTTTAAATAATACAACTTTTTTTTTAAATAGTACAAACTTATGAATAAAAAAAAAGTAACAAGTTCATATATCTTATGTTCGAACTTTCAAAATAAGAAAAGAAAAAAAGTTAAAAGTGGCCTTAGATAAGATATCATCAACAACCTCATAATTTCAATAGTTTATCGTGACTCCAAAAAGATTCTCAACATCTCTAAACTTATTGTCTTCATAAACAAATAATGAAAAAGACATTTTCCATCAAAAATATCAATTACAGAGTATCCGTCACCGCAATACGCGAATACCCTATTAGTACTTTCAAAACACATTGTAATTTATTCTGTAATTATCATAAAGCGAGCCCGCCCATTCACGCGGGCTATGAAGCTGGTTCACTAATATATACGCGGATACCCTATGAAGCTGGTATATTAGTGAACCAGCTTCATCGCCCGCGTGAATGGGCGGGCTCGCTTTATGATAATACATGCCGAAATCTGAAAATGTATTTAAAAGCAATTGTGTAATATATGATTTATGTAATTTACTCGAAATTACATAAATGGTCACTGAGGTTTGTCCATTTTTTCATATTGAGTCACTGAACTTTTTTTTTTTTTTTTTTTTTTTTTTTTTTTTTTTTTTTGACAAGGTCAGTCATTAAGGTTTCAAATCGTTACAGATCCAGTCATTAAGGTTTCAATTTATTACATAAATGGTCAGTGTGGTTTGAAACTTCAGTGACCATCTATGTAACGAAATAGACTGAATCTGTAACGATTTGAAACTTCAGTGACCATGTATGTCAAAAAAAAGTTCAATGACTAAATGTGAAAAAATGGACAAACCATAGTGACCATTTATGTAATTTATTCTATGGAAAAAGATAATGAAGTTGTTAGTAATACAAATCTATGGTGCTTATTTAAATATGAAATAAAACTTCTTTGTAGACGACGTTTGTTGTGGAGTTTGTTTACTTGCTGTTTTTATTGCAAGAAAGAACCTCCAAGCCTTTCTTGCTGTTGACTCTTGACACAATCACATATAATTGGTCGTGTGAGAATACCGGCCTTTACAGAAACAAACAAACCAAAAAACAGTTTTATGAATAGGCTAGCACGGCCATCTTTGAGGTTGTGCAAGGTGAGCGACCCGTTCAGGCCCTCATAATTTTAGGGCCTCAAAATTTATCTCGTTAATAATTATATGCATGTGTAGACATATTTTCATGAAGAAAAAATATTTAGATGAGAAAATATCTTAAATGAGTAATACCTTACAATGTTTAGATAACTAATTACATTATATCTTATAAACGATGACACTTTATACATAATATTGCTTAACGAAAGGCCTCATTATATAATTTCGTACAGGGCCCTCAAAAATTTCGCCGATTCATAGGACGGCCCTGTCGGTTAGAACCAATAAACCGAACAAAACCTACTTCACCCAAAACCAAATAACCAACATTCAATTGGTAAAACCCACTTCACCCAAAACCAAATAACCAATATTCAATTGGGTCAGACCGTTTAATGAACACTCCTAGAGAGCTAGTAAAAAAAAGGTCCATGAAACGTCATTTTTTTTTCTTTCTAGAAATGTCATTTGATTTGGAAATAAAAATGAGTTTTCTATTTTTTTTAAAATTTTTTTTTTTATATTATATATTTTTTTTAACTTATAAAAATTGTAAGTTTACTCTTTTTAGTTTGTTACACCTCAAGTTAACTTTATAAACATAAATAAGTTATTAGATTTATGTTGATAATGGTAAGAACTAACAAGTAATAAAAATGAGCTTGCTATGTTTTCCGCATTGAAATGATCAATGAATATGAAATAAAAAAGGAATAATGAAAGAAGTAATAAAAATGAGCTTGCTATGTTTTCCGCATTGAAATGATCAAATGAATATGAAATAAAAGAGGAATAATGAAAGACTTTGTAAATCAAGGAATCATCAACCAAATGCTATCTTTCATCACTTCTTTTGAATAATTAAATTTTAAAAAAAGACATTGATTTGATTGAAACAGAGATTGTTAGTCCCTTTTTGCAATTTAGCCGAGTGATAGATTTTTTTATATAACTGAAGTTATCATAAACACTTATAAAAAAGAATTGCTACAATAACAAAATTTTCACATGATAAGATGGGAAGTGATTTGTACACTCATCAAATTGATTGATACATTCTATTTTAGAGCTTTTTGACATTTATACTCTCACATCACTTTTACACATTTTTACTCTGTGAGGATATAATTGTCAACATACTCTAAAATAGAGTGTTGCCAATCAATTTAGTGAGTGTATAAATCACCTCCATAATAAGATGGCATGACATGATATGACAAACTAAACTCAAATAAGTATAGATTGACTAGAATGGATCCAGTAAGAAGAAATATAAAAATAAGAAGAATGAGAAATGTTTTCAGCTACACAGCCACACATTTCAAATAAAGAAGGAGAATTTTATGGAAGATGCATATCTTTTTGTAGGTGCATCTAAAATGTGCGGCTGTAATTATTTCTCATCCTTTTCATTTTACTTTTATTTTTTATTTGATCCTTACTCTTAGATTGACATGTAACTTAATACATGAAATTGGATAGTAGTATCTTAATCTGAGGGACTGAAAGTGAAACTAAAGCTGACTTAGAGTCAACCAACTTGCCTTTACTCTTTTCTAACTTCATTTGATCATTTATTTTCATTGCATTCATTCACAAACTTTCCATCCATCCATCCATCAACTGTAAGTGAATTTCACTCACCAATTACTTATAAAAAAGGTAAAACTATTTGTTCCATACCTGCTGGGTTTTGTTTATTCGATCATATTTGTAATTTCCAGAATTTTTTTTTTTTTTTTTTTTTTTTTTGTTGTAATCTTTAAAATTTAGCTATATCCTCAACTTAATAAGCTCATCAAATAAGTTAAAATAAACACCCCTTAAACTAGTTGGGATACAGTTGACATGATTGAGTGATTTGTGTCTGTGAAGATGTTTTTTTATTAGGTTATGTAGCATAAGATACATGGCATTGAATGGAATAAGAATAATTAGATTTTGGTAAAGAAAGTAAATACAAATCGGAAAATGCCACTGTAGGAAAAATAATGTTTTCGTGTAAATGACATGAATTGCGGAAAACTTTCAAAAGTTGTAGTGTTGTGTGGATCAGTGACTCGTAGGAACTTTACGTTAACCTTTTGGTTTCTTGATGCTTGTGCACGTATTCTATAAAAGCTTTAACGGTTACTAAAACGTAGTAAGCTTGGTGTCACTTAAAATCGGCATTCATAGTGGTCAATTTAGTCTACATTCATATTCTTAGGAAACATAGAAGACAGAACGCCTCTTTGTTTATGTGTATAATAGTTTGTTTTCAAGAGAGATGGCTATCTATTTATGTGATGTTGTTTCCACTATCTATGTTTTGTTTTTGTTTTTTTTAACAGTTAACTTATAAATAAACAATTAGCATGCTTGTTCTGTCTACATGTTACGTGGTATAACACAAAAGCGCTCACATGTTTGATTGTTTTATGCTACTTAGTCATGGAATCTATGGAGCTAATTAATTGTTTCAACTTTATTTTTCATTTTTTGAAAACGTTTACTGTACTTGTGAACACAGCTCGATCTCATTATTGATAATGGCTACTACGTCCATTCCTCATTGGTGGAAATATGATGTCTTTGTAAGTTTTAGAGGTAAAGATATCCGCAAAAGCTTCATGGATCATATGTTCAACGACTTCAAGCGAAAAGGGATTCATGCTTTTAGAGATGATAGAGAGTTGCCTAAAAGAGAAGAGATATCTCCTCATCTCTACGAAGCCATCGAAGAATCAAGGTTTCTGATAGTTGTATTCTCCAAAGATTACGCTTCTTCATCATGGTGTTTGAGGGAACTTGTCAAAATACTCCAGTGCAAGCAAATGGGAAAGCCTAAACACGAGGTTCAAATAATTTTTTATGATGTTAAACCTGACGTGGTGAGGAAGCAAAACGGAAGCTATGCTGGAGCATTTGCGAAACATGATGTTTCAAATAGAACAGAGGTGGATATATGGAAGGAAGCTTTATCCATGGCGGCTAACTTATCTGGATGGGACCTCCAAGACATGACAAATGGGTAAATATCTTGTTTTTGTGTAGTTATCTTGTAGCTCTACTAAAGCTTAACACTATTTAGTTTCTCTTACTTATTGTTGGCATAGATTTCTATGTCGACAAATTAGACTTGTCACGCTTTGTTGGGTCAGATAAGGTTAACATGATCGGAATATGTGGTATAAGCGGGATAGGAAAGAAGACCCTTGCCAAAGCTATATATAACTTGATGTATGTCAACTTTGAAGGAAGTTGCTTTTGTGAAGATGTCAAAGAAGTCACAAAATGACATGGACTGATTCAAGTCCAGATGCAGCTTATTGATAAGATCATGAAAACTAAAGATGTGAAGATATCAAGTATCAGTGAAGGCACTGTGTTAATAAAGCATGGGATAGCATGTATGCCGATTCTGCTTGTTTTGGACGATGTGGATGATCGTGAACAGTTAGAAGCACTAGCAGGATCAGCTGATTGGTTTTGCCCTGGAAGTTTTATTATTTCACTGGTAAAGACAAACAATTGCTAAGGTCTCATAAAGTGGATACAATTCATGAAATGGAGACTTTAGATGATTTTCTTGCTCATGAGCTCTTTACTTTGAATGCATTTGGCAAAAGGCATCCTACAATAGAATTCAAAGAACTCGCTTCCCAAGTTGTGAAATATTTGCAAGGTCACCCTTTGGCTCTGAAAGTTTTTGGTCGTTTGTTGTATGAGAAATCAGTGCATGTATGGAAAAGCGAATTGGAAAGACTCCAAACTTATCCTAACTCAGAGATACAAAAGAAACTTCGACCAAGTTTTGATGGGTTAGACTTAGATCAGAAAAAAATCTTTCTTGACATTGCATGTTCATTCATAGGGGAAAATAAAGATTTTGTAGCTAATGTGCTAGATGATAGTAATTGTTTTGCACATGCAAATATAGAAGTTCTAGTTGACAAGTCGTTAATTACATTGTCTCAAGACATGTCATTACAAATGCATGAATTGGTTCAAAGCATGGCATGGGAAATTGTACGTGAAGAATCCATGCCTGGGCACCGAAGCAGAATTTGGATTTCATCAGCGTTTTACGACGTATTCAGTGAAAACAAGGTAAAATCACATACCAGTATAAGTTAGCTACATGCTTCACAATACTTGCACTATAGTGATGATAATGTGATATAGTGTTCTTGTCTAGGTGACAAAAGAAGTTGAAGTTCTAGTCCTTTTGCTAAAGAAATTTAGTCACAGGATTCAGATAGATGGTAACGCTTTCACACATATGAAGAACTTGCGGATCCTAAAACTTTATCTTCCGAACGTCGGAAGATTTTGGCAACCATTTTCATTAGAGCTAGCAGTGAATTTCTCTGGAACTTTGCAATATTTATCCAATAAGCTAAGGTTGCTTTATTGGCATGGGTATCCTTTTGAGTTCTTACCTTCCTACTTTTATCCAGAAAACATTGTCGCCATTGACTTGTCTTACAGCCGCATCAAGAATTTTTGGACAACACCTAAGGTATATACTTGTTTAGATATATGCATTTCTTTGCTGCTTGTCACATATGTTTTAATCCCATAAACACGGTGCCTCTTTGTCCTTAATGCCAGCGTTTTACAATGTTAAAAGTCATGAAGCTAAGGTACTGTCTTAACCTTATAAGTACCCCCGACTTCACTGAGATTAGAAATCTGGAAGAGCTAAATCTTGAAGGCTGTGTGAATTTGGCTGAAGTTCACCCATCTATTGGACTGCTCAAGAGGCTTGTTGTGTTAAATATGAGAAACTGCAAACGTTTTGAAAGTTTCCCACTCAAAGTTGAGATGGATTCTCTTCAAGTTCTAAGTCTCTCATGGTGCTTAAAATTGGAGAAACTACCTGAATTCTGGGGTAGGACCAAAACCTTTGTGGAGCTTCATATTGATCGAACTGCAATAAAAGAACTTCCTTCTTTCGTATTCTCTCTGAAAAACCTTGAACCATTGTCATTTGTTCGGCCTAAATGGTTCATGCCTAAATGGTGGATGTCATATTGCCCTTTAAGTTTACCAAGCAAACAACAATATCCCCAAAGATCAGTATCTTCTTCATTGGCAGGTTTAAATAGTTTACCAAGCAAACGGCTTCAGAATTTTCCATGTAAAATGCATGAGACCATTGGAGGCTTAATTCTAAACTTCGAAAGGAACAATTTTCTTTGCTTGCCTCGAAGTTTGAGGCCACTTTCTCAGCTTGATGAACTTAGACTTGATGGTTGCAAGAAGGTGGAAATAATATTTAATGGAAATAGCATTCCAAATTGGTTTACAAATAAAAGTATGGGAAATCATGTAAAGGTGGATTTGGAATTTGTGTTGTTTTTAAGAGAAAAACACCTTCCCCGTCTTTGGGATACTCTGTAAAGAACTTTGATGGAGCTTCTTTGGGAGAATGCGGGCCATATTACTATGACGAATATTTGGAGGGTAAGTCAATAAGAATCGATGATTCAGATATGATATGGTTGCATTATACGACGGAAGAAATATGGGGATGGAAGAAAGCAAAGAATTTTGTAACATTTTGTTTTGATGAGAGTGAAAAAATTGAAGTGAAGGATGTTCACAGGATATTTGCCAACAATTCTTTGCTTCAAAATATGTTTCATGTTTTCGGAATGGTTGTGTGATTGTGTTTGGCAATGGAACAGTAACGGGTAATTATGAATAATACTAAACTTGACTTTATAGATATAAAAGGTTGTTGTGATTTTCACAGATTGAAAACTCACAATATATACAAACCTAATCGACAATAATCGGTTCATCCAAACGTTGTGATGGTTTGTGATGGAACCGCTTTCCTAATAACCACAACCTTATGGGCCTCTTTGGGTTAACAAGTTCTTGACCCATAAGCAGACTTAATATTCGACCCAAACACTAATTATAACATACTAATTACTAATTACATATTAACTAAAGTCTTTATACATTAAATAGATAAACATTTGATCTAACAACATTACAAGGGGCTAACAATTTCCCCCTAATGTTTTAGCATCAAATCCTTTTTGAATCCTGCTTGCTGTTATCTTCAAGTGATGACTTCAAAGTCATTACTTCCTTGGCTGCTATCATCTTGTTCTTCATCTTTATCTTCCAGCCTGACACCAAAATGGTCTTGACTTGTCTCTATTGCTCCATCCTTCACCCTCATGTCCTTCTGGTCTTGTAGATCCATGGCCAAGCCATCTTTGCTTGCTTCTCCTACTTCTAACGACTTTTCACCCCAAGGCACATAAGCAGTTTCATGGTAGACTACAACTAGATCAACGAACTTCTTGTAGCAATTTCTAACTGCCCTACCATCTTCGATATCCAGGCCTTGTAAACTGCGCTTATTGTTCCCCATTTGTCACCCATGGTGACTGAGAAATAGCCTCCTAAATTTTCAACAAATTTCAATAAGCACAACAAATTCACTTCTACATCTTTGACAACAGGTGGTATAGATTCAAGTGCATCATAGTTTAAATGCACCAGGTAAAACCATCTTAACATATCTACAAATCTTTTGTTGAACACTTCCCAATTTTTATATAACAAATTATCTTTCTTCAACAAATTCATGAATGAGAGGAACCCGAAAAGGAATTAACCTTCATATGTATAAGGTTCCATTGAAGATAAGGTACTCATCATCCATGTAATCCTGAGTCACATCTTTGTTCCAATCCAAGTCCTCCAATCCTTTAACAAATGAACATTCGTCTCCTGGGTCGATTGATTCAAAGTACTTCTGCAAGTACTGATTATGTTCATTTACAACCTCTCTTGGCCCAACTCTTTCTGTCTCATCTTCAAGTGGCAACTGCATACTTGTTTCTTCATCATAATACATGTGATAAATGCTACATCTAGTATCCTTAATTTTCATAGAGAAACCTTGTTTTTCAAGCAATTCTAGACTGAGTATATTGAGGGAAACCTCAGGGGTATATTGCACATGTCTCACAACTAAATCACCATGTTCTGTCTTAATGGTTGTACTACCAATTCCATACGAGAATATAAACTTACATTCATACTCCTCTTTGCCTATTAACTTGAACTTATAGTTAACATCATTAAACAAGATTCTCCTAGGGCACATATGGAATTTGTAGTTCTTACTTACATACCAGACATCGTTCCAACCTCCTTTATATGTACCTTGCACCGTATAGTCACCAAAGATGTGCACTTTTTCTGGGTACGTTCTTTCTTGATCAATAATTTGAGTTGTGATGTCCACTTCTTGTTGTAATTCGATCCCTGCTAGTTTCTTCCTTCTTTCACACGCCCAAAAGGGGTGTCCTTTCTCCTTGCATATGTAGCACTTCAAGGTCTTTTCTTTCTTTGTTGCAACGGATTTCTTCTTTTGTTCTTTCAAACCTTCTGTCTTATTTGTGGCATTAAATGCCTCGTTCTCCAATACGGTTTGTACCAGTAATTGTTTTCCCTTGGGTGATTTGCTCTTCTTCCTTCTTATATTCCACTGGTAGATTCTCTTCTGGGTTTCTCTCAACAAATAACGACCACTTTGAAATCTTGTTGTTTGTTTGAATGTTGGCGTTTCCCATGGATTAGAGCCGGAGCTCTTATACCAATTGTTCACAGGATATTTGCCAACAATTCTTTGCTTCAAAATATGTTTCATGTTTTCGGAATGGTTGTGGGATTGTGTTTGGCAATGGAACAGTAACGGGTAAATATGAATAATACTAAACTTGACTTTATAGATATAAAAGGTTGTTGTGATTTTCATGATTGAAAACTCACAATATATACAAACCTAATCGACACACTGGTTCATCCAAACGTTGTGATGGTTTGTGATGGAACCGTTTTCCTAATAACCGTCAACCTTATGGGCCTGTTTGGGTTAACAAGTTCTTGACCCATAAGCAGACTTAATATTCGACCCAAACACTAATTATAACATACTAATTACTAATTACATATTAACTAAAGTTTTTAAACATTAAATGGATAAACATTTGATCTAACAACATTACAAAGGGCTAACAAAGGAGTGTGGTGTAAGACTTGTTTGTGATGAAGATTTAGATCAAGAAGTTTGTAACATTTTGTTTTTATGAGAGTGAAAAAATTTTGTAATTTTTGATTTGGTCTTTTTATTAGCCACAATAATCTTTAATAAATCCACGTCTTTTATTTAGATAAATAGCTTTCATGTAGGAGACACCCACAAGGTGTTTGATCAAACGCATGAAAAGAAATCATTTACAGACTATTTACTCTGTAGAGTTTTTTGGATTTTACAATGTATTAAGAATTGATGTTGTGTTTTGAAGTTGGAATTTGTACACTAGATAATAAACCTTCCTGCAGTTTATGTCTTTGTAAGATTATATCATAGCAATTAGTTGACATGAACTACCACATTTACCAATTTCCCCATCGTCGTTTTCCCCGGCGACATATGTTGACATGCACTACCACACTAAACGACAAAATTATATCCTACGTGGCACGAATTCTCGTAGAAAAGTCAGCTAAATTATTAAGAAGTTTTCCCCGGCGACTTCAATGGTTATATTTTGACCGAATATTTCTTTGTAAAACGTATGGAATTTTTCCCGCTTACTTTTCCCCAGTACATGTCGCCTAGTGTTAATGTCTCTTACCGTGACGTGGACAAGAGTTTCCCCAGCGACATGTCGCCGGGGATAACTTGTTGGGCTTTAAGTTATGCAACTGGGCTTATGTTTTGAGATAACTATTTTATTGACGCTTCCCAGCTGACACGTCGATTCTTTTGACTTTGTTGACTTTAACAAAAACATGGCGCCAAGAATTCCCACAAAAACATGGCCCAAAACTTCCCACAAAAAGCTAACAGACTGCTTTATATATCACAAAAATCTACCAGATCTTATCCTCAAAACCACTCAACCTTGAGATCTTATCCCACAAAAATCTAATAGATCTTATCCTCAAAACCACTCAACCTCACAACCTCTTATCTTCACACAAATTTCAAAACCCGAGATGGAGCAATTTAATCCTTTTATGTGTTCTTGGGAGCGGAAATATAAAATTAAGAACATCACATAGAGAATATTCATCTCGACGACAATATTATTCATGTCCTCTCACAAAGGTGAACAATCATACATTTCGTATTTATGTAAATACACAAATAATTGGGTTGTAAGCTCTTATAATTTTCTTTATTATGTAATGTTCCCGTAAAAGATAATGGATGCAGATATTTTATGTGGAAGGATGTATTTGACGAGTACTTAAGAACAATCTCACTCAACAGAGTGCTCGAAGCCATGAAAAAGATCTTAGGATAAGGTTGCGGAAACACAAAACATGTGTTAGAGACAAGAGTAAGGTTGATGGAGGCCAAACTTGAAATGGCAACGATTCCTGACGACCACGCATGTCAGTCGGATGCATTACTTCGTGAGCTGTTAGGTGACATGGAAAATCTTCGTATGTAGTAGTGGTGGTGGTGGTGGCAGGAGTAGTAGTAGCAGCAGTGGTAGTAGTGTAGTGGTAGTAGTGGTGGTGGTAGTAGTGGTGGTGGTGGTAGTAGTAGTAGTGGTGGTAGTAGTAGTAGTGGTGGTAGTAGCAGGAGTAGTAGTAGCAGTAGTAGTAGTAGCAGTAGTAGTAGTAGTAGTAGTGGTAGTAGTGGTAGTAGTAGTAGGAGTAGTAGTAGTAGCAAGAAAAGAAAGAACAGCAGCCAGAGTAGTGGTGGTAGTGGGTGGTAGTGGTGGTAGTGGTGGTAGTAGTGGTAGTAGTAGTAGGAGTAGTAGTGGTAGTAGTGGTAGTGGTAGTAGTGGTAGTGGTAGTAGTGGTAGTGGTGGTAGTAGTAGCAGGAGTAGTAGTAGCAGTAGTAGTAGCAGTAGTAATAGCAGTAGTAGTAGTAGTAGTAGTAGTAGTAGTAGTAGTAGTGGTGGTGGTAGTAGTAGTAGTAGTGGCAGAGGTGGTAGTAGTAAAGAGAGTAGTAGCAGTAGTAGAGTGCCAGGAGCAAGAGCAAGAGCGGTGGTGGTAGTGGTGGTGGTAGTGGTGGTGGTAGTAGTGGTAGTAGTGGTAGTAGTAGTAGGAGGAGTAGTAGTAGTAGGAGTAGTAGTAGTAGCAGAAGTGGTAGTAGTGTAGTGGTAGTAGTGGTGGTGGTGGTAGTAGTGGGGTAGGTAGGCGTGAGTAGTAGTAGTAGTAGTAGTAGTAGTAGTAGTAGTAGTAGTGTTGGTAAGCAGCCAGTGGCAGCAGTAGGTAGCGAGCGTTGGTGAGTAGCAGCGGAGTAGCAGCAGAGTAGCAGGAGCAGCAGCCAGCAGCAGCAGCAGAGGAGCGGCGTATGCGAGCATGAGCGTGAGCGCGAGCGTGAGCGAGCAGAGCGAGTTGTTGTTCTTGTTGTTCTTGTTCTTGTTCTTGTTCTTGTTCTTGTTCTTGTTCTTTTTCTTGTTGTTGCTGATCAAAGTACTAGTTGTTCTTGTAGTTGTTGTTGTTGATGTTGTAACCATAACATACCGACTCATCCGTTGAACGTCTAATGTGTAACCATAACATACTGACTCATCCGTTGAATGTCTAATGGGTAACCATAACATACCGACTCATCCGTTGAACGTCTAATGTGTAACCATAACATACCGACTCATCCGTTGAACGCCTAATGTGTAACCATAACATACCGACTCATTCGCTGAACGCTTAATGTGTAACCATAACATACCCACTCATCCGCGAACATCTAATGTGTAACCATAACATACCGACTCATCCGCTGAACGCCTAATGTGTAACCATAAGATACCACTCATCCGCTGAACGTTTAATGTGTAACCATAACATACCGACTCATCCGTTGAACGTCTAATGTGTAACCATAACATACCACTCATCCGCTGAACGCCTAATGTGTAACCATAACATACCGACTCATTCGCTGAACGTCTAATGTGTAACCATAACATACCGACTCATCCGTTGAACGCCTAATGTGTAACCATAACATACCGACTCATCCGCTGAACGTCTAATGTGTAACCATAACATACCGACTCATCCGTTGAACGTCTAATGTGTAACCATAACATACCACTCATCCGCTGAACGTCATATCGACTCATCCGCTGAACGCCTAATGTGTAACCATAACATACCACTCATCCGCTGAACGCCTAATGTGTAACCATAACATACCGACTCATTCGCTGAACGCTTAATGTGTAACCATAACATCCCGACTCATCCGTTGAACGCCTAATGTGTAACCATAACATACCGACTCATCCGCTGAACGCCTAATGTAACCATAACATACCGACTCATCCGTTGAACATCCAATGTGTAACCATAACATACCGACTCATCCGCTCAATGTAACCATAACATACCGACTCATCCGCTGAACGCCTAATGTTTAACCATAACATACCGACTCATCCGTGAACGCCTAATGTTTAACCATAACATACCACTCATGCGCTGAACGCCTAATGTGTAACCATAATGTGCCCCCTATATATTATCAGATTTGGTTAGTTTGTCACTTGCTTGTAGCCTTGAAACCTCTAAGGACCAACACACACAAATAATTTCTTAGCAACATATATTGCTAACGAGCTAGCCACTAAATAAAGTAAAAACATGCACAAAAACACGTTTAATGTGAAAAGAAGGAAACCATTAAAACTTACAAGAGAAGCAGGTGCTGGTTTTGTAGTGTGCAAGTTGTTATGTGCAAAGAGGAAGAGGATGGATATCTCGAGTGTGGCTGCTAGTGTGTAATGTGAAACGTGACAACCCTAATATAAAGGAGCAAAGGTTTCGTTAAACAATTTCTTAGCAACATATATTGCTTGTAGCATTGATTTTTTTTATCGCTAAACATCAAGTTTCGTTGAGTAAAAATATATATATCTAGGTTTCCCCAGCGACATGTCGCCGGGGATTCTATTTGACTTCGTTGACTTCAACGTAACAACACATGTGTATATTTGAATGAATGAATGAAATTGCTGTGGATTGTTTAAATGTGTATATTTATTTGGATGTGTATGTATTTGGATGTGTGCATGCTTATATTATTTTGTTCATGAATTTCTATATCTTATGCACTTGTACATCACAGATGTTACACCCATGACGGTATGTGAGGATCGCCCTCCATCGCTGCACTCCACCGTCGGGCGTGCTTCATTAACCGAGGTAAGAATTTCTGGATTATTGTAATACAAGCATAAATTTAATACATATATTGAACTTGCTTGCCTTGAATTTTTATGACTTTATCACTAACTTGATTTTGCAGGCAAAGGTAAACGAAAAGCCCAATTTAAGGGCAGGAGCGGGTAGGTGAATACGCGACAAGACCCTAACCTTTGCTAAAGGCAATCGCAGAAGAAAAGGTCCCGCTCTCGATCAATTTTGATGTGGGTGACAAACAAACCCTAAACTTTGTTCCCCTATGCGCCTCACCGCTCCTACATCGGGAGGTCGTTAGGAGTGTGCCGCTTTTACTACCCTTCTTGGGAGAAGGTCCAAGGAGAAGAAGGCGACAATCATTTCGTGATATTGAGGTCGGCTTATCCTTTTATGTTTATTTCATTATCGTGTTCATTTATTTAATTGTTTATATTTATCTAAATTCGCTTATTTATTTATATCATATAAATAAATAAACAAATTTAAATAAATATATAAATTATATCTCTAACTGCTGCTTTGTTGTATATGATTGCACTGCTTGACCTTAGGCCGCACATGGAATCCTCCCCACTGGACCGAGATTCAAGGCAAACTCGCGACTTGCAAAAGCCTACAATACAAACAAGGCTTCTTTCAAGGCCAAGCATTGGAAGGTAGACCCCACCACCGGAAATTACGATGTGGAGGCGATCAGCAGCACGTCCCAGGAGACATACGTGATTGGGATGAGTACATTAAGTTTTGGAATGATCCCAAGAACCTTGCTCGAGCCGCTACAAATCGGCTAAACCGACAAAAGAGCAAGGTCATATCTCGTGATCCCGCCGCCTCTCTCTTCGAGATGATATGGTAATAAACATTATAATTGTTTTATATGCATATATACATATATATATATATATATATATATATATATATATATATATATATATATATATATATATATATATATATATATATATATATATATATGATTATACGCTTTGGTGTGTTGTGATTTTTCGCTTAAATCTATTCATCTTATATGCAGTGTATGTACGTAGGCAGTGCCTCGTGACACTCGAGAGTACCCTCACTCATCACACTTTTGACGAACACATACTGTTGGTGGGGTATTCCCTAAAGATGAGGACCGCCGGATATATGTAAGTTTTGTTTCAAAACACACTTTAATGAATTATCGAGAAATAATGTAGCAACCCGACTAATATATTTACTATCTTGTGTTTTTGTCACTACATAGGACGAGATGAAAAGGCTTGAGGCTACGGGTCGACACGGAGGATCAAATCAATGCGCTGGCAAGAGGGGGTAAGCTTCGTGGGCATATTCCCGCAGGGTCGGGTATTGCCATCACGCCACAACAAGCCAAGTATGCCCACAAGTCACTCAAGAGCGGAACAAAAGGTAGAGTTTATGATGAGTCTCTTCCGTAGTTTACTACATGATACGCTGATATGTTTAGGGAGTTTGAGTCGGTGGTGCTAGCGGAGTGGCGGGTGTGGTGATGACGAGGAGAATGGCGGTGATGAGGATAACGACGACGGAGAGGTAGTTGTGTTATATATTATTAGTATGCTACATTGGTACTTTAAGTAGTTGTGTTATATATTATTAGTATGCTACATTGGTACTTTAGGTAGTTGTGTTATATATTATTAGGTTCATCTTGGCGCAATTTAAACACTTGTTTCCCTATCTATCAATGCACATATTGACTTTTAAGTCGTGTTTATAAAAAGTTGTGATCTATTTGTATTGCGTTGATCCGTTATATTGTATTTGTGTTTTGGTACAAGTTGTGGTGAGTCTATACTGTGTTTTGGTACGTTTATTTGGTAGATTTGTTCCGAAAAATTCGAAATCGCTCAGCAAGGTATTTTAAAATGCGAGACCTTTCCCGCGACACGCCACCGGGATGACCAACACTACTCAAACGGACAAGTCAACGAAAAGATTTCCCAAATGTACACGTCGCCGGGATAGTATGCTCACTGCTGACTTGTCAACACATAACCATAGTATCCCCACCGACATGTCACGGATAATTAAAAATTATCGTTAGTGTTAATTAGGCGTGTTAATCATTTAGCTTAATCCGATGATTCCCAAATGCATATGTAGCCGGGATAATATGCCACGCGGCACCGCTTGATCTAAAATTGAGGGACCCACGCCGCCGCCGGGATTGTCACGGGGATACAATCCCTTACGAGACTTCTGCCGACGATTCCCCAGACATGTCATCGAAAGCTTTCTCCAGCGACATGTCGCTTGGGAAAGTCCCCAAATGTCGATGGGGTATCCGGTCAATGTTGTAGTGATGTATCATGTTAAAGCAATATATGTACTACCGTAGACAGTATTAACCACCGCTTATGTTCCAAGATCGCCTTTCCCTTATCCTTGGTCTCCACCTTCTTTGTACATGGGACAAACACCTAAACACATACACCTTCTTCTTCACGCAAAACCACTCATTCACTTCAATCAAAAGAAATGCCAACAAGGATCTATGTAAATAGCTAGTCTCATATCAGCTAGGTTATCTACCTTAAAAGACATGTGAATGAACTTCTAGGTCTTCGATAAGTTTGTAAGTTTTCTAGGTAATTTTCAGAATTGATTCTACTTGGGTTTAAAAGCAAATATGAACCTGTTTCGTACTATTTGATCGTTAACTTGTTACAACTTTTTACCTACCGACCTATTTTCTTGCACTAACAAGTTCAAGAATTCGTAAACTTGGTTCATTAATTGAAAATAGGAAACAATCTGCAGAGGACTCTAATCCACAAACTGAATTCTTTACATTGATCTCAACAAAATAAGGCAGGCGGGCTGATACTCACACAATAAACTTGTTAGTATGAGTATGCTTAATTTTGCTGAAACATTTTCTTCTCATGAGCATTATAGCTTTCCCTCTCATTAGAAACTTGTGTTGTGGTCGTTTAAGTTTGCAAAAGAGTACGGAGGACAATATGTGTTGTTATTCTTGTTGTTGTTACTTATAGGATTTTGATTAAAGAGAAACATAAAATGCGAGTTCTGAATTCTAAAAAGTGACCCGCAAGCTCTGAATTCTTTGGGGATGTTTGGATTACTACCTAAGCTTATCTAAAGCATATATAAATTGTCTTAAAAGTTCTAAGAGGCGTCACATTTGATGCAAAAGGGAAGACAATGCGGGTTGGGTTCGGATTGGCAGTCACAAACCTACAATCCGAACACGAACTACTTACGTAATCGGTCGCGGTTTGTCAATCATAACCTGTTTAAGCCTAACTCATACACGATGTTTATCTAATTGGGTTGAAGGGTTAAGTCAATTTCTTGAGTTAAAAAAGTGAAATTGGTTAGTAAGTCGGCCTGTTTAACCTCGATAAAATATTAAATCAATTATCAATTTAATTTTTATGCTAAAACAAATTTTTAAACGGGTTGGCGGATTGACCCGTTTAACTTGACCTCCGGCCCATTTGATAAACGAGTTAAGTGGGTCACCTGAAATCATTTTGCATGTCTCTCTTATCATATAATAAGAGATTTTTTGTTTATGTGTACGTGAATTATTCACTTTGAAATTAAAAGTTTCAAACTCAGATTTAATCAAGTAATTTGGAGGAAGTTTACCAGAAAGTAAGACTTAAGTTTGGACGCGTACTACTATATGGCTATATCGAAAAGACATCATCATGTAGGTCCAATTTAAAAATATATTAAGACTATTAGTTGCCATCATAAATTGTTTAATTGTTTTTGCAAGACTCATAAATTTATATGATGGTAGTGTACAGGTTTAGTCCTTGTCCAAAGTTCACATAACATCTAAGTTGTCACAAATTGAAATTTTGGCCTTTAACTTTGTCAGCAAAGAAAAAAAGCATACACTTGTAACCCATTGCAACATTAAAGTTAAGGATTGAGTCGTAGAATAGCAATGTATTTTTTCAAGTGTCTCATTTTGGTACGTGCATTTTTTTTTAAGTTGTAGAATAGCAATTTACTTTCCATAAGTGTTTCAATTTGGTACATCATACTTTCCATAAGTGTTCCAATTTGATACGTCATCAACGTACCAAAATGGAACACTTATGAAAAGTACATTGCTATTATACAACTTAAAAAAATACACATACCAAATTGGAACAAAAGATAAAAGTACACTACATAAAGTGGAACGAAAAATAATACACGTACAAAAATGGAACATTTGAAAAAGTATATAGCTATTTAACGATCAAAACCCTTAAAGTTAAATAAAGCTGTTAAGTTTATTTAAACCGATCATTTTATCATTTATTTTAAAACAAAAAACACTCTTATTGTTCATTTTTATAAATCGAAACATCAGGATGTACGTAGTAATTTATAAGAGTTGAAGTTGTGCTTGTAAAAGTTTCTTTCTTTCTATGCTCTTCAAAAACTTTTATTAATACCTTGGGGATTAGAAGTGTAACTGTTGGATATAAAGTTGAATGAAGCTCACCCCAGTTGCATTACTTAAATTGTTGTTTGAGTGTAGCAATTTAACTTGAGCTTCCATTATTGATTGCATTCTTATCATCTGCTTCTTAGTCCATCTGAAAATCAGTAAGTCATCATTTACTCTTTGCTTATTTCCCTTGTTTTTTTTATTTAATCTTTCTTTCATCTATATATTTTGCATATTTTGTTGTATGCTTATCATTTAGAAAGAATAAGTTATTGTGTACTAAGATCATGATCGTGGAAAACAAAATCAAATGAAAGGAAAATAAATTATTGAACACCTTAGAAAAATAATGATAAAGAGTGTCTTAAAACTATCTATTTCAATACACACAGATAAACTTGATTATAGTTATGGTCTTATGGATAATTTTGGAAAGTAGTCAACATGAATATAAATGTGTAACCGGTTTGGTCTCCAAAACCGGTCAAACCGGCAATCGAAAACTCGGCCAGGTCAACTAAAAAACTGGTTTAAAAAACCGTGTTAAATATGACGTAACTCATGACACTTTCATGCGGGGATGAAACTAGAGGGCCCTGCGATGTTATGTGAATCTTATAAAAAAATTCTTAGTAGTCTTAATTATCGTAAAAGATACCGTATTTTCCAAAATACATTAGTACGTCAATAAGTGAATACTCAAAGCAGTTTTTACTAAACTCAAATGTTTTTTTTAATTGAAAACCGTGTATTTTTCCTAAGTTTTTCCTTTCTACTGCGGCTAAAAACAAATTGTTACCCCGATTACCTTTAGTAGGCGTTCATGCGCAATTCATTTTACGTTTACATGTTTCTAGAGGTGTATGTTGACCGGTTTTGATCACAACTGAAGCAGGTTCGAATACTGAACCGGTTTTTGGTCAATGGTCAAGAACCGGTTTTGGCCAAAAACTGGTTTGGATTTAGAGGGGAAACCTGCATCAGCCAAAACCGGTTCGTTTCGGGTTCTAACCGGTTCAGTTTCGAAAAACCAGTTACAAACCACCTTTTTTTTCCCGAATCTGTTAGGTTGCGCAGCACACCAAATTTCGGGAGTTTTTTCATTTTTTCGCGTTTTCTACACTATAAACTCAATAAACTTCAACTTTTATTTAATAAACTCATAATACATCAACCATAAAGTACTTGAAACACAAAGCTAATTCATTTGAGCTATTCATACATCAGAAATCAAAAAAATTAATTGAGAGCTTCATCGAGAATGAGATCTTCTCCTTCGCCTTCAGAGGACCTATCCTAGCTAGCAACTATCTCTAGAACGATTTCTTCATTGGAATGTTCTATTGCGTAACCCTTTTCTACCTCGACATTGTGTAATTATTCTTCCACCTCTAGTCCGTCTTCAAGACTTGAAGCGTTTTGTATACATTCGGCTGTGCCTAAGTGATTCTGAAAGAAAATACACATCTCCAAAAATGTTGGTGTGACTCTTGTTCTTCGTATCGATAATACCCTTCCACTAGTAGAAAAAGCGAATCTCGAAGCAACCGTAGAAGCTTGTACGCTTAGTAAATCTCGGGCCATTGCAACTAGAAAGGGAAATTGAGATTCCCTTCCATTTCACTAAGCCAAAATATCAAAATTTTTGATTTCTTCAGGTCCTATATTGTTTACCCAATCGGTTCCAATATATCTCCCAAATTTGTTAGTCGATGATTGGTCACTCCTAGTTTTTTAGTGCTCTCTTGTCTTAAACTATAAAATAAATCCATTTGTGGATCCATGGTAGTATTTGAAGAAAGCAATGAAGAATCCAAACTCGTTGAAAATTTGTTGCACCATATATATCTATAGTACCTTATGATGCGAAATGTACCTTTCCCTCCTAGTTTTGAGCATTGAAGGTTCAAAACCGAACTGGACTGACAAAACCGACTGAACCGACAAAAATCGAGCCGACCCAAAATTTTCGTTCGTTTCGGTTCACGATTTTTGATTTCAGGTTGGGTCGTTTCGGTACGATTTGACCAAAAACCGATAAAACACACATAAACACACATAAACACCCAACCGACCATATTCGGTTCGGGGTCGGTTTAGGTTTTTCACGATTTTTGGTTTTCGGTTTTGTCGGTTCGGGTTAGGTCGGGTCGATTTTGGGCTGATGCTCAGCCCTATTCCCTCCTATTAATTTTTAAGACTTCCTAATATAGATTCTTAAGCATATAAAAGTAAAAAAAAGCATAATTTACAACTATTTTAAGCACAAATATAATTAAAAACACTATTTAACATATATAATTAATACACTATTTAAATCATCCTTTCACCAAAATATACAACAATTCAACCATAATGTACAATCTAATCAAGCTACTAAGCCAAACACTTAAATTTAAAGCCTTTATGTTGCATGTAGTGGTTGGTCGACCGGTTCGGTTGCCACTCAACGCCAATCGATTCACCACCACTTTAGCATGAGGGTTGAACTAGGTCGGTCCGATCCAAATGAGAAGAAGGAACCCTCTGTGGGAAACGGTGTACAGTTTTTATTAATAAAATCAGAATACTATGACAGTATATAAATTAAATGTAAAGAAAACAAGAAATAAAATGCATGAACGGGGTAGAAGCGTAAGACGCATTAACTATAAAACAAGAATAAACGAAAAGCAAAGAAAGACACTTGTACGAGGCTCGATTGAATACGATTCCCTTAAAACAGATTCGCCGTTTCTGCAGGTTAACGCATACAAATGCTGTATGCCAGCATTCTGACTCACTTGCCCGAAAATTCATCGGTTTGAGTGTTTGATCGAAGAGAAGGTCGGAAGTTTTCAGATTGGAGCCGAAGTTTTTTCTGTATATAAAAAAACCGAATGAGATGTGTTTAATATATAGGCTAAACCTATCTTGGTCACCAAGAAAAGATATTCGCCAGATATACAATGATACGCTAAATCGTTAATTATTAAACACGTTTCAATATCTTTTATTTATTTAAAACCGATTATGTCTAACTTGTTTACAAAGTTTAAATCAGTTCCAAAAATAAATAGACACAAATCTGGAAATAATGATACCAAATCAAAGAAAAAGATACGCAGTGTATGCTAGATTTCTGAGCTGCATTTGTGTCCAGTGTCGCCAGGCTCGATGAGTTCAAGCTTCAACCCATTTTGGCCTGAAATCTTGAAATCAAGATCTCAGGCGCAAGACGAGGTGTTGGAGTAAAATCAACAAATCATTTTGAAGGTTCATATCAAGATTTCTATATAAACACACTCCCACTTCCTTTTCTAGGCGATGTGGATGTGTTTGTTTTCCCAAATTTGTGTTTCACGTGTCCCACTTTGAGACACGATATCTCATTCATATTAACTCCATTTTGGACATACTTTAGCTCGCTAAGCTCGCCGAGGAGAACGCAAAACTACCAAGAAATATAAATATATATAACATATACATATATTAAATAATGTCCAAAATTTGCAAAAACTCATTTTACAAAACTATTTTCCAACAATCCCCCACATGAATGGAAATCGGTCGAAAACACACGAAAGTTTCGGTGAAATTCCTCGGTTAAGGCTTGCATAGGATAGGTAGGTGTAACCCTTTGAACCTTCCATTGTGAGATGCACTTAGTCTCCTAGATCCGAGTAGACGCGATGTCCTTGAACTCATCATCCATTTACGTAGACGACATTACACTTCACACAAGACTCTCCCCATTAATCGAAGTCCTCATAGTCGTTCGTATGGTCATGAACACTAGCCTGGTTCTGCAAGAGCTCTTAGGAATTGGCGCCACATTTCCCTTCGTTGACCCCACTTCTCTCTTACATAGGTGATTTCATCTTGAATCATTAAAAACATATGTTTTGTGATTTCATCTTGAATCATTATGCTTTATGATTTCATCCTGAATCATTAAAGTCATATGTTTAACCTCTCAACAAGTCACATTTGTTATAGGAATGGACTAGGAAAATTACAATATTTAGTAACTCCCCCACATTGACGTGACTTCCCCACATTTCTATGATTAGGTTGTCCTATTGAACCCATCTTAAGATCTCCAACAATCGGGTTAGGTTTTCCTTCGTAGAAACTCATTCCTTCAAGGGCTTTAGTCCCATTCCTCTAGACGACTTACTTACTAACTCTCTGCTTAAGCCTTTTGTAAGCGGATCCGTGATGTTATCCTTTGACTTCACATAGTCAATTGAGATAACTCCTCGCTGAGAGTAGTTTTGATATCGAATTATGTCGACGACGGATATGTCCGACTTTCCATTATACGTTATGCTATGAGCTCTGCCAATTGCCGATTGACTATCACAATGTATACTAATGGCCGTTCGGTTTAGGCCACCTTGGTATGTCCTCTACGAATTGACAGAATTCGCCTCTTGTCCGCATTTATCTAACGCGATAAATTTTGATTCCATCGTGGACTTAGCTATAACGCTTTGCTTGGAAGACTTCCAATATATAGCTGCTCCTCCTAGTGTAAACACATATCCACTAGTCGATCTAGAATCCTTTATGTCGATATCCACTCGCATCATCGTATCCTTCGATAACAAATGGATATCGATCATAATGCGTCCATAATCGCTACCGTATCTCTAATAGTGAAGTACCCTAGTCATAGCTGCCCAATGTGCATAGCTTGGGTTACTAGTATACCTACTTAGCCTCCTAACAAGATATGCTAAGTCAGGTCGGGTACGAGTCATTAAGTACATTAACATGCCAATAACTCTTGAATACTCTAATTGGGCAACACCTAAGCCTCTATTTTTAGATAGATGCTTACTGGTGTCAATTGGAGTTCTAGCCTCACAAATCCCCACATTATGAGTATTAAGAATTTTGTCCACATAATGTGCTTGACTTAACACAAGTCCATTCTCGAAGTTCAGATGATCTTTATTCCAAGGATCACATCAGCAAAACCCATATCCTTCATGTCAAACTTTGATTTCAACATGTCTTTAGTAGATTTGATCATCTTGTCGCGCCAACAATAAGCATATCATCAACATATAAACACAAGATTACGTATCCACTATTTGTGTCTTTGACATAAACACACTTGTCGCATTCATTAATTTTGAATCCACTCTCTAGCATGGCGTGATCAAATTTTTGATGCCATTGTTTGGGAGCTTGCTTTAAGCCATATAATGACTTAACAAGCCTACAAACTTTGTTCTCTTGTCCAGAGCCATGAAACCCTCGTGTTGATTCATGTAAATTTCTTCTTCTAAATCTCCGTTTAGAAATGCCGTTTTTACATCCATTTGGTGAACTTCCAAATTTCTTAATGCGGCAATAGCAAGTATCATCCTGACGAGGTTATTCGCTGTAATGGCTAATATGTATCAAAGTAATCAAGACCTTCTCGTTGTTCAAATCCTTTGATCACCAATCTTGCTTTGTACTTGTCAATGGTGCCATCGGCTTTCATCTTCTTCTTGAAGATCCATTTATAGCCTAGTGGTTTACAACCGTGAGGTAAACCACACATCCCAAGTATGGTTTTGTAAAATAGAATATATTTCACTTTTAATGGCTTCTTTCCATTGAGGCCCTTCCGAGGAAGTAACCTTCTCGGTAAGAAGTAGGTTCGTTTTCAACATAAAAGAAACAAAATCGGTCCAAACGATTTCGGTTCTTGCCCTTTTACTTCTAGGTTCAACCTCTTCTTCCTCGTTTGATCTTGTCTCTCATCTTGGAGATCATTATCATCTTGTTGTCTCTTATCTTGGAAAACTTCTTCATCTATTCTAGATGAACTTCCAGTTTCCTTTGTTAAACAAGGAAATATAGTTTCAAAGAATGAAGCATTCCTTGATTCCATTAATGTACCCTTTTGTATATCCAGATTTTTCGAATCATGTACTATGAAGCGATAAGCACTGCTATTCTTAGCATATCCGATGAATATACAATCCACAGATTTAAGTTTGTTTGTTTGTAAAGATTTTTGTTTGTAAAAAAAAAAAACCCATTTTTATCTTTTTAAGATTTTTGTTTGTTTGTAAAGATTTGGTTATGATAACCAATAAATAAAGAAATAATCTTTTTCTTATGGTAGCTACGTTTATGATTGAAATGAAGTAAATAATCAAGATTTTTGTTATTGTGAAAGGTTAAACACAGAGATAGAGGCGCAGATGAGAGAACAAATATTAGGGAATGTTCTTGAGAGAAATTAGGGCAATGAGTTATATATTTATGTTGGTGGGTCTTGATCAAATTGGGCTGTGTAGTTTAGTTATATTTTGGACCTATCCAAGAATATGTAAATTTTGGGCTAAACATTTTTTAAGGTTCGAAAATTTGAAGGTGATTGTGCTGAAAGAAGAAAAACAAGATCTTTGTTTGTGGTAGCTTCGGTTAACAAGAGATGAAATTATACCACTCTCTTAACTAAAGTTATTTTTATTTGTAAGTTAATTGTTAAAAAATGTATAGCAACATAACATCACATTGCCAGAAAAATCATCAGAAGGTACCCGCCACCGCATCGCACGGGTACCCTACTAGTCATAATAAACATCAAATAAATCTTTAGAACATTCGTTGAAATAAATTTCTTGCATTTGTTGCAAAGTAAACATTTTCTTGAAGCAAATCCAAATCCGTAGTAATCTTTTCGACAAGTAGTTTCACCCCCTTAATGTTAAAGAATGTGTTTAATGCGGCGGCACAAGTAATTACCGGTGGAATTTCTTGGAAATATTTTCTATGTTTTTCTTACATGGGTTGAACCATAGTTGCAAATAGTGGACCATTAAATACGTATTGGCCTAATTTTAAATGCATCCAAAAAATTTGGTTGAGTACCAAATGACTCGTGGGATAATAAACACCCATTAATAAAGTTGTTACATTTTAAAAACTTCGAGTAATTAGGTTATGTATTGAATAATACTCCAATTTTCGACCAAAAATAGTGCAATCGGTTTCCTTTTGCAAAGTTCGTCATGAAAAACTTGAAAAGTTTTTTTTTCCCTTGTAAACCACATATAAACATTTTACTCTTCTCCTTACACAATCTTATAGAATGTTTATATATAGCTTTACCCAAAATGTCTTCTAACATTTTTCTAAAAACGTTTTTTATCACACTTATTTCGGGTGTCGCTAGTTCGTCTTGCACAACCAAGTTTATGATGTGTCTACTATGAATAAAAATGTCATCCGAAGGTGGTTGGTATTTTAGTATTAGTTTTTTGACGATGTTTGTATTATTACTTGCGTTATCAAATGAGATTGAAAAAATTTATTTTCCTAATTTACACTCTTTTATTACCTCTCGTAATATATGAAATAAATTAAAACCTATGTGAGGATATACAAATTTTTCAAAAGTAATCATACGCTTCATTATTTTCCAAGTTACGGGATCGCAAGGTATGAACCGGACAAATCGTGAGGAGCCGACCAAACATCGGTTGTCGTTAAGTTTACACTTGTATTTAAATTTTCAAAGCCTTTAGTAGTTCGGGTTTTAGCCTTATTTCCAAGCATTCATACAATCACGTCTAAGAGTAGCACGGCTTACTTGAGTATATCGCGGATGAAGAGTATTTTAATTCACCCTAGTTAATCGAGGGTTGTCAAAATGGTTGAACGGCAAACCTTCTTGAATCACAAAGTTTACAAATTATTGTCGACACCAGTCCGCCTCGTATGTTAATATGAGTTCCTTATTTTTATGTTTACATTTGTTTGCAATTGTATATATGTCATTTTTGGCATTTTAAATCTTATAATTACAGCTGACATAGCTTATATTTACAGTTGACATAGCTTATATATATGTCTTTTTTTATTGAAAAAAAGATACAATTTGTTGCTTATGTTTATAGTTTTGCAGTTTATATAGTTTATATTTAACAGTTTATAACATACAGCTTATAGCTAATTTTGCCAAACATAATTCATATATAAAATGCTCACTTTAAGGTAAAAAATTAAAAACGAAGATTAAAACTTTTAAGTAATAAGTAATTAGAATGAAGCTTCCCAAAAGGTACACTTAATTTGAACGCGTATTATATTAATATGATCATATAATAAAGACATGGTTACGTCCAATTTACAAATATATTAAGACTATTAGTTGCCATCATAAATTATTTAATTGTTTTTGCAAGACTCATGAAGAAATGTTTATATTATGGTAGTGTCCAGGTTTAGTCCCTTTGCTACGTCCAGAGTTTCACATACACTTTTTAGTTCTCACAAATTGAAATGTTGGTCTCTAACTTTGTCAACAATGGAAAAAAGCCAACACTTAGTAGCCCATTTTGCAACACTTAAGTTAAATAAAGCTGTTACATTTATATAAACCTATCATCTTATCATTTATTTTTTATACAAACACCCTTATCGTTCATTTTTATATATTGAAACATCATTGATGTATAATTCTCAAGAGTTGAGAAGTTGTGCTTATTAAAGTTTCTTTCGTTGCTCATCAAAAACATTTATTAATACCTTGAGGATTAGAAGTGTAACTGTTGGATATAAATTTGAATTAAGTTCTAACCCAATTGCATTACTTAAATTGTTGTTTGATAGTAGCAATCTAGCTTGGGCTTCCATTATTGATTGCATTCATCATATCCTCTGCTTCTTAATCCATCTGAAAATCCGTAAGTCATCGTCTACTCTTTGCGTTTTTGTATTTAATCTTTCTTTCATCTATAATTTATATTTTGTTGCATGCTTATTATTTAGGAATAATTAATTATTGAGTACTATGATCATGATCATGAAGATGTAGGTCAAATGGTCAGCTTTACTCTTTAGTGCTTTTAGTGAGCTTATTATGTTGTACTCTATTTCAAAACTTAACTTGGCTCCACCAATTTTTCTCACGAGAGGCCCAATTTACTTAGATTTACACCTTGGACTGTCCATGGTTATATAAGATTAGGTATTTCATTTAGATTTTATGAGTCGAGATATTATCAATATCTTTTTTCTTATACGTGTAGTAAATTGTGAAAGAAATCTAATACATGAATTATAGTATCTTGTTTTAGGATGTATATAGATTATTATTTTTTTTTTTACTATTTGACCATGTAGCGTCATTTTAGTATTCATACATGTAGTTGTTGACAAATATTTATGCTTCTACTATAGTAATTAAAATTTAAAAGTTTTAACGTTATATATTATTACATGAAGATGAGTTTCGGATTGGATCTTATTCGCTTAATTCTATAACCATATATATTATCCGACTACCTAATTCAGTCTCGAATAACCCAAATTTCACATATTTAAATCAACTTTAATAAATAAGATCCATAAAACAAAATAGTCGCTAATAACCAAATTCACAAAAGCCCGACCCAAAACCTGCAATTCAAAGACCGATTTTTAACAACTGTACTCAAAATGTGCATACCCTCTTCCGATTCCCGATCCGCCACTGCATAAGTTGACTATGTTGTTAATTTGAAACCAGATTTTGACAGCCAAAACAATGCTATTAAAATTCTAAAATAATATCTCATATAAATATAGAATGTATATATTTGATTTACTGCATATAAAAAGTGTATAATTTTGCTTTAAAATATTAAAATAAAAAAAATATAGGTACTAATATACCTTCAATCTCAATTAGTATGTACTTATATGTTTTGCACAACTATAATTAACTATAATTATTTGTTGCTAGAGATTCTCGTCGCTATGCACGGGTATCACGTAGAACTACAAAGGTATTAGTGAAGTCAGTCAAAGAGTTCGGTGAATGAGGAGTTTACACCTCAAATGTCGTCTACCAAAAAGTTTTACACAACGAGTAACGTGCATTGTTAGTTAGTATCTTATAATTGATGCAATGTTTTTTTTAGTCTCACTAAATATATTTATACGTCGTTTAATACATGTTAAGAATTTTTGCTATAGTTGAATTACCACATGTTACAACCGTTCGCAATTACATTTTGATCTTTTCATGTTATACGAAACACTTACCACAATATCGTATTTCGTTAATTTTTTGTTGCTAGAAACCGATGCCACTAGGCGCGGGTACTCGTCTAGTAAAACACAATGTACAAACCAAGCAAGATGCTAAACACTCCCTAATTCATGAATGATTTTAAATAATACAACTTTTTTTTGTAAATAGTACAAACTTATGAATCACAAAAAAGTAACAAGTTCATATATTTTATGTTCGAACTTTCAAAATAAGAAAAGAAAAAAAGTTAAAAGTGGCCTTAAATAAGATATCATCAACAACCTCAGAATTTCAATAGTTTATCGTGACTCCAAAAAGATTCTCAGCATCTCTAAACTTATTGTCATCATAAACAAATAGTGAAAAAGGCATTGTCCATCAAAAATATCAATTACAGAGTATTCACCACCGCAATACACGGATACCCTGTTAGTACTTTCAAAACACATTGTAGGAAATAATGTTTGAGGTGGCTTATGTTATTTCAAAACACAATACTAAGCTCATAAGCTGGTTCAAGGGTTTGGCAAATTTAATTTATTTTGATAAAATAAACAAAAAAAACACATGCTTATATATTAGTGAACCAGCTTCATAGCCCGCGCGAATGGGCGGGCTCGCTTTATGATAATACATGCCGAAATCTGAAAATGTATTTAAAAGCAATTGTGTAATATATATGGAAAAAGATAATGAAGTTGTTAGTAATACAAATCTATGGTGCTTATTTAAATATGAAATAAAACTTCTTTGTAGACGACATTTGTTGTGGAGTTTGTTTACTTGCTGTTTTTATTGCAAGAAAGATCCTCCAAGCCTTTCTTGCTCTTGACTCTTGACACAATCACATATAATTGTTCGTGTGAGAATATCGGCCTTTATAGAAACAAAGAAACCAAAAAACAGTTTTATGAATCGGATACTCAAACAAAAGCTACTTCACCCAAAACCAAATAACCAACATTCAATTGGTAAAACCCACTTCACCCAAAACCAAATAACCAATATTCAATTGGGTCGGACCGTTTAATGAACACTCCTAGAGATAGCTAGTAAAAAAAAGGTCCATGAAATGTCATTTTTTTTTGTTTCTAGAAATGTCATTTGATCTGGAAATAAAAATGAGTTTTTTTTAACTTATAAAAATTGTAAGTTTACTCTTTTTAGTTTGTTACCCCTCGAGTTAACTTTATAAATATAAATAAGCTATTAGATTTATGTTGATCGGTAAGAACTAAGAAGTACTCCCTCCGTCTCAATTTAATTGTCCATATTTCCATTTTTGGATGTCTCAAAAAAATTGTCCACTTTCCCTTTTTAGTAAAAACTAGGGAATATAAAGGGGGAATATTCTATTTGTGTGGTTGAAAATTAAAGTTGCCCCACTTTTATTAAACTTTGTGCTTTCTCTCTCATGACAATTAAATTGAGACGGAGGGAGTAATAAAAATGAGCTTGCTATGTTTTCCGCATTGAAATGATCAAATGAATATGAAATAAAAGAGGAATAATGAAAGACTTTGTAAATCAAGGAATCATCAACCAAGTGCTATTTTTCATCACTTCTTTCGAATAATTAAATTTTTAAAAAAGACATTGATTTGATTGAAACAGAGATTGTTAGTCCTTTTATGCAATTTGAAGTGATAGATTTTTTTACATAACTGAAGTCACGTAAACACTTATAAAAGAAAAGTTGCTATAATCACATAATTTTCACATAATAAGAACTCAAATAAGTATAAGATTGACATGTAACTTAAAACGTGAAATTGGATAGTATCTTAATCTGAGGGACTGAAAGTGAAACTAAAGCTGAATTAGAGTCAACCAACTTGCCTTTACTCTTTTTTAACTTCATTTGATCATTTATTTTCATTTGCATTCATTCACATATTAACTTCCATCCATACTTGCTGGGTTTTGGTTATTCGATCATATTTTTAATTTCCATAATTTTTTTTTTTTTTTTTTTTTTGTAATCTTTAAAATTGAGCTATATCCTCAAGTTAATAAGCTCATAAGCCATTAAAAATGAGCTTATAAAAAGTTCAATAAGCTCATCAAATAAGTTTAAACAAACACCCGTTAAACTAGTTGGGATACAATTGACATGATTGAGTGATTTGAGTCTTTGAGAGATGTTTTTTTATTAGGTTATGTAGCATATGATACATGGCACTGTAGGAGAAATAGTGTTTTCGTGTAAATGATATGAATTGCGGAAAACTTTCAAAAGTTGTAGTGTTGTGTGGATCAGTGACTCGTAGGAACTTTACGTTAACCTTTTGGTTTCTTGATGCTTGTGCACGTATTCTATGAAAGCTTTAACGGTTACTAAAACGTGGTAAGCTTGGTGTCACTTATAATTAACATTTATGGTCAATTTAATCTACATTCATAGTTTTTTTGTCCCTCTACTTAATATGTGTATAATAGTTTGCTTTCAAGAGAGATGGCTGTCTATTTATGTGTTCCACTATCTATGTTTTGTTTTTGTTTTTTTTAACAATTAACTTATATATAAACAATTTGCATTTTGTTCTGTCTACATGTTAGTTGATATAACAGAAAAGCTCTCTAGTTACTGATGGATTCTTAATTGGTACTAATTCAGTGTTTCAACTTTATTTTCACTTTTTCTGAAAACGTTTACTGTACTTGTAAATGCAGCACAATCTCATTATTGACGATGACTACTACGTCCATTCCTCATCGGTGGAAATATGATGTCTTCGTAAGTTTTAGAGGTGAAGATATCCGCAAAAGCTTCATGGATCATATGTTCAATGATTTCAAGCAAAAAGGAATTCATGCTTTTAGAGATGATAGAGAATTGCCTAAAGGAGAAGAGATATCTCCTCAACTCTACAAAGCCATTGAAGAATCAAGGTTTCTCATAGTTATCTTCTCCAAGAATTATGCTTCTTCATCATGGTGTTTGAGGGAACTTGTCAAAATACTCCGGTGCAAGCAAATGGGAGAGCCTAAACACGAGGTTCAAATCATCTTTTATGATGTTAAGCCTGATCGCGGAGGAAACAAACTGAGAGCTATGCTGAAGGTTTTGCTAAACATCAAAATTTAAATAGATCAGAGGTAGCTAAATGGAAGGAAGCTCTATCCATGGCGGCCAACTTATCTGGATGGGATCTCCAGGACATGACAAATGGGTAAATTTATGTTGTTGTGTAATTAGTCTTGTAGCTCTACTAAAGGTTAACAGTCTGTAGTTTCTCTTACTTATTGTGTCTTTGTGGTTAACAGGTATGAGTACAAGTTCATAGATTGCATCTCCAAAGACATACTCAAAAAATTATGTGATGGGCCTTTGCATGTTGGTGAAAACCTTGTTGGCATAGATTTCCATTTTGACAAATTAAACCTGTCACGCTTCGTTGGGTCAGTTAAGGTTAATATGCTTGGTATTTGTGGTATAAGTGGAATAGGAAAGACAACCCTTGCCAAAGCTATTTATAACTTGATTCATATCCACTTTGAAGGAAGTTGCTTTTGTGAAGATGTCCGAAAACAACAAGACCTAACTCAAGTCCAAATGCAACTTATTGATAACATCATGAAAACAAGAGCTTTGAAGATATCGAGTATCGGTCAAGGGATTATGGTGATAAAGAAGATGATGTCATCGATCCTGCTTGTTTTGGATGATGTAGATGATCATGAGCAGTTAGAGGCATTAGCAGGTTCAGCTAGTTGGTTTTGCCCAGGAAGTTTGATTATTTTCACAAGTAAAGATAAACAGTTGCTAAGATCTCATGGAGTGGATGAAATTCATGACATGAAATTTTTAGATGAGGATCTATCTCTTGAGCTCTTCCGTTCCTACGCCTTTAAAGAAAACGATTCTTCTATAGAATTCAAAGAAGTTTCTCAGAAAGTTGTGAACTATGTGCAAGGTCACCCTCTGGCCCTCAAACATTTGGGTCGTTTTTTATACGGCAAAACTGTGGATCAGTGGGTTAATGAACTGGACAAGCTCAAAGTACATCCTAATGAAAAGATACAACGAGTGCTTCGTTTAAGTTACGATGGGCTAGACCTCCATCAGAAAAATATCTTACTTGATATTGCATGTTTATTCATTGGAGAAAACAGGGATTTTGTAGCAAGCGTACTAGATGGCTGTAACTTTTTTGCTGTTACAAACATGCAAGTTCTAGTTGATAAGTCATTAATCACGATCTCTAGCAAAAATTCACTTCAAATGCATGACTTGATTCAAGCAATGGCAAGGGAAATTGTTCGTGAAGAGTCTATTATGACGGGGAAACAAAGGAGATTGTGGAATTCATCTGAAGTTTACAATGTATTTAGTGAAAAGAAGGTAAGTAGTGGTATATGATTCTTTTTTCTCTACATTAATACAATAAAGTATTAGCAAAATATCCTTATGAAGCTACATGTTCTTGCTTTTCCAGGTGCCAATAACTGAAGCAGTTGAAGTTCTAGTGCTTTCAAGTAGAGAAATTTAGTCAAAAGGTTCAAATAGATGCTAATGATTTTGCACGTATGAGAAGGTTGCGGATCTTGAAAATCTATCAAGAGGAAAAACCATATGAGCATAAACTTGAATTGGAGGGCCATAATGTGATCTTCTCAGGAAAAAAATTGTATCATTTGTCCAATGAGCTAAGCTTGTTTTATTGGCGTGGATGCCCTTTCGAGTACTTACCTTCAGATTTCTATCCAGAAAACATTGTGGCCATAGACCTGTCTTACAGCAACATAAAACATTTTTGGACAACACCTAAGGTATTTACTACACACATGTTTTCCTATTTGATACCTTATGATCCGAGAACTTTTCTTATTTTATTTTATTTTTATTTTCTATCGATGTCAGTGCTTTAGAAGGTTGAAAGTAATGAAGCTAAAGCACTGTTGTAACCTAACAACCACCCCTGACTTCTCAGAGATTACAAATCTCGAAGTGCTAGATCTTGAAGGTTGTGTGAATTTGGTTACAGTTCATCCATCAATTGGAATGCTCAAGAGACTTGTTGATTTAAATATGAGAAACTGTAGACGGGCAGCGAGTTTTCCTAGCAAAGTGGAAACGGATTCTCTTCAGGTTTTGAATCGCTCGGGATGCTTAAATGGCAGCCTGAAGCCTTTTGGTCTAGATGCTGGACTTAAATCTCTGGTCATATGGAACCAACAACATCCCCAAAGATCAGTTTCATTAACAGGTTTCCATATGTTAAAGTCTCTGAATTTCAGCTACTGCAATTTAGTACAAGTTCCTGTGAGCATTGGGGGCTTATCATGTCTAAAGGAACTAAACTTGGAAGGGAACAATTTTACTAGCTTGCCTGGAAGTTTGAGTCAACTTTCTAATCTTGAATACATTGATGTTGATGGTTGCAAGAAGCTGGAAGTGTTGCCCGAACTTCCACATAGCGTAGTATATATTTATGCATCTGATTGCACCTCCTTATGTTCAGTTACGGGATCAAACCCAGTCATGAGCAGAAGGTTAACTTATCTCAACAATTGTCCAAAATTGTTTGAGAATCTTGCCATTGATAGCCAGGTGTCGATATCGGAGACTGAGTGTCGTGACTCATCTGTAACTTCCCAAGGCTCTACAAACCGGTTTTCTTCTTTCCTTCGTTATGCGCATAACAGATGTGGATTGTTCCGTTTGCCTGGAAGTTCCATTAAGAATATGGATATATATTATCATGGAAATAGCATTCCAAATTGGTTTACAAATAAAAGTATGGGAAATCAAGTAAAGGTCGAATTACCATTAGATTGGAGCTTCAGTAAGTTAAGGGGATATGGAATTTGTGTTGTTTTTAAGAGAAAAAAACCTTCCCCATATTTTGGATACTCTGTAAACAACTTTGATGGAGCTTATTTGGGAAGCTGCGGTCCAGACTACTATTGGAAATATTTTGAGGGTAAGCCAATAAGAATCGATGAGTCAGATATGATATGGTTGCATTATACGACAAGTGAAATACAGAAACTGAAGGAAGCAAAGAATTCTGTAACATTTTGTTTTTATGAGGATGAAGGAATTGAAGTGAAGGAGATGGGTGTAAGACTTGTTAGTGATGAAGATTTAGATGAAGAAGCAGACGTGAGTATGTTCCAAGACCTCCCAACTCTATCAGAGCATGGTGGGGCCTGGTGCGAGTTTGGTGTGAGTTTGGGGCATGGTGAGTATCGGGAGTATGGAAAAATCGACTGGACATGGTAGTCCGATTAAAAAAATAGAGAACCATGTCTTTTATTATAATCATTTATATGTCCCTGTAGATTTTTATTTGGTCTTTTTATTAGCCACAATAATCTTTGATAAATCATGTAGAGACACCCACCAATTGTTTGATGAAATGCATGAATAGAAATCATTTACTCTACAGCCTATTTGTAGATCTTTTGGATTTTATGATGTATTAAGAATTGATGTTGTGTTGCGATTTGTACTGTAAGATAATAAACCTTTGATGTAGTTCATGTCTTTTGAAATTACTAATATCGTAGCAATTATAGGATGCTGACACAGGACAGAATCGACGGTTTAAATGAAGAAAAACAATAAGTGAAAAACATGCATGTGGACCATTATACTATTAAAGCTAAACAAATCCGTTAAATTTGTTATAAGCGACCATTTTTCCGTTTTATAGTTTATCCCAAGTCTGAACACACTAATATTCACATTTGTAGACCAGAATTCAGCAATGTAATTTACTTGGACCTATTTTATATGTCCAAACACCCCTCATGTAATACATAAAAACTGAAGTATCAGTTGATCTAAAAGTGGGGGACTAGAAATGTAACTTGTGGATATTAAGTTGACTTTTTGATATCAAAACACATGGAGACTTGATTGCATTCATGTCCTTGCTTCTTAACCCATTGGAAAACCTGTAAGTCATCCATTTCTTTTACACTTTCATCACAAAAAGGCATTAATCTATATTACAGGTCTACATAAGTAAAAATTGGTTCACCAGGAGGAAAGGTGAAAACCAGTGGAAGCACTTGAGATGTGCTGCAGCAGGTGAAAGCACGCTGCTTTGTGTGTATAATGCTATCAACCCTGTTCGTAACAAGTCCAACGACGCACAAAACACTTTCTCATGATAATATTCCAAGACAAACCAATCCATAGTTAGTAGAACACACAATGAATATCAAATTTGACTATGCGTAATTCTAGCATAAAAATGTTTAAACTTTAGCGAACATTATTTTTACAATGTTCGGTTTGGATATAGATTGGGCAGAAGCAATTCCAGTTCCTCCAACAGATGGTCTAGGAGCTGCGAAAGATGAGGATGATAGTAGCTCTTGGGGTTTTGGTACAGTACCCCCAACACCTCTGCCCCCAAGCCAATCACCTGAGACATTCGAGTTTGATAGACCAGGACCGGCCAGACACCACCTGCCGGAAAACTAGGACCACAAACACCCTGTGATGGAAGAGGACCGCTCTGAGGTTTCGGCCTCATTGACTGATTTCCTTGAGGTGCAAAAGACTCTGCAGAAGGTTGAGCAACTGAAGGAGGAGCCACTGAATTAGGAGGCCCCTGTGATCTTATGCCGAATTTTGAGTTTGCATTGAAGTAACAACCTCGGGCTGCTATGTAGGAGGACGTGGTCCCAATGCATTTAGTTGAACTGGAGGCAGAGCTGCAAGATTAATCTGGGGAGCAGGGATTTTAGATGAAGCAGGTCCATATAATGTCGCCTTTAATATATCTGGTGTTAGTTCTCGTTTACTTTGTGCAACAGTTACAAGCTTAAGAGCATTATAGAATTCCTGACGGCCAAGGAAGCCAGTGTGGTTCTGATCAGCGTGCTGCCATATCTGCAATTAAATAATATATATTATCATAAGAAACATGACCCAGATGCATGGTTAAATTGTTCATTTTTGTCAAAGTATAGTCCTATAATCTTCTTAGGATTGTAATTTGTAAACATAGATAGACTTCAATCAGAGATCAAAGACATACAAGAAGAATGAGAGACTATTCACATCTATCTAACACAGTAATTTTGTATACATAGTAAGCGGCGTTATTTTGTATTCAGTCTAGATGTAACAGTTTTGACTCATCTATTTAACATAGGGTAGTTGCATTATCTCCAAGTCGAATGGGTCAAACAAGTCAAAAGTGGCTCAAGCATATTCACATCTTACAACCTCCCAAAATCATCGAACTAGTAATCATATTTAACACATTTGTTATTCATAATATTATAGGAGATCGGCCAAGCCTGTTAACCCTTCTTACATGACGCAAAAATAAATAAATAAATATCCACAATCAAATGTAAATTACTAGAATGTGAATAACAATTAGATATGCAGCTAAACGCTCGACTAAATATAGATTTCTTGTCTAGTTTAACCTCGAAAGTGAGATCACACCTGGCTCAACTGTACATGGGTAGAGACCAGAGAGCACTAACCCGTGCAAAACTCTTTAGGTTGGTATCATTATCACTTGCTATCGAAGGATTACTCTAAGGAACTATCAGAAGGTGTGGACGAAATTGTAAGTTCTAAGACCTTTATATTGCTTTCACTTAAAAAATTAAAAAAACATTGGACCAGTAATCATTACCAAGGCATTGTCTCCCCATCATGCCTCCTCGTTTTCATACAGGGATCAAGTTCAAAAATTATATCAAAACTATTACTAGCCTCATCCAGCACATGCCACGAGCAATATAACAATTTCATTTGCCAGTCCATTAGCAATCAACCACTATGCCTTTTGTATATATCAAAGACCAAGATTAATTTTGACTTTCACTATCATATCGCCATCTTCTATAAAACAGGCTCATTTATAACTTGTTAGCAGAATTGCGTAGTTTTCACTTTTACGAAAATTGCAACATCTCACTCTTATAAAAATGGTTTGGGATAAAGGTAACTACTAGTTGATTGTGATTGCTGCAATTCATTGATAAAATTGGGTATGTTATAAAAAAAAGTCACCGATGTTGTCATTATATAAGATTTCATTGACAAACATTTCTAGAACAGCATGAAACTGCATAAAGTCTGTACTCGAAAATTTCATTTCCGTTTGCAATATGCAAAATTGGACATCTTGACCAACGTGAAAATAATGAAACTCACTTTTTTCTGGGATTACTTTCAACCTAAATAAACTTTCAACCTAAATAAACTTGTACATTGATTATCTACACTAGGCTAACAAAAATTTATGATTTCGAATTACCAATATGTAATCCTAACAACAGATAAAAATTAAGTGGGATCGAAAATGATATAAATAAATTATTAAATCCTAGACCAGTCAACAATCGAATAAACAAGTTGTTTCAACAAAATGAAAAGAGTACCTAATTAAGCCACGGCTTCAGCTCTTCGGTCTTTATCCAAATCCGCTCTTTTAAAATGCAAATCAAATTTCGAAATCTTCTTTTTTCAATTCAATCAAATTCAAGATCTTAAACCAATTAAGCAAGGAAGGAAGAAAGGAAGTAGATTGTGTCAGTTTTAGTTTTACATTTACAACTATCAATCGAGCCAACTGGAAGTAACCCCAAACAAACAAAAACAAAGGGGAATTTTATTTTGTTTTGAGTAAATTATATGGATGGTCCCCGTGATTTCTCACTAATTGCAACTTTCGTCCCTTATAGTTTAAAACTGCATTGATCTTATGGTTTTTATACGTTTTTGTCCGTTTTTTCTTACGTTTTTATCTTGACATTTTCATACGTTTTTTTTCTGTTTTATTATGTTTTTGTTCTTTTTATACGTTTTTATCCGTATTCATATGTTTTCGTACGTTTTTATATATTTTCCCATTTTATATCGTATTCTTACATTTTGTTCTGTTTACCATTTTATATTTTCATTCATTTTATATGTTTTTGTCCGTTTTCTTACGTTTATACGCTTTCGTCCGCTTTTCTTAGATTTTATGAAGAAAAAGGACGAAAACATATAAAACATATGAAAATGTATAAAATGGAATAAAATGGATAAAAACGTAAGAAAACATATAAAAATGAATGAAAATGTATAAAAACAGACGAAAATGGATAAAAAGCCAAGAAAACAGATAAAAACGTATAAAATGTATAAAACGGACAAAAACGTATATATAAACGTAAGAAAACGAGCAAAAACGGATAAAAACGTATGAAAACGGATAAAAACGTGAGAAAATGTACAAAAACGAACGAAAACGTATAAAAACGTAAGAAAACGTACAAAAACATATGAAATGTACGAAACGTATAAAAACAGATAAAAACGTATGGAAACGTATAAAAACGAATGAAAACGTATAAAAACGGATAAAACGGACAAAAACGTATAAAAAAGATAAAACGTATGAAAACGTATAAAGACGGATAATAACGTATGAAAACGTAAGAAAACGGGTGAAAACGGATAAAAACGTATGAAAACGTAAGAAAAACATATGAAAACGTATAAAAGCGGACGAAAACGGATAAAATCCGTAAGAAAATGGATGAAAACGATAAAAACGGATGTAAGAAAACGAACTAAAGTCGAAAAACTTTAAATTATAAACAGTCGTTATTATAAAGGATAGACGATATAACACTCTTTAACCAAAAGGACTAACGTGTAAATTATAACAGAACTCACTTAACAACAGTTAAAAGAAGGATCGGTGGTCTTATTCTTTTTCCAAATTAGGGATGATCAATGCAACTTTAAAAAATGAGGGACGAAAGTTGCAATTTAAGACAAACCACAGGAACTATCAATATAATTTACTCTTTTGTTTTCCTTTTCTTTACTACTATTTGAACTACCATTCCTTTTGTTGGAATCACTACTAACTTGTATTTCAAGTGTTAGTCATTAATATGTAATAGGTTGCTTAATTAGGCTTTTATGTTAGTAATTATGGCTAGGCTTATGTAGAAAGCCCATGAGCCTATGCAAAAGCAAAATAAGGAAAGGAAGAGACTAGATGTGTTGCCCTAGCTCCCTTCTCCTATAAATAGCCTTGTAAACCCTCATTTAAGGGTTGGTTGTTCACTTAATACATTTTCCTACGCGTAACTCTTCTAAATCCATACGTGTGTGTGTATTGTGTGTTCATCCGATCACCCTCATCTCTATTTCTTACATATTGATCCTTGTATTAACTTATGGTGACCTAACAGTGGTATCATACGCCATCTAATTGGGTGAAATATGTATATATACGATGTAAAATAATTAAAGTTTAATTGAAAATGTTTGTAACATTTAAGATGACAATAATATCATCCTAATTTCAGTTTAACAAATTTGGAATCAAATATGAATCGGAATTAAGAACGAGATTAAGATGAATCCGCAAACTATGCAAATATATAAATACTTAGTTGGTTAAAACAAAAACACAAACCAAATAAAATACTACTATGTTAACCCCTTGTTAGAAACTTTTTCAACAATTTTTAAATCACTCATTTTTATCAATCAACTCAATAACTCACACAGACGGTGAGTTTTATAGTAGAGTGTGTGGATGCTTTTTTTTGAGGAATTATGTTGTTATTAAATATTTAAAAAAAAAAAGTTTACTTTTCTTTTATATAACAAAATTAATAAAAAGTTTTCATGCATTATAATTCAAAAAGTTATCAAGTAGTTAAAAGCACCGAAAATATAACACCACTAAATGACGTTAAAAATGGAGATTGTGCAAAACAACAAGTTGACTTCGGAATATTGGGTATAAAGTTTACTTCGAAATATATGTCATAAATGGTTGAATACCCTCATCTTGCTTCCACATGAAGTACAACTACATAAACATAGAACAAATTATAAATTACCTATATTTGAACTCTACCATATAAATTAATCAAACTAACCAAGCAAAAAGACGATCCCCTATAATCTTCGTCTTCCCTTTCCCAACATATCTACCTTTTAAGAGAGTTGATATAGCCAAAGATGCTCAAAGTTGTCTCTTGAGAGCATTACATCATTCGCATAATGAAGCATGTGCTTTCCAAGAGTAGTACGCTTTGGGGAACAATATAGTGCATTGCTATAGTGCAAATCCTCTCTTAATGTGATTTTTGTCCTCGTTTACATCTTTGACCTTAGTCGGGCAAAATATATCTTCCCACTTATTTTTTGTGACAAAATTTCTCTTCTATGCTCTCATCTATATTCTGTTATCTAAAATAGGGTCCATGTCCACTATTCCCATTAGTGTCGGGAAGTGTTACTTTGTAACCTCCATGGCTTCCTTCTCCTTAGAAACAATTGTAAATAGGGTCTATGTATCATCTTCAAGACATAGTGATAGAGTCCACTTTGATCCCAACATTTTATTCTTTAGATTCAAAAATGTGCAAGGTTGTCCCCAACTTTTCTTTATTAATCTGTGGTATCTCATCCAAAAATTTAATAAAATAGTTTACATCACATACTACGCGATATGGTGCCTTCTTTTTCCCCACCACTGCCTCGCCTGCGTATTCCTGTTTCTCTTGATCAGTGAACAGTTCATAGTCCACCTTTACCACACGAGCAAGTCCGCTATTGCCCTTCTTTTTCAAGTGAATCCTAAGTAACATCAAATTTAGCATGTTAAAATTAACCTTCTTCTTTTTTTCAGAAACTATATAAACCAAATTTATTTCAAAATCAAATTTGGTTTATATAGTTTATCTCTGAGCTAAACCAGCCATAGGATGAACTACAAAGCTTGTCAGAGGTGGTTTATAAATCAAATTTAACCATGATTTGGTTCATATAGTTTATCTATTCAGTTTAAAATTAAGCATTCTTCCCCTTTTAATGAAGGCATGGTCATAGATAAGCCTGATATAGAGAGATTAAATTTGATGAGTGATACGGTTTTCAGATATTTAACCAAACTGAACCGCAAAACCGCAGAACGCCAAACCGTCTCGAATTGAACCAGCCTTAGGATGAACTACAAAGCTGGTCAGAGGTGGTTTATAAATCAATATTAGCCATGATTTGGTTTATATAGTTTATCTATTTAAAAGGAACTATTTAACCATCAAATTTAATCAGCTCTCTATAACCATTCTTCCTGATTTCCTTTTACAAAAAATAAAAAATAATTCACAAACAAAGAAAGACACTCACTCAAAATTGTTAAATTTATTTTCACAGCGCTTGCCTCTGTTAATAACCTCGATTTCCATGTTGTTCTCATTGGAACGGATTTCCATGTTTAGGCTGTTCTCGTTGGAATGGACTTCCATGTTTAGGCTGTTCTCGTTGGACATTACTTCCACGTCAATAAGCAAAAAATCTTTGTATGACTACATCAGTGTAGCGCGCGTGCGGCCCAGAACATCTGTAATCCATAGTTATACAACACAAAAAATCTGTTCCACAATCTTTGTATGACTACATCACTAGTCATACAAAAAATCTGTAATCCATAGTTTATAGATTTACTAGCTAAAAGACTCGAGAAATTTATGGGTATTTTAAAGAAAATCAAAAAGATAGATAATTAATATGTTACACAATTACATAATAAGTCGTTAGTAAGAAACACATGAGTATACGCACTTGAAAATAAAAAATTTCGTACAAATGGTATAGTAACCAAAAAAAATATAAAGTTGCATAATCATATTTTGTAGGCAAAAATGCATATATATCCCTCGCAAAGTGAATAATTGCATATATATCCTTTTTACAAGTTTTTTATGCACATAGTACAATGGTTTTTATGCATGCTTTGGATATATATGCAATTTTGCATTTTCGGGAGGATATATATGCAAAAGCCCTCTATTTTGTAGATTTTTGTGTTGATAAAGTTGTACTTGTTGCTGAAAACTAATACATGCTAATTCACTTGTCGACCCTCTTTCATTATTAAAAGTTATGGTATTCATAATCAAAGTCACCATCTCCCAATTAGAAAAATTGTTTTATTGGGGGTGGTGTTATCCTTAAACCTACCCTCATATTATTTGCACCTTCCTGACTTGTTAAAAATTATCATTATTTTACTTTGGCATTTTTTTCATTCAACTATTAATTGCACCCCCTTTAATTAATACCATAATTGGGAAGAAATACTTTCCCTGATGCCTATTATTTCTAAAACAAACTGACAGAAAAATATATTTAGTGTATGTTATTCTGACAAAAAAAAATATAAAAAAATCAAAACAACATTAGGGGAGGTGCAAATGTGAAAAACGAAAGGTACAAATGAGTTTCCCTTTTTTCTTAATAAACGACTAAAGTTTTACAATATTGTTGCACATAATATGCTAAAACATTACTCAATTGTATAATTTCTTTCGAGTTGTACATGCAAGAATATACACTTCTTCAACATGGAACTTTAATTTAAATAACTCATTGATACATACCCATTTCAATCGTTCGTTTTTTACAAACATTCTTCTAATTTAGCTACAAAAAGAGAAAAACAACATGCTCACAGCATTATAATATGTTTTAGTCACTATAAGCCTTTTGGATAATAAATGTCGTACATAACGCTATGTTCTCGATTTTATTGGTGGAGAAAAAGGGAAAGATTTTTTGGAGATGAGAGGAAAGTAAAGAATAGTAAATTACACCAAAATTACTCTCATAATCTTCTTGTCAAATTAGGATAAAATGGAGTAACGATGACTTTAAAGTATTTTTTGCTTACATTCTCCTTCTTTTCTTTTTAAATTAGTAATACAAGATTAAAAATCATTTTTTTTTTCTCTCCTCTTATTTTCTCTATTTTTTCCCTTCTTCATTTCTCTTCTTTCCATATAAAGTCATTTATTTCAACTACAAAGACCATGATCAAAGACCCCTAAAATCAACCCGTGAATTAGTGCAGGAACCAAAAACACCTGCAAAGACCATGATCAAAGATCCCTAAAATCAAGTAACTGTAATGAAACTTTATTGGGTAAATTAATTAAGTAAATGTCTACTCGATCATGATTAGTATATACTTTGTTTAGTTGCAAAATTGAATGAAAGTCGGTACAAGAAATAACGATCATGCACTCATGCACTAACAATTAACGTGTTAAAAGCCATTTACAATTGTCAATCTGCTGAGTATATCTCAATAATTCTTCTGAGTGTAATTCCAAAAGAGATACCTGAAATATATCATACCATATCTTTTTGTTTACATACAAATTGTAATGAAAGCCTCACATAAGTTTTTTGCAACTTTTCTTCGTAACAATAACAAAATGGTAGTTACATAAACCTCTAAATAGAAAAGCATTTGTGCATATACCAAAACACTATCTTCGTAACAATTACAAAATGGCTGTTGTTTAAACATCAAAATACAAAGTATTTGGGCGAATACCGAAAGAGTTGATTTTTGTGAGTTAAAAAATGATCAACAAATAAGAGCATGCACATATGCGATACTTATATGAACCTCTTAATTTAGTGGCAGACATATGTTGTTTCGCCAAAATTTAACTATAGAGTTTCTCGCAATATAGAACATGATACATGATAAATTACTTTAGTTAATAGCAAATGTAAATAACATGTTGTAATTGTTTTCCATTAGCAATCATCCTTCAATGAATCATCACAAGCCTTAAATACAAAGAAAATATATTTAATAGGAACTAAAATCAGATAATAACATTGATAACAAATAAAAAGCTTCATGTTTAATGAATTGCTAAAATTTAATAAAATGATTTTCAAAGTATCAGTAATCCACCTAACCAAAATCCATGGCCAAATATCATAAATCCATATGAAAACAAAAATAATTAAAAGAACTATAAGGTGACATTTTTTCATTATAATACACCTGATTTAAATGTCGATGAAATACCTTTAGAACTGTGGCATTCGATCATTTTCTAGGAATTTTTTTGGGAACATTTCATAAACTGAAAGTAACTAAAGAACACGAACACAAACAATAGCACAACTAATTTGGTTTTATAGCTCATTTTTTTAAAGCAACCAACGCATTAAAAAATTGATTTCAAACACCAAAAAATGATATTACCTTGAAGGTTTACACGGTGTGTTGTTCATGGCATGGTGGGAGCGTCCATGGAAAAAGTTATTACGATAGATTGACAACATTTTTTTTTTGAGATTTCAAGATTGCATGCAAATCGTATAAAAGATAGAGGATAAAAGATTTATACACAAAATAAGTGTATCAACGCAGATTTAATAACAAAGTAGTAGATATTTTCTACATTTAATACGTCCCAAAATTTTTATTCATTTAGGGTAACCATATGAATGGGAAAAAAATGTGTATCAAATAATAAAAGTACGATTTTTAACTTATATAAAGTATGATTTGAGAAAGGAAAATCTGTTGGTAAAGTACAATTTTCAACTCATATAACGTATGATTTTTTGAGAAAGGAAAATATGTTGCTAAAGTACAATTTTTAACTCATATATAACGTATGATTTTTTGAGAAAGGAAAATCTGTTGATATTCGTCATTTAGGATAGGCAAATACCTATAGGTATCCATTTGCGAACAATTTGGGATGAGTGATGTATAAATAAATCTTTGTCCTTCAAAAACAAAGAAAAAAACCTAATCAAGACATAGAATATGCAAAATGGAGACAAATTCATAGCAAAAATCACGTAGCAAACTTCAATAAAATCATTACCTCGTGATTTGACATGGATAATAATGATGATTTGGTGAACTGCCCTGTAGAAGAATAGGCTATGAATGAGAAAGTCAAAACGGTTTATAAAGCAAGATATGTAATTTTGAACATAATTGGCTTATAATAATGGTAACACTCGCATTACTAAAACAAAGACAAAACAATGCTTGAAAAAAATACGGGATAACTTTAAAAAATTAAAGTCATGCGTTTAACTTATTAAAATCAGTATCAAATGCACAATCAAAGTATCAAACTATATTGTACATCAAATTGTTTTAAACGACACTCCTTTTTTGTAAGAATAAAAGTTATTTTAGTAAAATATTTCAAATAATGCAACACAAAAAAATTGTATTGGTTGATCAAAGCTGTAACAAATCTATTTCAAATAAAGTAACCAAAATTCATTGCCAAATGATTAATTAACAAAATATATATTTTTATTATTTTTTCATTGTGTTATAAAAAGGCGAATATTTTTTGAAAGATAAAGTTATTAAAAAAACAAATATGACAAGACTTCAGAAAAGAGGTAACCGAGTAATTTAAGTATCTAAGAATGTAACGCGGTTTCTTTCCCTTGTTGGCGATCATAATATGAGGAGTAAATTGCAAAAATCGTCCCTAAAGTTTGGCCAAATTGCACGTTTCGTCCCAAACGTTTGGAAAGTGCAAGGATCGTCCCTGTGGGAAAGTTTTGGGGCAAAAATCGTCCCTGGCCTACATCAAATTACTAAAATACCCTCATCTCTATATTACTTTTCAGGTTCTTGCGTAAATGGTCCCTGTGTTTCTTGGTTCCGCAAATTTAGTCCTTTTTTTTTTTTAAATTTAACTATTTATATTAGTAATATTTTTATACGTTTTCATCTCATATTTTACGCTTTTGTCCGTTTTCTTTTTCTGTTACACTTTGTCTGTTTTTCTCTCATTTTTTCCGTTTTCATGTTTGTCCGCTGTTTTGTCCGCTGTCTTCACGCTTTTGCCGCTTTTTTTTTCCGCTTTCACGTTTTTGCCCGCCTTTCTTACGCCGTTTTTCTGTTTCTCGTGATGTTTTGTCCGTTTTTCAAGTTTTGTCCTGTCCGCTTTTTCTTACGCTTTTGTCCGCTTTTCGTTTACGCTTTTGTCCGTTTTTCCGTTTTCAGACGCTTTTGTCCTTTACGCTTGTTCCTTTTCCTCACGTTTTTGTCCCGTTTTTCCACGTTTGCGTTTTTTTTCGTTTTCGATGTTTTTGTCCGTTTTCTCATTTTTGTCCGCTATTATTTGTCTTGTTTTCACGCTGTATGTTTTTCATTTTTCCGTTGCGACGTTTTGTCCGTTTTCTTACGCTTTCCGTTTTCATAAGTTTTATCCGTTTTATACGTTTTCGTTCGTTTTTTATACGTTTTCATCCATTTTTATACGTTTTCATCCATTTTTATACAAAAACTAAAGAAAAACGAATGAAAATGGATGAAAACATAAGAAAACGGGCGAAAACGTATAAAAACGGACAAAAACGTATGAAAATGAAAAAAACGTAAGAAAAACGGATGAAAACGTATAAAAAAGATGAAAACGTATAAAAAACGGACGAAAACGTATAAAACGGATAAAAACGTATGAAAACAGAAAAAAAAGGTTAGAAAAACGGACAAAAAGGTATGAAAACGGAAAAACGTAAGAAAAACAGACAAAAATGTACGAAAACGAAAAACATACAAAAACGTGAGAAAACCAGACAAAACGGACAAAAACGTGAGGAAATGCAAAACGGACAAAACGACAAAACGAAAAACTGCATACAAAACGTGAAGAAAACGGACAAAAACGTAAGAAAACGCAAAACGCATCAAAACGGAAAACGACAAAACGTAAGAAAAACGGACAAAAACGTAAGAAAACGGACAAAAACGTGAGGAAAACAGACAAAACGGACAAAACGTAAGAAAAACGGACAAAAACGTAAGAAAAACGGAAGAAAAACGGACAAAAACGTACGAAAACGGAAAAAAATGACAAGAACGTAACAAAAACGGACAAAAACGTGAGGAAAACAGACAAAACGGACAAAAAAGTAAGAAAAACGGACAAAAACGTACGAAAACGGAAAAATCTGACAAAAACGTAAGAAAAAGGGACAAAACGTACGAAACTGACAAAAACGTGAGGAAAACAGACAAAACGAACAAAAACGTAAGAAAAACGAACAAAACGTATGAAAACGGAAAAAAAATGAGAAAAACGGACAAAAACGTAAAATAACATATGAAAACGTATAAAAAAATATTACTAATATAAATATTTAAATTAAAAAAAAAAGGACTAAATTTGCAGAACCCAGCGAAACACAGGGACCATTTGCGAAAGAAACTGAAAAGTAATATAGAGACAAGGGTACTTTAGTCATTTGATCTAGGCCAGGGACGATTTTTGCCCCAAAATTTTTCCACATGGACGATCCTTGCACTTTCCAAACGTTTGGAACGAAACGTGCAATTTAGCCAAACTTTAGGGACGATTTTTGCAATTTACTCTAATATGAGGAAATATCCTCAACAAACACCTGGAAGCACCACAAGAAAGAAGTAGGAAAATACTAGTTACATACAACTTTGCCAACTTATGGAAACCGAGGGATTGGAAGTGAATCTAAGTTGACATGGAGTCAACCCACTTGTCTTTACTCTTTTTAACTTCATTTGATCTTTCATTTTTAATTGCCTTCATTCACGTACCAAATCTCCCATAGAATTCCATATATCCATCGTAAAATTGTAAGTCATTCTATCTCAAATTGCTCTTCTTATTGTTTGCTCATCTTATAACTCATTGTTCTATGTCTGCATGCTAACTATACTTCATTTCAATATTTGAAAAGTTATTATTTGATCTAATGACCCATAACATACTAAACAACTTATATTAGTAAAAGGGTTAAAACTTAAAAGAAAAAAAAATAGTATCCAAATTACTTTAGTAAACTTTAATTTTTATGCTCCAATTACTTCTTATTAGATCTAAGTAACTACACAACTTTTATTAGATCTAAATCTCTAATTTAATAACCCAAATTTTAGACACATCTGACGAAAAATAGTGTCCAAATTGTAATTTGTTAGTATCTTCTTTTGTAATCAATATATACCTTACTTTTTTAAAAGAAAAAAAAAAAAAAAAGTATCCAAATTACTTTGGTAAACTGTAATTTTTATACTCCAATTACTTCCCTCCATGTGCTAGATAACAAGGTCCAATTAATACTATAGTGTAATTAACAACTTATTAATAAACTCAAAACTTTATGGATTGTACGCACTTTATTTTCAGTGTCCAAATTGTAATTTGTTAGTATCTTCTTTCGACAGATTTAAGTAAAATACTACAGTGTCCAAATTTAAGGTTAACAATATTTGTCACTTTGTATTTGTATAATTATAGTTAAGTAAACAAAATTGAAAGAGATTAAATCTAAACTGCAAAAAAATAGTAGTTGATTGTATGCACTTTATTTTCACACACTTTTCAAAATTGTGTAAAATTTTGTTAGTTTATTAACATTTAATGATGTGTAAGAATTGCTTACATTAATAAGTGTTAAAAAAATATAAAATAATAGATTTTTCACACTTAGAGTTGTATCAAAAAAAATAGTTCACACTTTTAAGTGTGAAGAAATCTAAAAAATGTCCACATTTATACGTGCGTAGGTTATTTGCAACACCTAAATTCTCTACACTTCCTCAAAGTGTGGAATATTAAATTCTCCACACTTTTTCAAAGTGTGGAGAATTTGGGTGTTACAAATGGTAGTGTGAAGAAATCTTATAATTCTTCACATTTAAAGTGAGGACATTTTTTAACACAACGTGGAAAATCTATTGTTTTAGAATTTTGTTTCAATCTTATCAATGTAATCAATTTTTACATATCATTAACTATTAATAAACTAATAAAATTTTACATACTTCTAAAAAGTGTGAAAGTAAAAATGTGTAGAATCTAACTATTTTCTTAGTGCTAACTACTAATTCCTATGTAAACTAAATCATAAATTACCTGCATGTGATGAACTAGCAACCACCATTACGCTCAACAAAATGCCTACTATCCACCCTTTACTCTCACAAACAACACCAAAAGCGACGTCGATTTCATCTCTCGTCTCCTAAGCATCTTTCACAAGAAAACATGCTAAGCTACATTACAGTTGAAACAAAAAACTTTCTTGCAATAAGGACACTCACATCTATTCAATCTTGCGTATCATTACACTCGTTCAAAATCAATCCCGAACACTCGAAGTGAGGACAATAAACCCTGACAACACCTTACACTATTGATTCACATAACACATCACACCATTTATTAAATAGTTGGGGTGTTAATTTGGGGCTGCATGATATGGGGTCAATAGAATGATCGCATGTGGAAGCGGGACATTTGATATTTGAAACATTGTCTTCGAGTTTCAGTTGAATATATTTGATCATACAATCCGTGCAAAACGGGAGAATGCATCTATTACTATTCTTAAATTTACTATTCTTAAATTTACTATTGTGGAGCATTACGGGTTCGATGCAAATCTCGCAAGTGAACATTGCTTCTTCTTCTTCTAGATGTTGTTCGCTTTGATCCTGATTAAGGTTTTGTGATTGGGGTTGTTCGAATTATATTACCCATTAGAAACAATTAATGTTAGCACATGCATGCAAGTTAAGTTAATTTAAAGGTTGTCGGGTTAGCTCGGTTTTTTCAGTTCGATCATTTTTGTCGGTTCGGTTCTGTTTTGAACTTTCCATGTTCAGCCTTATAACGGACATACACATATTTGTAGGATTTGTGTTAAAATTTAATAAATGATAAAGACATTATATTTTGTCGCTTAAAAAAGTAGGATCGACTCGTCTGCCGTGATTTTTGACGATGCTATAATGTTATCACAAAACATTGGTTAAAATTTGATAAAAAACAAGTAGGGTTGGATCAGTTGAAAAACCCCTTGTCTCTCAATCGATAGGTCAGGGGTTCGATTCTCACTCCCTACAAAAGGCCGGAGGTCCTTTCTACCTTTGGTAGAACTGGAAGCAGCCTCTCTACCTTAGGTAGGGGTAAGGCTGTCTACATCTTAACCTCCCCCAAACACCGAAAACGGTATTGGGTACCCATAACCCGTGAAAGACGGTATTGGGAGTTACTTTTATTGGTTGAAATTTGATATGTAGCTTAATCCAATATATTGCATATTATCTAAACCCAAGGGACCAGAAATGCAAATAAAAATTGACTTGGGGTCAACCCCCAGTTGCCTTTACTCTTCCATTTTGGTTGCAGTCATTCATACCAACACTTCACTCTCAAAGACTTGTTCATCCATTAGTAAACTGTAAGTCTTCTTCTTTATACTCTAATTACTTTTAATATTGTCTCACTTTATTACATTACAATATAATTATCGATCCAATGGGCTATATGACAAGGTCTAAACAACTACACATCTTAATCTTTAATTTAATAACCCAAATTTTGGACAGATCTGAGGAAAAATAGTGTCCAAATTGTAATTTGTTATCTTCTTTTGTAATTAACATATACTTTACATTTTCAAAAGAAAAAAAAATAGTATCCAAATTACTTTGGTAAACTGTAATTATTATACTCCATGGACTAGATAACAAGGTCTAAATACGTTATGCGTTATTAATCAAGATTGTTATGCCTTATTAATCAAGATTGAATTGCAAAATCACATCTTACTTTTTTGCCCATCTTATATAACTTATGTAGTTATCATTCTACTGCATTATAAATGGTAGATATCTAGACCCAATGTAAATAAAATGACCAAAAATACAACCACAAATACTAACATATAGTAGGTCTAAATGTTAAATTCACTACCAGTATGTATATTTCTAACTTTGTCCAACTTTTGATGTATAAAATAATTTGATAATGGCTACTCTTTCTGATGATCTTTGCTTGTGGATGCAGCTCGATCTCTTTATTGATAATGGCTACTACGTCCATTCCTCATCGGTGGAAATATGATGTCTTCATAAGTTTTAGAGAAGATATCCACACAAAACTTCATGGATCACATGTTCAATGATTTCAAGCAAAAAGGAATCCATGCTTTTAGAGATGACACACAGTTGCCTAAAGGAGAAGAGATATTTCCCTCATCTCACAAATTGAAGAATCAAGGTTTCTCATAGTTATCTTCTCCAAGAATTACGCTTCTTCATCATGGTGTTTGAGGGAACTTGTCAAAATACTGGGAAAACCTAAACACGAGGTTCAAATCATCTTTTATGATGTTAAACCTGAGGTAGTGAGGAAGCAAACTGGGAGCTATGCTGAAGCATTTGCCAAACATGATGTTTCAAATAGAAGAGAAGTGGATGAATGGAGGCAAGCTCTATTCAATGCGGCTAACTTATCTGGATGGGATCTCCAGGACATGACAAATGGGTAAATTTCTTGTTTTTTTAATTATCTTATAGCTCTACTAAAAGCTTAACAGTTTACACTATGTAGTTTCTCTTACTTATCGTGTCTTTGTGGTTAACAGGTATGAGTACAAGTTCATCGACTCCATCTCCAAAGACATACTCAAAAAATTATGTGACGGACCCTTACATGTTGGTGAGAACCTTGTTGGCGTAGATTTCCATTTCGAAAAATTAGACTTGTCACACTTTGTTGGGTCTGATAAGGTTAACATGATTGGAATATGTGGTATAAGCGGAATAGGAAAGACGACCCTTGCCAAAGCTATTTATAACTTGATGTATATCTACTTTGAGGAAGTTGCTTTTGTGAAGATGTCAAAGAAGTCACAAAACGACAAGGCCTGATTCAAGTCCAACTGCATATGGTTGGAAAGATCATGAAAATAGAAGATTTGAAAATACCAAGTGTTGGTGAAGGAATTATGGTAATAAAGAAGATGATGTCATCAAGGCCGATCTTGCTTGTTTTGGATGATGTGGATGATCATGAGCAGTTAGAAGCACTAAGGTTCATTTACATGGTTTTGCCCAGGAAGTTTGATTATTTTCACTGGTAAAGATAAACAGCTGCTAAGATCTCATAGAGTGGATGGAATTTATGATATGAAATTTCTAGATAATGATAAATCTCTTGAGCTCTTTTTATTCTTCGCTTCTTTGAGGAAAAGTATCCTTCTACAGGATCTCAAAGAAGTTTTGAGAAAGTTGTGAAATATGTGCAAGGTCACCCTCTTGCCCTCAAAGTTTTAGGTCGTTTCTTATACGGCAAAAGTGTGCGTCATTGGGAAAGTGAACTGGAAAGGCTCAAAGTACATCCGAATGAAAAGATACAAAGAGTGTTTCGTTTAAGTTATGATGGGCTAAACAACCAGCAGCAAAATATCTTGCTTGATATTGCATGTTCATTCATTGGAGTAAATAGTGATTTCGCAGCAAGCATACTAGATTCTTGTAACTTTTTTGCAGATACAAATATACAAGTTCTAGTAGATAAGTCATTAATCACGATCTCGACCAGTAATTCACTTCGAATGCATGACTTGATTCAAGCAATGGCAAGGGAAATTGTATCTGAAGAATCTAGCACGCCTGGGAACCGAAGCAGATTGTGGGTTAATCCATCAGAGATCTACAATATCTTGAGTGAAAACCAAGTAAGAATTGAGTTTTACTGCATATGCAACTCATTTCCATATGCTTCATAATACAATCTAGTAATCCTATTTCTTGTATGCAGGCAACAGAAAAAGTTGAAATTCTTGACATTCAACAAAAGAAATCTAGTCCGAAGTTTGATATAGATGATAAAGCATTTGCACGAATGAAAAACTTGCGTATTCTTAAACTACCAATGGACGATGCGGTGAACTTTTCTGGAAGGTTGGACTGTTTATCCAATAAGTTAAGATTGCTCTATTGGTATGGATGTCCCTTCAAGCTCTTACCTTCAGATTTTAATCCAGAAAACATTGTTGTCATCGACCTCTCTTACAGCAACATAAAACAACTTTGGACTACACCAAAGGTATTTACTTGTTCATACATGTGTTCATGTTCGACACCTGGAGATATAAGAACTAATCTATTTTCTATTGATATCAGTGTTTACGAAGGTTAAAAATAATGAAGCTAAGGCACTGTTGTAACCTAACAACCACCCCTGACTTCTCAGAGATTACAAGTCTAGAAGTGCTAGATCTTGAAGGTTGTGTGAATTTGGTTACAGTTCATCCATCAATTGGAATGCTCAAGAGACTTGTTGTCTTAAATATGAGAGACTGCAAACGGGCTGCGATTTTTCCTAGCAAAGTGGAAACGGATTCTCTTCAGGTTTTGAATCGCTCGAGATGCTTAAATGGCAGTCTGAAGCCTTTTGGTCTAGATGCTGGACTTAAATCTCTGGTCATATGGAACCAACAACATCCCCAAAGATCAGTTTCATTAACAGGTTTCCGTATGTTAAAGTCTCTGAACTTCAGCTACTGCAATTTAGTACAAGTGCCTGAGAGCATTGGAGGCTTATCATGTCTAGAACATCTATACTTGGAAGGGAACAATTTTACTAGCTTGCCTAGAAGTTTCAATCAACTATCTAGTCTTGGATGGCTTTATGTTAATGGATGCAAGAAGCTGGAGGTGTTGCCTGAACTTCCACCTAGCTTACGAGAAATTGATGCATCTGATTGCACCTCCTTAAGATCAATTTCATTGGCAGGTTTACATATGTTAGAGGATCTGAAGTTAAGATATTGCAATTTAGAACAAGTTCCTGATGCCATCGGAGGCTTATCATGTATAAAACGTCTACACTTGGAAGGGAACAATTTTACTAGCTTGCCTGGAAGTTTGAGTCAACTTTCTCATCTTTTATATCTTTATGTTGATGGTTGCAAGAAGCTAGAAGTGTTGCCCGAACTTCCACATAGCCTAGGAATCGTTAAAGCACGTGGTTGCACCTCCTTATGTTCAATTAAGGGATCAAACCCAACCATGAGCAGAAGGTCCGCTTATCTCAGCAATTGTCCAAAATTGTTTGAGAATCTTGCCATTGATAGCCAGGTGTCGATATCGGAGACTCAGTGTCGCGACTCATCTGTAACTTCTCAAGGCTCTACAAACCGATTTTCTTCTTTCCTTCGGTATGCGTATATCCAAAATAACAGATGTGGATTGTTTCGTTTGCCCGGAAGTTCCTATCATAATATGGATATATATTATCATGGAAATAGCATTCCAAATTGGTTTACAAATAAAAGTATGGGAAATGAAGTAAAGGTCGAATTGCCATTAGATTGGAGCTTCAGTAAGCTAAGGGGATATGGAATTTGTGTTGTTTTTAAGAGAAAAAAACCTTCCACATGTTTAGGATATGAAGTAAAGAACTTTGATGGAGCTTCTTTGAGAGTATGCTATCCATTATACTATAACGAATATTTTGAGGGTAAGAATCGATGAGTCATATAGGATATGGCTGCATTATACGACGAAAGAAATAGGGGGATGGAAGAAAGCAAAGAATTTTGTAACATTTTGTTTTAAAGAGAATGAAGGAATTGAAGTGAAGGAGATGGGTGTAAGAGTTGTTTGTGATGAAGATTTAGATGAAGAAGCACACATGAGTATGTTCCAAGACCTCGCAACTCTATCAGAGCATGGTGGGGCCTTGTGCCTGTTTGGGGATAAGTATCGGGAGTATGGAAAAATCGAATGGACATGGTAGTCCGATTAAAAAGAAAGAGAACCTTTATTATAATCATGTATACCCTGTAGATTTTGTGATTTTTATTTGGTCTTTTTATTAGCCGCAATAATCTTTCATAAATCCATGTCTTTTATTTAGATAAAGAGACACCCACCATGTGTTTGATGAAATGCATGACTAGAAATCATTTACTCTACAGCCTGTTTGTACATTTTTTGGATTTTATGATGTATTAAGAATTGATGTTGTGTTGCGATTTGTAATTTAAGATAATAAACCTTTGCTGTAGTTCATGTCTTTTGAAATTACTAATATCGTAGCAATTACGTGACTGGACATGCTACGGATTTCAACCCGTTCCCGAAATTACATCTTTTACCATTTATGTGAGAGTATTAACCATTGGTTCTATTCCAAGATACTTTTTATCATTGGTCTTCACCTTCTTTGTACCTGAGACACACAATAAATACTTTTTATCTAAGACAGGTAAACACAAATACAGCAGCCTTCCCTACCACTGCCAGTTTAAATCTTAATACACCAAGTGATAGAGAAAGTGCTCATAACTATCTCTTCCCAACTAAGATTTGATGATTGTTACTTCACCACTTTGGCTATGTTTGGAAGTAGTGGTACATGATTATTCTAATGTTCACATTTGTAGATCAGAATACCGCATTGTAATTTACTTGGACCTATTTTATATGTCTAAACACCCCTCATGTGATATACAAAAACTGAAGTATCAGTTTATCTAAATCCAAGGGACTAGAAATGTAACTTGTGGATATGAAGTTAGACTTTTTGATATCAAAACACATGGAGACTTAGTTGATTTCATTCATGTCCTCTCCTTAACCCATTGGAAAACCTGTAAGTCATCCATTTCTTTTACACTTTCATCACAAAAAGGCATTAATCTATATTACAGGTCTACATAAGTAAAAATTGGTTCACCAGGAGGAAAGGTGAAAACCACAGTGGAAGCACTTGAGATGTGCGTGTGCAGGTGTGCGAGAACATTTTGTGTATAATGCTGTCAACCCTGTTCGTAACAAGTCCAACGACGCACAAAACACTTTCTCATGATAATATTCCAAGACAAACACATCCATAGTTAGTAGAACACACAATGAATATCAAATTTGACTACGTGTAATTCTAGCATAAAAATGTTTAAACTTTAGCGAACATTATTTTTACAATAAGCATCTAACAATCAAAACCAGATATTTATAGTAATCACAATCCAATATTAGAATTTCTAGTAAAAAAAATACCAAAGAAATATCATAAAGTTCTCATACAATGGAATCAAAGACAAGCAAGTGATACAAACAGAAACTATCAAGCGATTGGAAGAAAAAATTAACACCACCAAACTCCAAACTAAAATGCCCATTTACCAGTTTCATTTTTCCCAGTTTGACTTTCTGACAACACCTTAAACGGTCCACTTGACCCAAAGGGAAGTCATCAAATGAGTATGTATGACCATGGTCAAAACCTGCATTGCTACTCATTGAATCAAACCTTGCGAAACTACAGTCTTGTGTCGTGCTGCTCATTGAGTCGAATCTTGAGTAGCTATTATCCTGTGTGGAGCTGCTCATGGAATCAAATCTTGAGAAGGTTTCTTGTTTGGGAGAACCTCGGCACCACTGAAAGAGTCGTATCTCGAGAAATTATCAAAGAAAGAATTCTCTGCTCCTCCCCCACTGTATTGTGGTGAGGTGCCAGCTCGAGAAGCTGGTGAGCCAGGAACCGAATCATCAAACCCAAATGGACTCCTTTTCTGGAAGAAACTGTTGCCTTCTATGGGGAATAACTTTTCCTTGGACTTGCAGTGAAGCTATTGGAGTCAAAGAAATAACTCTCCATGTTTCTGGAAGAACTCCAGGTTGCCAACCTTGACAATCAAAATATAACGCAATATCAATCATCCTATTATAATATTATATAGATACAGTGACGTTATTGCTCATGACTCATGAGATAAAAGATGATACCCTTTGGAAGCTTTGACATCAATTCCATGTTTTTTGCAACATTCAGTTAAAGCCTTAAGTAGTTCCTCGAGATTGATTGGATACGATCAGACGAACTGGGTCAGCCAAAAACGACGGGTCAGTCAAGCCATCCTTAAAACTTACTAAAATCTGTTACTCGGGAGCATATGAACTTACTTGAAGGATACCATCAGTGCTGCCACCCTGATCCATTTTCACAAGTGCCTGATTCAACTCCATCTTCTGCTGCTAAAAGTCACAGAAAAATCAATTCAATTAACAAATATGGGATTATACTCCAAGTTATAATTAATGTGAATCAGCTCCCACCTGCCCTTATTCTTACCAAAAAATAAAAATAAAAATGATAATAAAAATAAATAAATAAACAATCACGAAAAATAGATATAATGTACACTAAGCAGCCAGTCAAGTAGATATAAACGAGCAGGTAAACCCGCGCGTTGCTGCGGAGTATGTTGGTTTATAGTTTACATGTTTACGGTTTCTTTGTGTGGCAAAAATTTTGAAAAATTAAAACAGTTTCTTCTTATTCTATGGTGTGTAACGTTAGTCATGCTTATGAAGGGTGTTACTTGGTGCCTACCTTTCCAATTGGTACAATTTTGTTACTTATTAAGTGTGTAAAAAGTCGCCGTTTTTTTGTCAAAATGATTGTTCGTGTCATTGTGGACTAAATGTTTGTAGTTTACTTATTTGGGTAGAATATTTAGATTGGTCTTAAATATGTTTGATATATCAATATTTATATTATTTATATTAATATCAGATTCACAAATCCAAATTTCACAAAAAAAAAAACGCATCCTTATCTCTTTTCACATCAACACATGAACATAATAAACCTTTTCATAATTCTTTTAACCTTTTTAATCAAACACCACAAACATTCAATTTACTCAACGTGGACCCATAATCAACTTTAAAGCACGAATCTTTTGATTCTTATGAGTTCAAATCTCGTATGGCACAATATTGGCTTCAAGATTTATTGAATAGCCTGAGGTAGGTTCGTTATGTTCAGGTTTTTTTTTGTAATACCTTTTTTCGATTCGAAACAAAGTGAGAATATATACTGGGTTTTTTATAATAGAGTGGGCTTTATTTCATTTCTTTTGGGATATAGCCCAACATCTATGTAGCAACGTTATCTTTTCATCACACGGGTAACAAATTAGGTTTTAATCTTTGACGCGAAAGTTCATTGTGTAAGACCATGTCTATAAGCTTCTTCATGATAATTGGTTACAATAATGTTGCAGTCTCCGTTAGAATAAGCATTCGACACTTCTTCAGTTTTTGCATAGTAGGGTGTTTCCAAATACTATTGTTAAACGACTGCATTGTTAACCAAACTTTTACAAAAGGTGCAGATATGCAAGTTTGGTAAGTTAAGCTGTTGCATCTCTGTAAGTCTGATGCATTCTTATGACAAAAGAGCCAAACTTTATTGTAATGCATTACATCTGCTAGGAAGTAGTTATTTCTGTTTGTTTTTCTTCATGTCGCTTGGGTTATCCTGGAATAGCTGTCGTTTTGCGGTTTTATGTCCGGTTGTCTCGGCTGTAGTTTTTTCTGATGTTGGCTTGGGGCTGCTAACTGTTGGTGCTGGTGTTTTCTCGGCTGTTATACAAAAATAATTTGGTTAATCAGCAAGGGTGTTTGTATAGGTTAAACATGTATGTGATTTTCACTTTAAATTTGTTACCTGCAAGTTCTTCCTGAGTTGGTTTTGCTTTGTCTGATTGCTCGCCTATCTGGTAGCGCTTATCTCGATGGAACGGTGAAACTAATATGGAAAAAATAAATGTTTAGTAGTTGTTGTTTTTATAAATAATGTTGGTAACATGGGATGTTTTAATATTTTTTAAATATTTTACCCTCGAGCAATATTGAATGATCTGTTGAGTAACATTAGATAGTACGCTGGTTTTGGCTATTTTTTACCACGATGCTTTCGTTTCGATTTGTTGTGGCGGATCTGGTTTGTCTAAAATCTCATTTAAAATAAAGCTTGGTGGACCTTGTTTCATAGTTGTGTTGAAATGAAACTGGAAAATATGTGTTTTTCCAACAACGGCTTTTATTATTTCTGAAAGTTGCTTTGGATCTTTATTTTCGAGTGAGTCAACCAATGAGTTGCATTCAATGCCAACAATATTATCTGCCTTTGGCGTGAAGCATGTTATCATAACTGTGTCTGTGTTATCAGTTATGTATATTTTAAAGTTGTATCTGCATGTAGAGAAAATGTTATTTGATATTATATAAGTTTTTTGACGGTAGTTATTCAGTATAGTGTTACCTGTAAGTTGTGGATGACACTGTTCCATGAATCTTGCAGTGATAACCGTCTTCGTCAACATCGACTTTATTGGAGCATGATCTGTAGTACCATTCGTGGGATGTGCTGATACTTGTTATGGTTCCTTCGCAGGTGAAACGAACTCCCTGTCGTTTTTTTAAATATTTAATTATGCTTTATAGATAAATAGTGAAGAATATACTGAATTTTACATAAACTCACCGCATGAGTGTGTGGATTTTCTTGCATTAGGGTGGCAAGAGGAATTCTGTTTCGCATTTTTTCCTGTTCTTTATCCTGGAATCGATATCTAGTAATCTCTAAAGGTGGTTTCTGTGTTGTGTAACTGTCTATATCTATTATACATATGGATGGTTCTCAGTACATAAGATTATATAAAAGGTATATTTAAATAAGGGAAAAAATGTGTAACTTACTCAGTTTGATATTCCTCAAACGGAATCTTTGGGTTTATGTAGAAATATGTTGTCGGCGCTGATGAAAGCTGCAGATTGTTGTTGTAGCGTGAGACTCTACAGGATGAAACGGCTATGATGATTGGTTTTTCAAGTGCATCTATATGGCGTCTTTGTTAAATTTCACAGACAAGATCCCATAGCGTTAACTCAAGAGAGTTGGCTGGTTCAAAATATTAAAAATGATTAAATTATCGGTAAGCATTTTATTATGTAGAAGGCAATGTAAATATTGTTAAGTAACTTACTTTAGATTTTGGATTTTGACTTCGAGCCATCACCGATTTCGTTTGATTGCCAATTTTTCCTTTTCCCTGATTTTATGTAACATCCGATATAGTCTGTTCAAGTAACAATATATAATTATTTAATAAATTTTTTTTTATGGTAATAATAAGTTTTTTTTTTTCATTACCTGTTAGGATTGGATTTGGCTTTTTACTCTTGTCTTTTGGATCAATGACTCGGTAAGGCAACTCATTGTAAGAAATGAAGTCGAAGAAGTGATCTGGGAATCCGATATCTTCTATGACATCAAATTTGGTCGCGAATCTGATGAATGCCAACGATGTTTTGTTTGGCGGTTTCTTCTGCCAGTCTCTCAGACGGTGCATACTCTACTCGATATTCGGTATGTCTTTCCAGGTATGACAATATTTGTGAAGTAATTGATGTCAGTTGCATGCATATTTGCTTGTATTGCATTACCCTATTCATTTCACTGGTTATTTGTGGATATACTATTTATTTATTTACGATAATGTACGTGTTACATACCTGTTTGTCTAGTAGAATTACACGTAGCCTTTGTCTGTTGTATCTGGTGGGTCTTTGTGTATCCATGCTCGGTAAACTTTTGCTTCAAGATCTTCTTTTTGTCCCCCTGGTTTAGGTCTTTGATGTAAGCAGTCATCCCCATGTACAAAATGTGTATAATATTTAGTATATATATCTTAATAAATATAATACATTGGAAACCAATGAAAGAATAGTAAATGCTAAGAAAAAATAGTGCCGATGTATGATTATTATGATATAATAATAGACCAAAATAAGGTGTGACAATATAAATAATAATAAATGAATGCTGAACAACTATTTTTCTAATTGAGTAAGATGGACCTCTGTTTGACAAATATTGTGCAAAAAATCTTTATAAACTATATTCTTTGTTGTATCGATGGATGACGGTTGGGGTGTCATAAGGAATCTTAAACCATCAGGTGAGGTTGCTCGTGATAATGCAACATATAGTTGCCCGTGGCCAAAAATCGGTTGTGGAAGGTAGATGCCAATTTTATTGAGAGATTGTCCTTGGCTTTTATTGATTGTCATTCGTAGCATAGTTTAGCTGAAATTGTTTTCTTTTAAAGATGAAAGGGTAGTTTGGATCTTTATGAGTTAGAGGGATCCTTGGAATGTAAACTTTCTCGCCAATCCTTGTGCCTGTAATAATTTATGCTTGAATTAGTTTCGATGTTAGGTTTTTGACTATCATTCTTGTTCCATTGAGAGCCCTCCTCCATTGTTCTTAGCAGCATGATTGGATCTCCAATTTTTAGTTGAAGGGTGTTTGGTGGTAAGCCTGGGAATATGAAAGTGTTTAGGCACTCCTGTGGGTATAGCATTTTAGTCGCAGCACCATCTTTTCCAACTGGTATTGCTTCATCTGAACTTATATATGTTGTAGTGTTCCCTGAGATTAATGACAAAATCTTTTCGTTTATGGTATCAGCGGTTTCATTTTTGGGACATACAATTGCTTTTTGTTGTAGCAGCTGTGATGTTGGTGCTTTTAGTGTATCTTTATCATAGATGAAGTCAATCAATGTTTGCGCACCATTTCTCATCATCCGAACTTGATCCTGAGGAATTCTAAGCCAAGCAAGCATCTTGTGGCTCGACGTCATCAGATCTCGATTTTACCATCTCCTACTTCAAGCAACCATGTACAAAATTGATCTATTCTGCATCTGTCTTCTTCATTGAGGTTTGTTTGAAGTACCCGCATGTTTTGTTTAAGCTTGTAAACTTTAAAGTGCCCACGTATGATTGAGTTATTGATGAGGCAATTATCTGTGATCTGGAGCCTTTTTGAACTGAGTGTTTGCTCGAAATCACCACCCAACATAACTTTTTCCATCAAACATCTGACTGATTGTTTAGGATATCTCTAAGAGTTCTATCCAATGTTTCAAAACAACAACGGTCATTCATTGGCTCTTCATCCCATACGATCAATCCGTTTCTTCAAGTAGTTTGGCCATAAGCGTTTTCTTTTTTATGTTGCACATTGATTCATCAGTCAGTTCAAGTGGTATTTTAAATCTTGCATGAGCAGATTCACGCGGATGGTAGCGTAAAGAGGCAATGCTGACGATGCTACAACAGGGCGATTTTCCCTTCAACGCAAAGTAGTAATTATTGTTTTCCATAGGAAAGTTTGCAGTTCCACCATGTCCATATACAAAGACCGGTTGTTGTTGTTTATTGTTGCAAGAATGATTATGAAGTCATAAATAATCCTTTGTTCAGATTCAACTTGACAATAAATAATAGCTTCTTTTTTGAGGTCTTCACGGTTGTTTTTTTTCTTCCATTAGCAACCTTGTTTTAAATCATCTAGCAAGCGTTGTGGTGGCATTGAGAGACCAAACTCTTCTGTGATCTTGAACAATTGTTTAGTATGATTTCTATTTCATACAGAATATAGCCTTTTATTTCTGGATCATTGATGGGCAAAAAGGGTGCGTAATTCTGCTGCGGTTGCTGACAATCTTGCCTCTTGGAGTGCTGTGTCCCATTCTTTATCGTCATCAAGTAGTCCCATAGCCTGACATGCTCCACGGTATGTGGAGAATACTCGATTGTTTACAGTGCGTACTTCAATAAATGATCTACATCCTTTTTGGTGAGCAAGTAACATGCGGAAGTAAAATAGCTCACCTGCAGCTGGATGTACATAAACCAAACGCCCAATTGAATACTTGTTTCTTAATACTCTACGCCTCCATGTTTTTGACTGTTCATACCAAACATATTCAGAAGGGAAATCTAAATATGTTAAATGTCTACCATATTCAAACAGTGCATTATACGTAAACCATTCTGTTAACGTTGTTAATTTTCTGCCATCGTCCGTTACCACATGTCCGAGCGGCTCTTTATCGCGAAAAGTAATTTTTTGCATATCTTTAAGGTGAACTGCAAGGATTTGAACAGGGGGTTCTCTATGATGTATCGGGAAATTGAGTATCCTCCAGCATGCTTCATGAGGGCAATAACGCGACCGTCAATAAAATTTTTGATTTCGTCTATCTGTATCTTTGGAACAGATGACGATGTGTCTGCTTCACCAATTGTTTTTGTGATACGTGCAACAATACGGTCTGTGCCTTTTGAGATGTATTTAACACTACTTTATTAACATACTCCAGCCACAATATTCAACATTTATGTGGGCATGAAATATGAGACAGAGCAAACGGTTATAAGGCACTACATAGGAGTTATCTAACTTTACTTCACCCTTTGGCACATAAGCTGATGATTTTCTTCTTCGGTAATGTACATGGTCATAATAATCAAAATATGTGCTTTCATTGTATTTTTTTGGAAAATTCTTAGCGCAAATTCCTTCTTGCATACAGGCTGCATTTGGGTTAGCAAGTCCACATGGGCCATGCATCATCATATCGGCCACCACTCTGTAAGCTTCTGGATCAGTCACATGATCAGGTAATTCTGCTGAAATGAACTTGTCAACCTGCTCTGGATTATGTATTCTGTCTTTTGAGTTTATCCATAACAATGTGTGACAGTGTGGCAGACCTCGTTTCTGGAATTCAATAGTGTAAAGAACTACATATGAAAGTTTGAATTATCAGAAATTAAATTAACATGGTTAAGTGTTTTACTATCATTAAGGTAAAGTAAGATTATAACTTTGCTGCATACCTCCAGTGCATTCACCAAATATCTGATTTTCTTTGAGGATTTTTACAAAATCCTCAACCATTTGTTCGAAAACACGATCTATCACGTCAGCTCTGTCTGATGCCGTCAGGTGTGGATATCGTTGCATATGTCTTTTAATCTCTGGCCAATTAACGTTACATGTAAACGTTATGAAAAATTGTGGATTTCCAAGAACTCGGCAAATAGCAAGGGCATCAAGATAATGGATGTACATGTATCTTGGACCACCCATAAAGCTTGATGGAAGGATAATTTTCTTGCCTATATCAGCTCCAAAGTGATCTCCCTTTGAAATTGCATCACAAATACCCGATAAACATTCGCTTCTAATATTATTTTGCTTTGCTCTTATGAAATCAAGTCGGTCTTGTTCAAGCGCACAGTAAACGGAAACGACATATTGTTGGAATAGCCTGCCACCTCTAAATAAATGGCCATAGGCATCAAACCGTTCATGGAGTTGGTACGTGTAGTACATATTCATAGATAGTTTTGTCCTTTTTCTGTTTGGTTTAACAGGTTGTAATTGCATCTTTGTATTAAAGCCCGGTTGACCGTATACAAAAAGAAGAGGAAATTGTAAAGACATGTATGAGCTGTGAAGTTTGTTTACTCTTTGAGGCCTTCTGTCTTTATATTCTATGATAACATCATAGTCTGTCTGAGTATTTGCACCATTTTCAAACACTATTGCTCCGAGTGTCCCAGAAGAAGGCAACTGATATTGGTGAGCCCCAACTACGTTATAAAGCTGAATCTTGAATTCAGGTATGTTTGCTTCGTTGCATTTATCTCTTGCCGTTCTGAATGTTTAAACCAATTCATTATGTTCATCCAAAATTTCTATCAACCTTTGGACAATTTCAGGTTTCAGGTTACTTTTTTGTTGGCCACCAAAGGGTTTCATCCGATTAGCAACTTCATTCTGTGTATCATAGATATAAAGTTGTAGAAAGCGCGGATCTTCTCCATTATTTGGGCATAAGGTACCTATCCAATGATAAACTTGACCTGATATTCTGAATACATATGGGCCCCTTCCATCATTTATTGATTCATCAATTTCGGCACCGAAAGACGTCATGCTGAACATTTGGTTGTAGGCACGGATGTTATCCATAAAATGTTTGTCTTTGAACAAACATTTTACATATTGTGGAGGATCTAATTCTTTCTCTAGAAACACTTGACCTTGCGCACAGCAGTTCGTATATTTTATTGTGTCTTCTCGTGTTGTTGTTTTCAATCGTTCCCCATACCAGAATGTTGCTTTACAAAATTGACATGTGTACTTACAGTCTCCCAAATCAATGTATAAATTTGAGACATCTGCATATTTAGTTTTACAACAATGTTAAATATATTTTTTATTAATAAAAAATATATATGTTGTAACAAAAACATTGAAACAATTAGTGTACCTTGACTGTATGATGTTCTTGAGGATCTGGTATTATAGTTATATGTCCTTTGTTTTTTGGAGTGAGGTTTTTGTTGATCATTAGACTGAAATTGCTGTATTGCCTCTCTTTTATGGCCTGATGTGTATGTACTTGTACTGTCATTGTTTTCTCTTAAGTTAGAAGAATCTGCATGAAATAAATGGTAGACATTATTAATAAACAAATATTGATTGCATTTAATGTATTTTTTACTATATGTGTATGTATATATATTTTTTAAATTGCAATTTAAAAGCATGGTTAGTTGGTTACCATCATGCTGAATTGGTGCAACAATTATTTGATAATCCAGGAGTGTCCCAACATTCATGTCCATCATAATGACGCTGGTCAACGCAAGTGGATGGCAGTTTGTAACAATAATCGTATGGATTTTGAATATTTTCAGAGTGTAATGAACCTGCATTAATGAAAACAAAATGAGTTGTAGTGTCATTTGTTGAACAAATAGGAACTAAATTGCTGAAATTACCTTTGAACTTTTTTGCACTTTCTTTTGTAGTTGGATCAGTCATAGCCACTTTCCGCTTTCCTCTCTCATTTGTCGAACGGATTTTGTTTTCAAACTTATTGGACAACACACTTGTTTTGAACCCCATTTGTTCTCGTAAAAAAGGGAGACTTACTTCTGTTGCATTTACTGGTAATGTTTGCTGAGCTTGAATAGAACAGTTGTGTTCAAAGAACATTTCTGTTTGTCTAGGTGTCCCGGTGGTGTAATGACAGTGGTTTTCCAACAACGGTTGGTGTTCTGTTCCATTTAACTGATATGGTGGCTGATTATCTCGTGTTTCATTAATACTCAGGCCATTAATATAATTTTGAAATGGTTGTGATGATTCAATTCTTGAATACTTTTTAGGCATTGTTAGACAACTTGTACCAAGGTTAATGTTAAATATAAAATGCAAAACAGAATACAATGTTTGGAATGAACAAATATATAATGTGTATAACAACTTGGTGCACAAAATAATAGAAGCAACAAATAACTATGCAAAAAATAGTATGAAGCATGATTTTTGGCATACGTAAAGCAAGTAAAAAAATCAGTAAATGTAGGTAGCATAAGATGCAACACATTAAATGAAGGCATGTTACTCACCTGTTACAGAACGATTTATCTAAACTTGTTATGTGCAGTAGCTATTGTTGCAGAAGCAGGTAGTAAACTGCACCATGAGAAGGCAGAAAAAAGGTTAAGAAAAATACCCAAAGTGGGAGGAAGGGGGAAAGGTGGAAAAAAAATTACACAAACAACTGTAGAAAGTGAGAATCAAATTATGTAAAATATGTGTCTACATATGTTAAACTCTATAAAGGGAATGATCATATGATAAAGACATTACCAAAGATGCTCTTTTTTTGGTTTTACCTGTAATGTTTTAGACAAAAAAGGAGAATAGAACCTTCTGGTGTTATCCACAATGGTTATGGCAAAGATAAGATATGGTTAAACACAATGGTAGCCACAAAAAATAAAAAAAGAGGGAATAATCACACCTAATGGTGCTTGTTAATGTGGTAACAACTGTTGCATACAAACATTTGTTGCATTTGTTACTATTACAGCAATTGTTGTGTACAACGTTTTAAAGCTAAAAAAGTGACTTTTAGTATATTGTGGTAACAGCTATTGCGTACAAACACTTGCTGCATATGGTACTATTATAACAACTGTTCTGTACAATCTTTGAAGCAAGAAAAAAAAGTCACTTTGATATGACCCGGTTGTATCAGGATAAGGCACCACTTCAAGCGGGCGCAGGCTCCTTAAGAATATTTAGAGAAGAGAACAGAATTATTGCTTTGACACAACTATGATTTCATTCATTATAATGGCTCGGTATTTATAACCTTACAAATGATAACATTTAACCTAACAATGAGAAAGACAATGGGCTTAGCCCATGACCTAACAATTAAGATAAATAAAGATGACTTAGCCCAGACATAATCCTTATGCCATACGGGACTAGACACGACCCAAGCGGTCGTAACATTCCCCTCTCCTTCAAAGTCACCTTGTCCTCAAGGTGTTGCTTTGAACGATCATGATTCCCGGATCCCATGTTCTTTGTTGACTCTCTTTTGCTAACACCAAGTACCGGTAGTAGTCATTAGACTCCCATATCATGTTGTTTAACATCTTGATTCCGGGATCCCATATTTTGAGATGTGAATTTGCCTCGTGCAGATGATACTCAAAGCGCAAAATATGCCTAAACAAACGTTGGCACCGCTGTCCCAATAAGTTGTTTGACCTCAAACTCCCAGTCTGAAGATTCAACAAGCGACCAAGCGCATCTAAAGGTATAGTACCACCAGCAAAAACTGATGACTGATTATGATCACATGTTACCCCAGTCCGGTTAGTGATCCAGACAATCATACAAGAATGTGGTATCTTCTTGGTAAAATCAAGTAAACTTTCCTTATCTTCAGTCAGTTCAGTCCTAACCATAGACAAAATAGTCCCAAACACGAAAACCACAACGAAAATGATTTTCGTTTGTATCTTCACCATCTCAATGTTTCTCACAAAACCATCAACACATATATATTTTTTCCTTATTGAAACATATGACCAGCTACTACTTTGATCGGATAAATGTGTACAGAGTATGGTCCTCTTACCAGAATTTTTCATTTTCCTAAGCACCCGCATTTGCACCAATGGTTTCCATGCAACTTTCAATATTCCCTTGTTTCCAAACATAACATGTCCACTATCCATCGTTATCTTATCTTTAGGTGCTGCTATTTGGTTCTTAAAACAACCATAAGAAATCCAGTTGATATCAAGCGGTTTACCGTTAGGGATAACAATAGATTTAGGGGGTGTTGGCAGCAAAGGTGTGCTAATAACGGATGTAAAACGTTGGTATTGCTTACTGCCCTTGGTACCCGCAACTCTGGAAACAACAAAAGTCGTACTTTGATCTTCCAACCTTGCCTCTGTGACACGAGCCAACGAAAATGCATCCCCAAGAGACGTTGGTCTTGCCACCAACAACTCTCGTTGTAGAGAGAATTTAAGACCGGAGATATAGAAAGAGATGAGCAAAGCATCTGAGATATCCGTAACCCTATTCATGAGTTTTTCAAACTCACTTTGATACTCCGCGACCGTACCGGTTTGTAACAATTTAGATAAAGCACCCTGCGGGTCTTCATAATTCGAAGGTCCAAATCGATTCTTGACACTCTCCTCAAACCTGTCCCAATTGGTAATTAACCCGTTCCGCGTCATCCAACAAAACCATTCCGCCGCCGCACCTTCAAGATTAAAACCCACAATTTGCAAACGCTGATCAGCAGGCATATTAAGCAATGAATAGTATTCATTGATGGAAAATAGCCAGCTGTATGGATTGGCTCCCGTGAATTTGGGAACGTCCGACCGCATAGACTGTGGTAACAGTGATCCTTGATCACGACCTTCCCAAATACGAGCCTGGAGTAGTCCCCGAGTAGCTTGAAATTCGGCACGTAATGCATCAAGTTGTTCCTGAAAAACCCCGACCTGTTGTCGTGCGAGCAGTTGTGTCGCAGCAGCCTGTTCTTTAAGCAACAGTCGAACGGTGTGATCCTCCATGAGATCGATGAAAGTGTACCTCAGTAGCGATTAATTGGTTGAACGATTGTAGGAATCAAAAAGTATCGCACCAGATCCAAAGAAGGAAAAAAAAATTGAATGATAAACCCAATATATACACATGCAGTAGATGACAAAAGAGAATATGCAGTATAAACGAACAAAGATTGATTCAAAAACCTAATGAATTAGAAGCTGCGATTGATGCAAAAACCGAATGAACAGTACTTTTTTTTTTTTTTATGTGGTAGCAATGAAAGCACCAATTGATATGACCCGGTTGTATCAGGATAAGGCACCACTTCAAGCGGGCGCAGGCTCCTTAAGAATATTTAGAGAAGAGAACAGAATTATTGCTTTGACACAACTATGATTTCATTCATTATAATGGCTCGGTATTTATAACCTTACAAATGATAACATTTAACCTAACAATGAGAAAGACAATGGGCTTAGCCCATGACCTAACAATTAAGATAAATAAAGATGACTTAACCCAGACATAATCCTTATGCCATACGGGACTAGACACGACCCAAGCGGTCGTAACACACTTTTAGTATATAAGTATAATAGATTGACATGTAATTTAATACACGAAAATTCATAGCAACTAAAACTGAGGGACTGAAAGTGAAACTAAAGTTGACTTAGAGTCAACCAACTTGCCTTTACACTTTTTCTAAATTTCATTTGATCATTCATTTCCATTGCATTCATTCACAAACTTTCCATCCATCCGTCAACTGTAAGTGAATTTCAGTCACCAGTTACTTATAAAAAAGGTAAAACTATTTGTAATTTCCAGAATTATTGTTGTTTTTTTTTTTTTTTTATAATCTTTAAAATTTAGCTATATCCTCAAGTTAATAAGCTCACAAGCCATTAAATTTGAGCTTATAAAATGTTCAATTATCAAATAAGTTTAAACAAACACCCGTTAAACTAGTTGGGATACAGTTGACATGATTGAGTGATTTGAGTCCGAGAGATGTTTTTTTATTAGGTTATGTAGCATAAGATACATGGCATTGAATTGAATGAATAAATAGATTTTGTTAAAGAAGTAAATACTAATCGGAAAATTAATGCCACTGTAGGAGAAATAATGTTTTCGTGTAAATGACATGAAGTGTGGAAAACTTTCAAAAGTTGTAGTGTTGTGTGGATCAGTGACTCGAAGGAACTTTACGTTAACCTTTTGGTTACTTGATGCTTGTGCACGTATTCTATGAAAGCTTTAACGGTTACTAAAACGTAGTAAGCTTGGTGCCACTTAAAATCGGCATTCATAGTGGTCAATTTAATCTACATTCATATTCTTAGGAAACATAGAAGACAGAACGCTTCTCATAAGCTAAATGCAATGGTAATATTACGCCTCTTTGTTTATGTGTATAATAGTTTGTTTTCAAGAGAGATGGCTATCTATTTATGTGATGTTGTTTCCACTATCTATGTTTTTTTTTTAACAGTTAACTTATAAATAAACAATTAGCATGCTTGTTCTGTCTACATGTTACGTGGTATAACACAAAAGCGCTCACATGTTTGATTGTTTTATGCTACTTAGTCATGGATTCTATGGAGCTAATTAATTGTTTCAACTTTATTTTTCATTTTTTGAAAACGTTTACTGTACTTGTGAATGCAGCTCGATCTCATTATTGATAATGGCTACTACGTCCATTCCTCATTGGTGGAAATATGATGTCTTTGTAAGTTTTAGAGGTGAAGATATCCGCAAAAGCTTCATGGATCATATGTTCAATGATTTCAAGCAAAAAGGAATTCATGCTTTTAGTGATGATAGAGAATTGCCTAAAGGAGAAGAGATATCTCCTCAACTCTACAAAGCCATTGAAGAATCAAGGTTTGTGATAGTTATCTTCTCCAAAGATTATGCTTCTTCATCATGGTGTATGAGGGAACTTGTCAAAATACTCGAATGCAAGCAAATGGGGGTGCCTAAACACGAGGTTCAAATCATCTTTTATGATGTTAAGCCTGACGTCGTGAGGAAAAAAACTGAGAGCTATGCTGAAGGTTTTGCTAAACATCAAAATTTAAATAGATCAGAGGTAGCTAAATGGAAGGAATCTCTATCCATGGCGGCTAACTTATCTAGATGGGATCTCCAGGACATGACAAATGGGTAAATTTATTATTTTTGTGTAATTATCTTGTAGCTCTACTAAAGCTTAACACTATGTAGTTTCTCTTACCTTTGTGTCTTTGTGGTCAACAGGTTTGAGTCCAAGTTCATCGATTCCATTTCCAGAGAAATACTCCAAAAATTATGTGACGGACCCTTGCATGTTGGTGAGAACCTTGTCGGCATAGATATCCATTTTGACAAATTAGACTTGTCACGCTTCATTGGGTCAGATAAGGTTAACATGATTGGAATATGCGGTATAAGCGGGATAGGAAAGACGACCCTTGCCAAAGCTATTTATAACTTAATGTATGTCCACTTTGAAGGAAGTTGCTTTTGTGAAGATGTTAAAGAAGTCATAAAACGACAAGGCCTGATTCAAGTCCAACTGCATATGATTGGAAAGATCATGAAAACCGAAGATCTGAAGATATCAAGTGTTGGTGAAGGAATTATGGTAATAAAGAAAATGATGTCATCAAAGTTGATCCTGCAGGTTTTGGATGATTTGGATGATCATGAACAGTTAGAAGCACTAGCAAGCTCACCTGATTGGTTTTTCCAAGGAAGTTTGATTATTTTCACGGGTAAGGATAAGCAGTTGCTAAGATCACATAGAGTAGATGAAATCCATGAAATGGACTTTCTAGACGAGGAACAATCTCTTGAGCTCTTCTGTTCCTATGCCTTTAAAGAAAAAGATTCTTGTATAGAAGAATTCAAAGAAGTTTCTGAGGAAGTTGTGAACTATGTGCAAGGTCACCCTCTGGCTCTCAAAGTTTTAGGACGAGTTTTACACGACAAAACTATGGGTCAATGGGTTAGTGAACTGGATAAGCTCAAAGTATATCCTAATGAACAGATACAACGAGTGCTTCGTTTAAATTACGACGGGCTAGACCTCCATCAACAAAATATCTTACTTGATATTGCATGTTTATTCATTGGAGTAAAGTATGAATTTGCAGCAAGTGTACTAGATGGATGTAACTTATATGTGTTGGAAAATTTTAGTGAAAGAAATAAGTTTTCACTAATCTTTGGACATAGATTACTATTAGTAAATATAGTTTTATGAATAAAGTCTTATATGGTTACGTTGTCTCTCGTGAGAGCTTTTTAACAAGACTTTATATGTCCAAAACGGAGTAAGTGTGAATGAGATATCGAGTCTCAAAGTAGGGTATTTGCAATGAAGCTTAAGGAAAATAAATGGGTTCATGTTTATCCCACATTGGTGGGTGAACAAACTATTATCAACAATCAGTGGATTTGTTGACCCAAAGTTTGACCCATTTAATTCTAACAAGCTGTAGATTGTTGAGAATCATAACAGCAAATATGGAGCATATGTTACAGGTTTATTTTAAACTTTGTACAGCCCATTGAATGGTATTTAACAGGTTAAATGTGTATCAATACACCTGTTACTTTTTTTGCTGTACAAGTACAAGAATTCTCAGCCATTCTAAGTGACCCAACAACTTCACAGCTTCTCTTCATAACAGCATACTCATAATAATTCACGAAAGTTTTCAGGCAATTTGTCAATTCCGGCAGTACTCCTGCTCCGGCCGTACCCTGGGAAACAACCATGTTGTTGTACACGGAATTGTTTTAAGGGAATCGTGTTCAACACGAGACTCGGCCTTATTGGTTTTATTCTTCCTGTATAATCTTTTGCTCAGGTACTTATCAGATTTATTTTAATTGCATTGTTATTCTCTTCGTTTCATTATAAATTTGAATTCCTTATAAACGGTATTACTTTTTCCTACAATCTTAAAACAATTCCGTGTAACCGTTTGATAAGGAAGAAAAGGATTTTATTAATTCATTATAATCCAGTTAAATTCAGGATAACTTGTGTTTGGACTGATTTATAGTCAATTTTTTTTTCATTCAGTTCGGAATCTAATATATGTGCAGATTTTATATAGTATATTGTGTGTTATATACTTGTCAACTTCAGATTGTTCTTAACGAGTTCTTTGCAGATTATATTATACAACTATTGTCGAGATTTTGGCTTTGTTATTTCTCTTATCCAAACAGCCCCTTCACAAATTTTTTAGAACATCTTTTATGCACATTATTCCTGTCCAAACAGCTTCTAACAAGGTGTGCCAATACTGTCCCAAACCAGATTTTTAGACCCTTATTTCCTGCACTTAACTGCTGTCCAAATAGCCTCTTTAAAAGGTCCTGTCCAAACAGCCCCTTAACCAGTTTTGTCACTTATTTTCGGCACTAAGTTGCTGTCCAAAAAGCCCATTAAAAGGCTTGTCCAAACAGCTCCAAATCAGAATTTTTTGAATGACTTTTTTGCATATAGTTGCTGTCCTAACAGCCCATTAAAAGGCTTGTCCAATCAGCCCCAAACCATATATTTTTTTAGAAGTTAATTTTCTGCATTTGTTAGGTGCGTTATAAGTTTAAAAAAAAAAGTTGGGACTTTGTGGCTGCAATATTGGTGCAGAGAGCGCATAAGTTATTAAAGAGGAGTGTGTTTCCTGATAACTTATTTGTGCAAGAAACAACTCACTTTGTGTACAACCTCGAGTTACAACCTAGTGTCAAATTTTCTGTGTGAAAGTTTCAGAATGGTTCATGATTTCGTTGCAATGATTTCAAAAGTAAACCAAGCAGGTTCAAACACAAACGAGTGGTGGATTGACACGAGTGTCACCCGTCATGTATGCTTAAACAAGAGTCTCTTTAGTTCGTTTAAAGAGGTTAACAATGGTGAAAAAAATTTCATGGGAAACTCCATCACCGCTGACATTAAAGGTGAGGGTGATGTGATTTTGAAATGGACATCCGGGAAAGAGTTAAAACTCAAAAACGTTTTGTACGTTCCGGAGATTCGAAATAATCTTGTGTCCGGGTGGTTGCTCAACAAGTATGGGTTTTGCCTTGCATTTGAGTATAACACATTTGAGTTAACCAAGAATAAAATGGTTGTAGGTACGGGCTACGCCCGTGATGGAATGTTCAAGTTGGATTTGATTGTTAAGGAAAACAATCTTTCTAAAATGAACACTAATTCAACTTGTGTAGTTGAGACTTCGAATGTGTGGCACGGCCGACTTGGTCATGTCAATTATAATTCCATCCGTCGTTTAATGAAATTAAAATGTATACCTACATTCCATATTGACTCAAATCACAAGTGCGAAACTTGTGTTGAAGCGAAAATGACAAGATCGTCTTTTCACTCGGTTGAAAGAAAAACCGACCCTCTTGATCTAATTCACACAGATGTGTGTGATTTAAAATCGGTGCCAACAAGAGGAGATAATAAGTACTTCATTACTTTCATTGATGATAGTACGAAATATTGCTATGTGTATTTACTTAAAAGTAAAGATGAAGCAATAGATAAGTTCATTCTATACAAGAATGAAGTTGAGAATCAACTAAATAAAAAGATCAAGGTAGTAAGGAGTGATAGGGGAGGTGAATATGTATCTCCATTTGCTGAATTTTGTTCACAACATGGAATTAGACATGAGTTCACCGCACCCTATTCACCTCAGCAGAATGGGATTGCTGAAAGAAAAAATCGTACCTTGAAAGAAATGGCAAATGCCATGTTAATAAGTTCTGGTTTAAATCAGAACATGTGGGGGGAAGCCATTTTATCGGCTACTTATCTTTTGAATAAGATACCTCGTAAGGAAAAAGAAGAGACCCCCTATGAGCTATGCATGGGACGAAAACCATCTTATAAATACTTACGAGTGTGGGGGTGCCTAGCTAAAGTGGCAATTCCGGCACCTAAAGCTCAAAAGATAGGACCCAAAACCGTTGATTGTGTATTCATTGGGTATGCTCATAATAGTAGCGCTTATCGATTCCTTGTGCACGAGTCAAAAAATCCCGAGATACACAAGAATACGATAATGGAATCAAGGAATGCTTGATTCTTTGAAACCATGTTCCCTTGTTTGACCAAGGAGAATGAAAGGTCATCTAGACGAGATGACGTAGTTGTCCACGAAAAGAGACAACGAAATGATAACATCGTTCACGATGAGAGACAACATCAATCTGAGGAAGAAGATGTTGAACCTAGAAGAAGCAAAAGGCCAAGAATCGAGAAATCGTTTGGACCCGATTATGTTTCTTTTATGGTAGAAAGTGAACCAAACTCTTACCGAGAAGCGGTTACGTCCTCAGAAGGGCCTCAATGGAAAGAAGCCATTAAGAGTGAGATAGATTCTATTTTGCATAACCATACATGGGAGCTTGTATATCTACCTCCGGGTTGCAAAACATTAGGATATCGATGGATCTTCAAGAAGAAGATGAAAGCTAATGGCACCATAGATAAGTACAAAGCAAGATTGGTGATCAAAGGTTACAGGCAACGAGAAGGTCTGGACTACTTTGACACTTATTCGCCCGTAACGCGAATAACATCCATAAGGATGGTACTTGCTATTGCAGCCATAAGAAATCTGGAAGTTCATCAAATGGATGTAAAAACTGCTTTTCTAAATGGAGATTTAGATGAAGAGATTTACATGGAACAACCTGAGGGATTCACTGCCCCGGGACAAGAGGGAAAAGTATGTAAACTTGTCAAGTCACTATATGGATTGAAACAAGCTCCTAAGCAGTGGCATCAAAAGTTTGACCACGTCATGATCGAATGTGGATTAAAAATTAATGAATGTGAAAAGTGTGTCTACGTGAAAGACACAAACAATAGATATGTCATCTTATGTCTATATGTAGACGATTTGCTAATCGTTGGAAGCAACGATAAGATGATTCGATCTACTAAAGACATGTTGAAATCAAGGTTTGACATGAAAGACATGGGTTTGGCAGATGTGATACTTGGAATCAAAATCATAAGAACCCAAAATGGACTTATGTTGAGTCAAACACACTTTGTGGATAAAATTATTGAGAAATATAATCCAGATGACTCCAACATTGCGAGGACTCCTATTGATACGACTAAACATCTATCTAAAAATAGAGGTCAAGGAGTTAACCAGGTGGGATACTCGAGCATTATTGGTAGCTTGATGTATCTAATGAATTGTACGAGACCTGACTTAGCATACGCTGTGAGTAGGCTAAGTAGGTATACGAACAACCCAGGTTACAAACACCGGGAAAGTATAACAAGGGTTCTGGGGTACATAAGGTACACTCGAGAATATGGATTGCATTATACTAGATATCCGGCTGTTATCGAAGGATACAGTGATGCAAACTGGATATCTGATATAAAAGACTCTAGATCAACAAGTGGATATGTATTCACACTTGGAGGTGGAGCCGTATCATGGAAATCTTCCAAACAGACGGTTATTTCCAGGATCACAATGGAGTCAGAATTTATCGCCTTAGATAAATGTGCCGAAGAGGCAGAATGGTTACGTCAATTTGTAGAGGACATACCAAGGTGGCCTAAGCCGGTAACGGCCATATGTATACATTGTGATAGTCAATCGGCGATTGGCAGAGCTCATAGCATAATGTATAATGGTAAGTCAAGACATATTAGACGTAGACACAATACTATACGACAACTACTCTCTACAGGATTTATCACTATTGATTATGTGAAATCAAAGGATAACATAGCGGATCCGCTTACGAAAGGCTTAAGCAGGGAGTTAGTTAACAAGTCGTCAAAAGGAATGGGACTAAAGCCCGTAAATGAATGAGTTTATACGAAGGAAAACCTAACCCAGTTGACTGGAGATCTCAAGATCTGGGTTCAATAGGACAACCTACTTGTATAAACTGTGGGGGAGTCACTGTGGGGGGTTAACCTCCCAAAACGCATAAGGGTGTTAGTAAACATCCTGGTCCATTCCCGTAACATTCAGTGACATACGAGGTTAAGCCTAGAGCTTTTAATGATTTAATAAGAAATCACCTATGTGAGAGAGAAGTGGGGTCGCTTCGAAGGGAAATGTGGGGGCGCATTTCCGAAGAGCTCTTGCAGAACCAGGCTAGTGTTCATGACCATAACGAACACGACTATGAGGAGTTGACAGTGTCAGGAAGAGTCCTGTGTGAACATATATTGTCGTCTACACAAACAGCAGATCAGTTCAAAGACATCGCGTTCTACTGGCAGCTAGGAGGCTAAGTATATTTCACAAGGGAACGTTCAAAGGGTAACACCTACCTATCCTATGCAAAACTCAACCGCTGAGATTTTCTCAGAATTATGTGAGTTTCCATTCGATATCCATTCATGTGGGGGATTGTTGGAAAATTTTAGTGAAAGAAATAAGTTTTCACTAATCTTTGGACATAGATTACTATTAGTAAATATAGTTTTATGAATAAAGTCTTATATGGTTACGTTGTCTCTCGTGATAGCTTTGTAACAAGACTTTATATGTCCAAAACGGAGTAAGTGTGAATGAGATATCGAGTCTCAAAGTAGGGTATTTGGAATGAAGCTTAAGGAAAATAAATGGGTTCATGTTTATCCCACATTGGTGGGTGAACAAACTATTATCAACAATCAGTGGATTTGTTGACCCAAAGTTTGACCCATTTAATTCTAACAAGCCGTAGATTGTTGAGAATCATAACAGCAAATATGGAGCATATGTTGCAGGTTTATTTTAAACTTTGTAACAGCCCATTGAATGGTATTTAACAGGTTAAATGTGTATCAATACACCTGTTAATTTTTTTGCTGTACAAGTACAAGAATTCTCAGCCATTCTAAGGACCCAAAAACAACTTCACAGCTTCTCTTCATAACAGCATACTCATAATAATTCACGAAAGTTTTCAGGCAATTTGTCAATTCCGGCAGTACTCCTGCTCACGCCGTACCTGGGAAACAACCGTGTTGTTGTACACGGAATTGTTTTAAGGGAATCGTGTTCAACACGAGACTCGGCCTTATTGGTTTTATTCTTCCTGTATAATCTTTTGCTCAGGTACTTATCAGATTTATTTTAATTGCATTGTTATTCTCTTCGTTTCATTATAAATTTGAATTCCTTATAAACGGTATTACTTTTTCCTACAATATGCAGATACAAATATGAGAGTTCTAGTTGATAAGTCATTAATCACGATCTCTAGCAATATGTCACTTCAAATGCATGACTTGATTCAAGCAATGGCAAGGGCGATTGTTCGTGAAGAATCTTTCATGCCTGGGAAACAGAGAAGAATCTTGATTTCATCTAACGTTTACGATATATCGGGTCAAAATAAGGTAAAAAGTGGCATATGATTATTAAACCTTTATATATTACTATAAAAGTATATGCAATTGCATAGGTTACAGTTTTTAATTTAAGTTACATGTTTTTGTTTTTCGAGGTGGCAATAACTGAAGTAGTTGAAGTTCTAGTCCTTTCATTAGAGAAATATAGTCAAAAGGTTCACATAGATGCTAATGATTTTGTACATATGCAAAAGTTGCGGATCCTGAAAATCTATAAAGAGGAAAAACTATATGAGCAAAAACTTGAATTGGAGCGCCACAATGTGATATTCTCAGGAAATTTGTATTATTTGTCCAATGAGCTAAGCTTGTTTTGTTGGCATGGATGCCCTTTCAAGTACTTACCTTCAGATTTCTATCCAAAAAACATTGTGGCCATTGACCTGTCCTACAGCAACATAAAACAACTTTGGACAACACCAAAGGTATTTACTTGTTCATAGTTTCATACATGTGTTCGTGTTCTACACTTAGAGATATAAGAACTAATCTTTTTTCTATTGATGCCAGTGCTTAAAAAGGTTGAAAGTAATGAAGCTAAGGCACTGTTGTAACCTAACAACCACCCCTGACTTCTCAGAGATTACAAATCTCGTAGAACTAGATCTTGAAGGTTGTGTGAATATGGTTACAGTTCATCCATCAATTGGAATGCTCAAGAAACTTGTTATCTTAAATATGAGAGACTGCAGACGGGCTAGGAGTTTTCCTAGCAAAGTGGAAATGGATTCTCTTCAGGTTTTGAATCTCTCGGGATGCTTAAATGTCAACCAACTGCCTGAAGCCTTTTGGTCTAGATGGCGGACTTCAATCCCTGGTTTCATATGGAACCAACCACATCCACAAAGATCAGTTTCATTGGCAGGTCTACATATGTTAAAGTCTTGGAATTTCAGCTACTGCGATTTATATGAAGTCCCTGAGAGCATTGGAGGCTTATCATGTCTAAAGAAACTATACTTGCAAGGGAACAATTTTACTAGCTTGCCTGGAAGTTTGAGTCAACTTTCTAATCTTCGATGGCTTTATGTTAATGGTTGCAAGAAGCTGGAAGTGTTGTCCGAAGTTCCACCTAGCATAAGGATTATTAGTGCATCTGATTGCACCTCCTTAAGAGAAGTGCCGGGATCATCTAAAGACCCATTCAGGAATATTTACAATTATTTATTCAATTGTCCAAAGTTGTTTAAGAATGTTACCATTGATAGCAAGGGGTCTATATCGAAAACTGAGTGTCTTGACTCATCTATAACATCCCAAGGCTTTAGTCACCAGCTTTCTGGTTTCCTTGGGTATGCGGGTTTACAGGCTGGCAGATGTGAATTCTTCTCGCGAGGCATTGCCTATTATCCTTGTTTAGACATAATGTATCATGGGAATAGCAATATTACAGAGTGGTTTAAAAATAGAAGTACGGGAAATCATGTAAAGGTTGAATTACCTTCAGATTGGGGCTTCAATAAGTTTAGGGGATACGGATTTTGTGTTGTTTTTAAGAGAAAAAAGCCTTACATATATAAAGGATACTCTGTAAAGAACTATGATGGAGCTCCTTTGTTGATCTCACAAGAGTGTAATAAGCGTGATGTGCTAGGAATCCAAGATTCATATATGATATGGTTGTGTTACACGAAGTGGGGTACACAGAAATGGAAGGAAGCAAAGAATTTTGTTATATTTAGTTTCCAAGATTATGAATTCATGTGTAAAGAAGATGTTGAGGTGAAGGAGTGTGGAGTAAGACTAATTTGTGATGAAGATATAGAACAAGAAGCAGATTTAAGTATGCTCCAAGGCCTCCGAACTCCAACAACACAACATGGTGTATTGTTAAGGCTTTATTGTCGAGCAAATTATAGTCTTTTAGAGTGGTCGTGTTAGCCCAATTGAAAACCTTCATTGTGTTTCTTTAATTCATTCATATGACTTTTGTTTATAATGAGCTTTTTATGTAGCACACACACAGGTGTTTTGTTGAAATGTGTATGAGAAGAACTCGTTGACTGTTATATTGGTAGCTAATATATATTGTTGGTTTGATTGTTAAGAACGTGTTGTAAACATGGGTTCATTTCCATAGCCACTTGTATCTTCAATCTCCTCATTGCTTTCGGAATAACATCTTTTAAGAAATGAATAGTGCTTTTTTTTTGAGAAATTTATTTTTTACTAAATACAAATAGGTGATATGAGAATATCATAGGAAATAGGTGATAAATATCATGTTTTTAGTGTGTTACCGTAACCACCTCCATACTTTGTTATTTTAATTGATGTCGATGATTCTCGCTTCTGCAACCTACCAATGGGTAAGCTTCATCTCTGTAAATTTAAGTTGAAAATAATGAAATTGATTTACTTTTTGTTGAAAAATTTAGTGCACTTGTGGGATTAGTTCACACCTTGTAATGGGTTAGGAGGTACGGAGTGTACACCCATAAGGTCCATGAACACCCTGACTCTTATAGTGGTTTGTATTGGTAGTACTGGTGAAAGTACTGCTTGATGAAAGTACTGCTTGGTGAAAGTACTGCTTGTGGAAAGTACTGCTTGTGGTTTCCACTGATAAGCAGTGCTTCCACTGATAGGCAGTGTTTCCACTGATAGCACTGTGAAAGTACTGATGCTATGAAAGTACTGATAAGCAGTGTTTCCACTGATAGGCTGTATTTCCACGTAAGTGAAATACTGCTAGTGGAAAGTACTGCTTATGGGAAAGTACTGCTAAATGGCAGTTACAACTTCTTTATGACCACGTTTAATTGGTCATGTAACCACTAACGGCTATAATGGGGATAATTATGAGGCTATTAATGGGCCGATTAATACTCATAATTCCATTGGAATAGCTTAAGAGTAACCTCCTATAAATAGGAGATCTGTTTATGCATGAAAGAGACACAGAAAACACTAAATACTTATAAGCGAAAGGGTTATAGAATTGTGCCTAATTCTCTAACTGCATTTGGTCTTATCCCAAGTAGATATTCGTGATACCCAGGCATTAGGGTCGAATAGTTTACTTTGGAAAGTGATTACACGATTCCAAGTGATATCCGGTAACCACCTAGTGGTATCTGTTACTGCTGACCCTTTATTGTTTCTATTGCTACTGTCATTGATTGTCTTAACCCTGTTCTGGGAGCTTCTACTCCAACAATCAAAGTAAACTATTTTGTGATAATCAATGGCTGCTGCTGCAATGAAACATATGGCTTCAAACTTTGCTAAGCTGGATAAGTTTGAAGGGGTGGACTTTAGGAGGTGGCAGAAGAAGATGCACTTCTTGCTGTCAAGCATGAGTGTGGTGTATGTGCTAACTACACCTATTCCTGATGATGGGGATGATGCTACTGTGGAGCAGATCAGGAGGAGGAGCAAATGGGAGAATGATGACTACATATGCAGAGGTCTTATTCTGAATGGTATGTCTGATTCTTTGTTTGATATTTATCAGAACTTTGAATCTTCCAAAGAACTGTGGGATTCCTTGGATGCCAAATATATGGCTGAGGATGCATCAAGTAAGAAGTTCCTTGTTAGTAATTTCACAAATTACAAAATGACTGATTCAAGACCAGTCATGGAACAATACAATGAACTTCTTGGAATACTTGGAAGGTTTACACAACACCAAATGAACATGGATGAGGCTATCAAAGTCTCTTGTGTCATTGACAAACTCCCTCCTTCATGGAAAGATTTCAAGCATACCTTGAAACATATGAAGGAGGAGTTAACTCTTGTTGAGTTGGGCAGTCATCTGCACATTGAGGAATCTCTCAAAGTGCAGGATAATGACAAGCCAAAGAGTAGCAATGCTACTGGACCATCTGTTGTCAATATGGTGGAGCATAACAACTCCACCAGGTACAATGACAACAAAGGCAAACGCAAATTTCATGATAACACAAGGACAGATCCTAACAAGAAGGCAACACCTACTTGTTGGAAATGTGGCAAGACTGGTCACATTAAAAGGGACTGCAAGGGTGTTAAAATTGGTGGTAAAGCCAATGGATCAGGCACTAATGGTTCAGGGAGTGGTGGTTCAGCCAACTCACTGAAAGGTCAGAATATGTTTAATAAGTATTTTCAGATTTATTATGTTACATATGTATCTGAATCTTTTTATGTGCAGGATGATGATGTTGCGTGGTGGGTTGACTCTGGTGCAACAGTTCATGTGTGTAAAGATAGCAGCTGGTTCAAGACTTATGAGTCACCGAATGATGGTTCTATTCTTCACATGGGAAATGAGTCAACAGCCTTGGTGCATGGTCGTGGTTGTGTAGATCTTAGGTTTAGTTCTGGAAAGATTGTAACTCTGTTTAATGTTATTCATGTTCCTGATATCAGGAAGAACTTGGTTTCAAGTAGTGTTTTGAATAATCATGGATATAAACAAGTTATTGAATCTGATAAATTTGTTCTTTCTAAATGTGGTGTTTTATTGGTTTTGGTTATTTATGTAATCAAATGTTCAGGCTTAATATTACCACTGACAGTGTTATTTCAGCTTTTGTGACCACATTTGATCAGAGTGATTCTAACCTTTGGCATGCTAGACTTGGTCATGTTCACTATAAAAGGATGCAATATATGTCTAGGGATGGTTTAATCCCTGCTTTTGACATGGACACTGAAAAGTGTAAAACTTGCATGTTGACCAAGATAACCAAGAAACCCTTTCAGGGTGTTAGTCGTGAGACTAAGATCTTGGAGCTTATTCACAGTGACCTGTGTGATTTGCATGCCACTCCTTCTTTGGGGAATAAGAAGTACTTTGTGACATTTATTGATGATGCTTCTAGATTTTGTTATGTATATCTGTTACATACCAAGGATGAAGCATTAGATAAATTCAAAGTGTTTAAAACTGAAGTTGAATTACAACTTGGGTCTTTGATCAAAGATTAAGGACTGATAGGGGAGGTGAGTACATGGATACTCAGTACTTTCAGTCTGTGGGTATTATCCATGAAACTACTGCTCCCTATACTCCTCAGCAAAATGGTATTTCTGAAAGGAAAACAGGGTGCTGAAGGAGATGGTTAATTCCATGTTGTCCTATTCAGGACTGAGTCAAGGGTTCTGGGGTGAAGCTATGTTAACAACTTGCTATTTATTAAATAGGGTTCCCAACAAAAGGAACAAGGTTACCCTTATGAACTCTGGACTAAAAGGAAACCCAACCTGAACTATCTCAAGGTTTGGGGTTGTAGGGCTGTTGTAAGACTCCCTGATCCAAAGCAAAAGACTTTGGGTGAAAGAGGCATTGACTGCATCTTTGTTGGATATGCTGAGCATTCCAAGGCTTTTAGGTTCTATGTTATTGAACCTAATGAACATGTTTCAATTAACTCTATAATTGAATCAAGGGATGCAACTTTTGATGAGAATAGATTCACATCAGTCCCTAGACCAAGTCAGAGGATTCCTAATGGAACTCATGACACTGGTGTATCAGAGGTCCCTGATGATGAACCATCAGTGGTCCCTGATGAGGTTGTGGTTCAGCAACCTGAACCTGTGCTCAGGAAAAGCAAAAGGGTCAGGGCTCCAAAGTCATTTGGACCTGAGTTTCAACTATACTTAGTTGAAGGTACTAGGGATGAGGTCTCAGACCAATACTCCTATTGCTTCATTGTTGAGGATGACCCTAAAACATTTGAAGAAGCAATGAAGTCCCAGGACATTGCTTTCTGGAAAGAAGCAATCAATGATGAGATGGATTCCATCATGGGCAATAACACTTGGGTGTTGGTTGATCTACTTCCTGGTTGCAAACCTCTGGGTTGCAAATGGATTTTCAAAAGGAAAATGAAGGTAGATGGAACTATTGAAAAGTTCAAGGCTAGACTAGTCATTGAAGGCTTTAAACAAAAGTCAGGAATAGACTATTTTGATACTTATGCCCCAGTGGCTCGTATCAGTACCATAAGACTGCTGATTGCTATGGCATCTATTCACAATCTGGTTATTCATCAGATGGATGTGAAAACAGCTTTCTTGAATGGTGAATTGGAAGAGGAGGTTTATATGAACCAACCTCAGGGCTTCATCATGCCTGGCAATGAAAACAAGGTGTGTAAACTGATTAAGTCTCTTTATGGACTTAAGCAGGCACCTAAGCAATGGCATCAAAAATTTGATGAAGTGGTTTTGTCTAGTGGTTATGTTCTTAACCAAGCTGACAAATGTGTATATAGCAAATTTGATGAATCTGGTAAAGGAGTCATCATTTGTCTATATGTTGATGACATGTTGATCTTTGGCACTGACCAAAATCAGGTTGACCTGACAAAGGAATTTTTGTCATCAAGGTTCTCCATGAAAGACATGGGGGAGGCTGATGTTATCCTTGGTATAAGGATTAAACATGAAAGTAATAGAATTTCTATCTCTCAGTCTCATTATATTGAGAAGGTACAGAGGAAATTCAATTACTTTGATTGTACTCCAGTGAGTACACCTATGGATACTTGTGAGAAGCTGATGCCTAATCATGGCAAGGCTGTATCTCAACTTGAGTATTCTAGGTTAATTGGCTGCCTGATGTATGCCATGACTTGTACAAGACCTGATATTGGTTTTGCGGTGGGAAAATTGAGCAGGTATACTAGTAATCCTAGTGCTCATCACTGGCAAGCAGTTCAGAGGGTACTGAAGTATTTGAAGAGAACTATGGATTATAGTCTCTCATATACTGGTTATCCATCAGTGTTGGAAGGTTACACCGATGCAAGTTGGATCAGACATCTGAAGACAATTCGTTTACAAGTGGCTGGGTATTCCTACTTGGTGGAGGTGCAATTTCTTGGGCATCTAAGAAACAAACTTGCATCACCAGTTCAACAATGGAATCTGAATTTGTGGCTTTAGCAGCTGCTGGTAAAGAAGCTGAATGGTTGAAAAACTTGCTTCTTGAGATTCCATTGTGGCCTAAACCTATAGCACCTATTTCTATCCGGTGTGATAGTGCAGCTACATTGGCTAAGGCTTATAGCCAGATGTACAATGGTAAGTCTAGACACTTAGGTGTCAGGCATAGCATGATTCGTGAGCTTATCATGAATGGGGTGGTATCTATAGAGTTTGTGAGATCTCAACAGAACTTAGCTGATCACTTGATGAAGGGTCTGGCTAGAGACTTGGTTATAAAGTCTGCTAAAGGGATGGGTTTAAGTCCAACTTAGTCACTGAATGCTAGGACACCCAACTCCCTCCGAAGGAAACTTAGGAGCTGAGTTCAATGTGGAAATGTGAACATTCAGTGGACTGGAGCACATGTTTTATTTACATCCCAAGGTTGTGCTCAGAACCTGCTGAAAGGAGGATGAAGTCTTTACTTCTTAATGGTTAATTTTCTTTGAAAAAGTGCTTGGCAGGAGCATGACTAAAGAGGAACCACCTATGTAAATGTTGAAGTTTTGCCGCTTCAGGAAGCTTTGGACTTTTAGCTTTACAACATTTATGAATTTGGATATGGACACATGGCTTGTATAGTGTCAGGAGCATTTAAGTGTTTGAAAACTTGTGTGTAGTTATCTTCAGGTATTCAAATGGGTTGAAGGGTTCAATTCTTAGAACACCCTGATTCTCGAATATTTGAACGTGTAATTACTAAGATGGAAATTCAATCCTCAGGACATTTTCATTTATGCACATGTTTTGATTGATGTTTATTTTTCATGCAAAGGAAGTGAACTAAATTTGGGGAGGATTGTTGAAAATTTAGTGCACTTGTGGGATTAGTTCACACCTTGTAATGGGTTAGGAGGTACGGAGTGTACACCCATAAGGTCCATGAACACCCTGACTCTTATAGTGGTTTGTATTGGTAGTACTGGTGAAAGTACTGCTTGATGAAAGTACTGCTTGGTGAAAGTACTGCTTGTGGAAAGTACTGCTTGTGGTTTCCACTGATAAGCAGTGCTTCCACTGATAGGCAGTGTTTCCACTGATAGCACTGTGAAAGTACTGATGCTATGAGTACTGAGGCGGTGTTTCCACTGATAGGCTGTATTTCCACGTAAGTGAAAGTACTGCTAGTGGAATCCGCTTATGGGAAAGTACTGCTAAATGGCAGTTACAACTTCTTTATGACCACGTTTAATTGGTCATGTAACCACTAACGGCTATAATGGGGATAATTATGAGGCTATTAATGGCCGATTAATACTCATAATTCCATTGGAATAGCTCAAGAGTAACATCCTATAAATAGGAGATCTTTTATGCATGAAAAAAGACACGAAAACACTAAATACTTATAAGCGAAAGGGTTATAGAATTGTGCCTAATTCTCTAACTGCATTTGGTCTTATCCCAAGTAGATATTCGTGATACCCAGGCATTAGGGTCGAATAGTTTACTTTGGAAAGTGATTACACGATTCCAAGTGATATCCGGTAACCACCTAGTGGTATCTGTTACTGCTGACCCTTTATTGTTTCTATTGCTACTGTCATTGATTGTCTTAACCCTGTTCTGGGAGCTTCTACTCCAACACTTTTTGTAGGTGTTGATGAAATGTATATGAGTTATTACTCTACTTGTCGCGAATTATAAGTCCATTTTCAAATTGCATGTAATTTAAGAAATTCTCATTAATTACACTTTTCACCAATCAAATATCATCTATACTCACTAAAATCTCTTTTGGTTGGTTAAATATGAAAGTGGACAAGTATTTTGAGACAATTCAAAGTAGAAATATGGAGTATAAATTGGGACGGAGGGAGTAGTCATTACTCATCAACATGTTTGTTAAGAACGTCTTACAGATTCCTCTCCATAGTAAATTGCATCTTTTCTTTCTTACGCTCTTCATTCATTTGCAATTATTGTTATTTCATAGAAAATCATTCATTATGCCAGCTTGTTTGTTAATAAGACATAGAACAAAGTCACAGGGGTTTGATGTAAACGTGGAGGAGGTTGCTGAACACGCCCTTACAGTCGATACTCATTTACATCCTGAACATCACAGTTAAAAGACATATAACAAAGTTTCTGACAACCAAAAAGAATTGATTTACAGTCAGTTTCAGGAGTATATGGTTGTCCACTCCAATCTGAAAGAGTTATGTACTCAGAAAGGTAGTTTTTCGCTACAAAGAAAAGAATGAGGATGACACTATTCTATGGAGTATCAGCAATGTTGACTATCAAGATGGTTCTGATATTGATATGTATGTAATATCGAAAGCAAGAACATATCTGACTATTTGTTGTATCTTCTCGTGACATTACCCTGTTATGTTGCCAATAGGTATTGGCATGATCAGGTATCGCGACGACTGTGCTGAAGCAATGGGTTAATTTCAAGGAAAAAGGTCAACCGAAAAAGTTGAAGCATGTCTAAAGCTGCCGGAAGTTGATTCTTTTTTAAGTGTTGCCTAGTAAAGTGAAGGGGGATCGATGCAAATCTGCACTGTTTGATGGTTGCAGACTGGCTTTTAACTTGAAAAAGATGGAAAAAGAGCGTATGTGGAAAGTCGCGTTAACTTATGCTGCTACTCACTGCAAAGGATTTCACCTGAAAGGGGGTGAGTTTTTGACTCAAGTTTGGCTACTGATGGTACATTTGGGCATCACAGAGCAGCTCCAGGTTTCTCAAGGTGATGCTAGAGCTAAAATCATTGTCTTGTAATGCACATAAACTTGAGTCACTCTGGTCACTGTTGGCCAACCCAAACCTGAAAGGAGAATAATTTTACAGTCAACAAAAAGTCCAAAGCAAAGGTCACAAAAAAAACACACATTAACTGTGTTTTGTGGACAATGTACTAAAACTATTTAATATGGAAATACTTTTCATAAGAACCCTCGTTATCAGGTGTATACTTTCAAAGTTGTGAAATAGAGAAGGGTTTGTGAGTCGGTTAGTTTCTTTGAGAATCAATGCTTTTGAAACTTAAGACATGACATCATTTTTATATTTTTATATTAAATGTTCGTGTTAGATTACTTAATAGTGTATAGATACTTAAAGTTGGCTATTATTAGAGTAAACAAAGAAAAATTAGTTTTATCAATTTGAAAGGCAAAAATAGTCAATTGATGCTGATATGCTTATGTAAAAGTCTGTTTGAGATTAGAAGTAGAAAAAAGATGCATGGCATGCTTAACTTTGTTCGAATGATACTTAAATGCATAAGTGCATAGCATTGTAAGGTTTATGGTCCGCTACTATCTTAGTCTTGTAAAAGTAACCAAAATTGAAGGGGATTTGCCGAAATAAGGCCCATCAGGTAGGTGGGTATGATATTGCCGGGTCGGGTGGGGTAGATGTGGTAGACGGAGTAGGTGTAGCTGGCGGGGTAGGCGGGGTTAGTGGTGTTGGCGGGGATGGTAGGGTGGGCGGGCTTAGGGCGGGTAGGGGTTCTGCTAGGGCTGCGTCTTCTCGTAGGATTAGGGTGGGTAGTTGGAACGTTGGGTCTCTTACCGGTAAGCTCTTTGAGCTTGCAGACGTGTTGAGGAGACATAAGGTTGACATTGCGTGCTTCCAGGAGACTAAATGGAAGGGAGCAAGCACGAGGGAGGTAAACGGCTACAAGCTCTGGTACTCTGGCTCTAGGTCAGCAAGAAACGGAGTTGGTGTTATTTTGGCGTCAGGGCTTAAGGATAATGTAGTGCAAGTGACCCGGAGTAGCGATAGGATCATGGCGATTACTTTGGTTATCAATGGGGAGACCGTCAACGTTATCAGCGCATACGCACCACAGGTGGGCCGAAGTGAAGCAGAGAAGAAGAGTTTTTGGGACAATCTCGACGAGCTCGTGAGGGAGTGCCCGTCGGATCGGCGTTTGTTTATAGGTGGTGACTTGAACGGCCATATTGGTGAGGACGCAGATGGCTATGAGGAGATACACGAAGGGTTCGGATTCGGAGTTAGGAACGACGAAGGACGATCGATTTTAGAGTTTGCTACCGCTCACGACTTGGTAGTAGCGAACTCTTTCTTCAAGAAGAGGTATGTTCACTTGATCACTTTCAAGAGCGGGGGTCACAACACCCAGATTGACTATCTGTTGGTGCGAAGAAATGATCTTTCTAAATGGGACTGTAGGGTTTTCCCAGGAGAGACTTGCTCATCTCAACACAAATTGGTGGCAGCTGACATGCTTTTCGACAGGCAACAACCAAGGAGATTAGTGACCGGGTTGCCAAGGATTCTCTGGAAGAATTTGAACGGTGAGGCAGCAGAATCGTTTAGAGTGAAAGTCTCAGAGGGACTTGCTACTCAGTCGGAGGACCTGGATGCTAGAGACGCGGACCAGTTGTGGGGCACTCTTGCAGGCATTATCAAAGAAGCAGCAAAGGATTCCCTCGGGGTGACTAGAGGAACATCGAGGTCCCAACCGGCCAACAGAGAATCTTGATTGTTTTGCGAGGAAGTGCAATCCAAAGTCGTCGAGAAACAATCTAGGTTCAGAGAGCTTATTCTGAGCCGAGATGGTCAACAAGCGGACATTACTGCGGCAGAAGAGAGGTATAAAGTAGCTAAAAGAGAAGCAAAAAAGGCAGTAGCTCTGGCAAAGGACAAGGCGTATGAGGTTTTGTATAAGAAACTGGACTCTAAAGAGGGGCTAACGACATTTTCGGGATCGCTAAAGCCCGAGAGAGGAAGGAGGGACTTAGGATGTTAAGTATATCAAAGATGAAGGAGACGAGACCATTGTGAACGTAGAGGATATCAGGAAGAGATGGGGAGAGTATTTCTCCTCTCTTTTCAATGTAGGAAGGGCTGAAGACAGCACCGAACAAGAGAACCTTAGCCAACGAACAGAGTGCTACTATTCGAAGATTAGTCAACCAGAAGTGAAGATCGCACTACAGAAGATGGGAAGAAACAAAGCAGTAGGGCCGGACCAAATCCCCATAGAAGCTTGGAGGTGTCTGGGAGATTGGGGGTTATATTGGTTGACATGCCTCTTCAACAAGATCTTCTACGGGGATAAGATGCCAGAAGAATGGAGACTCAGTGAAGTCATCCCCATCTACAAGAATAAGGGAGATGTACAAGTGTGCAGCAATTATAGGGGCATTAAGCTTCTCAGTCACACCATGAAGCTTTGGGAGAGAGTTATTGAGAGAAGGTTGAGAAGGGAGACGAGGGTGTCAGAAAACCAATTTGGTTTTATGCCAGGGAGGTCCTCGATTGAGGCTATTCACCTTCTCAGAAGTCTCATGGAGAAGTATAGAGAAAGACAAAAGGACTTGCATATGGCGTTCATTGATCTTGAAAAGGCTTATGATAGCGTGCCGCGCGAGTTGATTTGGAGAACTCTTATCGACAGAGGAACCCCAAATAGATACGTGAGAGCCATTAGGGATATGTACGAGGGTGCTAAGACTCGTGTAAGGTCCACAGTGGGGACCTCAGAGTTTTTCCCTGTGGAAGTTGGGCTCCACCAGGGATCCGCCATTAGCCCCTACCTCTTCGCCTTGATTCTAGATGAGTTAACTAGAGGGATTCAAGAGGGCATCCCGTGGAACTTGATCTTTGCGGATGACATTGTGTTGGTGGCAGAATCGGCGAAAGGGTTAAACACCAGACTTGAACACTGGAGGGAGGCTCTTGAAGACAATGGACTTCGGGTGAGCAGGGAGAAGACTGAATACCTGAGATGTGATTTTGGGAGGTTAGAGCAAGGCCACCACGAACATATTGATATTCATATAGGTGATCAGATCCTGCCACCCAAGGAGTCTTTTAGATACCTGGGATCTATAATACATAAATCAGGGAGGATTGATGAGGACGTAACCCACCGGATTAGAGCGGGGTGGGCGAGATGGAGGGCGGCGTCAGGAGTCCTTTGCGACAGGAACATCCCATTTAAGTTAAAGGGAAAATTCTATAAGATGGCGATTAGACCGGCTATCTTGTACGACTCTGAATGTTGGCCAATATTAAAGGCACATGCTAACAGGGTTGAGGTGGCAGAACTGAGGATGCTAAGATGGACTTGTGGTAAAACCTTGCTTGACATGATCCCGAACGGAGTTTTCAGAGCAAAACTTGAGGTCGGGAATATTGTTTCAAAAATGAGAGAAGGAAGGTTGAGGTGGTTCGGACACGTCAGGAGAAGGCCACAGTCAGCGCCAGTTAGAAGGGTCGAAGCGCTAGTTGTAGATGGCGTGAGAAGGAGATGCAGACCCAATATCAGGTGGGAGGATAGACTTAAGCTTGACATGATGGAGCTTCGTTTGACAGAGGACATGATCTCAGATAGGAAGGGGTGGAGGGATAGAATTAGGATTTGCGGGTAGTGGTGCTAGGTTGGCTTTTAGGTGCCCCTTTTGCCTCCTTGTGTGTTTTGTTTTGTGGCCTCTTTTTTGCTTTGCCGTAGTCTTAGGCCCCGTGCGTGGTTTGCGTTGCTCTGTTAATGCTCCCTTAGGTTTGCCTTAGCCTTATGCCTAGTGTGCTACTCTGCTTTGCTTTGTGATGCCCCCTTTTGTTGGTCTGCTTTTGGTGTGCCTGGGCTTTTGATTTTATGTCTGTTGCGCTTTGCTTTTAGTCTATTTTCGGTGTGCTTGTGCTCTGTATGCTTGTGTGCTTGCTCTCTTTTTACTATGCTTTTGCCTATTGATTTGTCGTATGCTTTTTCTATCCTTTCACACTAGCACACATGCACCTGCCGGAGGTCTCGTTGGAAGCAGTCTCTCTACAAACGGGTTTACCCGGGCGTAGGGGTAGGATCTGTCTACATTTTACCTCCCCCTTACCCTGCCCTGGCGGGATTGGGTTTGTTGTTGTTGTTGTTGTGTACTGGTTATCAACTTGTTAAATTTCAAAGGATAATTTCCGATCCAGTACAAATTTGGAGATGTACCACTGATCATAATAAGAAGCTGTGCTATCTAGTTGGACTAGTCGTGAAAGTAAGCTACACTATTTTTAAATCCGTGGGCTAGTTGGATAAAAGGTGTAAGATACCTTCAGTTCTGATGTCAATTAAAAAAGAAACAAAAAGGTCTACTACTGTAATATATAGACATACAAAACACTGAGAGTACAAATCAGTTAAACCTTATTCTATGGGTCACCCACCTATGAATATGGGAAAATTGGTCATCAAAGTAGCCCAAATGGCAATTGATCAATCAAAGTAGCCAGAAACCCTTCCTGCCACCTTGCGAGGCTCAGATTTTTGCATTGAAAGAGCTTGCAAGAGTCTCATGTCAGGCCACTTTCACTATGTGAGTTCCATGTCAAGCCAATTTCATGGTTGCACCATAAAAGCGTCCAACTTTCACCATAAAATCCCACATCTGCTGCAAAAAAACTAAACCTCTCAAGGTTTGAAAACTTTCTAGCAGACCAACCCACAAGGAATCTTGCAGAATTCTTTGCCATCTTGTCAAATTCAATTGTCATTTTGGCAAGTTTGACCAACTACCCTATTAATGTGATAGAACAACTAAAAAAAAAATAAGAGAGAAGAAAGAATCCTAACTTTTTTAATCTAGTTTCCACACAAGTGACAAAATGGTCTTGTTGTGCAACTGGTCAAAACAGAGTTCTGTTTTTGGTAAAAACTGTTTTGCCAAAATTTCAATAGGAAAATAGAGTCTTGCAAGACTAAAAAATTAGATTACGTCGGAACGAATTTAAGTTTTTTAGTTAAATGAATGAGGAAGTATTATGCATTTAATTTACATTTAGGAAACTAACAATCTGTTTTGACCCATTCGCCCTGTTTTCATTAAGCAGTTTTTATCTATTAGCTGTTATACACTTAGACGATTATACATACTAGAGATAAGCATGAGTGCATGACCCAGATCAGAAATTCGTAAGTAAAGGGGTTAAAATTGCCACCTTTAAGTTCTGAAGAGAAAAAATGGGAGGAAAGAGGGACAAAACAATTCAACAAGCATGGAAGGATTCATACCTCATGCAATATGCTGAACAAGACTAAGAATCCTGACATGCTTTTTCTTCCTTCGCTCATGTGGAACCGGGCCAAAAATACTGGTCTCAATTTGTTCACCTTGCTTGTTGACAATTACAACAGCATTATCATCAAACTTAACCCCACTCCCATCACACCGACCCTTCTGCATGGCAGCTCGGACAACCACACCATACCCCACATTTCCTTTCTTTATATAAGGAGAGATTTAATATGTGACTCTCTAGCTCCCATGGAATCATAATGCTTCAAAATGACAGCAAGATGATTGTTTTGCTTCTTAAAAAACACAATCTTATACGTTTCTATTCTCATTTTCTAACTGAGGCATTTCCTCGCTCATAAAAAATTGATTGTTTAATGTGTAACAGGTAATTTCCACTATTTTCGAAGAAGCTTACAAGAAACTGCAGATAATAGACTTTGTTTTGAAAGATATCATGTACGTAATTTGTAGAGCTTGGGGGTTGAAAGTGTAACTTATGAATATAAAGTTGACTTGAGGTCAACCCAACTTGCATTATTTAGCTTCTGATCCACATGAGTATAGTAGAATTATCATCCATTTCATTTTCTCATAGCCATTCATATCCTGTGCTTGGTTTGTAACCAATCAAAAAAATTGTAAGACCTCTCCTCAACTTTGTTTTTATTTTTATGAATATGAATTTGTTGATTGTTTTTGTATTTGTGTTTATTTATAGCTTGAACCTAATACGATTGTTTAAAAGTAAAATACACGTGACGTGAGTAGTAGTGTATGTTTCTGATATAAATACGTGTGTTTAATTATAGCCTTTCAACCCAGTTGCATTATTTACATACATGTGAGTGAGTAGAATGATCCTCCATTGTTTATTTTAGTTCTAAAAATCGCAAGTCATCCACTTTTTTTGTACTTTTTAATTGTTTATTCTCTTATTACTCTAACTTATTGCTTTTTATAAATCATATTTATAAATGACTCTATTTAATCCGGATCCTGTTTGATTTGATGAGATTCGTTATTAAATTTCATAAGCTTAAATTGATCAGCAGTGGTGGTAACTACAGAAATAATTATAGCTAGACTTGGAGACTTTTGTCGAGTCAACTTATGTTATTCATCGAGCCATCTATGTTTTGGAGTTGAAAATTTTAATAAAAGCTTCATTAATCAATAATCATCTATTGCAAATTCTCAAACAATCTAGTTCATCTTTATCACTTAATTTATTATACTCCGTATAAGTTTAGGGCCCGTTTGGTTTGTTGATGAGGTTAAAATCATATTTGAATTTGGATTTGGTATAAAAGAAATGAAAAAAACGAAACTATTTAATAATTTTAAAATGTATGTATTTTATATATAAATTGGAATAAAATATATTATTTAAAAACCAAAAAGTACGTATGAAAAAGAAAAGTTAAAGAAACATGTGGTTTACATTTCGTGATGGAAGTATTTCTTTAGTTTGATTCCACCAAACCTACTAGTGGGTCGGGTATAATTTTTTTGTTAAAACCCATGTGTCAGACCAATCAATATATACCAATCAACTGATTTGAATTATGAATGAATCTAAACCCATAAACCAAACATCACATAGTCTTTATAAAAAGAATCACTAAACATTCATTAAATCCTTTGATTCAATTTGTTATTTTATAACAATTTAACATCTTCTATACAATGTTCATCAAGCAATATGCTATTTTTCACCAATAAGCATTCCAAAGGCTATTAATGTCAATTTTTATATAATATGCTAGTCGAAGCTAACAAAAGAAGAATGATGTCTTTGCCTATCTTGCATTTAATATAACATGTAGCTTAATACAAAAAATTGCATATTGTCCAAACTCGAAGGACTAGAAGTGCAATTAAGGTTGACTTAAAGTCAACTCACTTGTACTCTTTCTTACTTGAGTATCATCCATTAGTAAATTGTAAGGCTAATGGTAATAGTCACCAACAACATCACCGCTTACTCAGCTATCTTACGTTAGTTTCTATCTTCACAACCAACATCACAATCAACATAGTGTAATAACACAGTTAACATCACGACCAAAACTTATCCCACAAGAATCAAAATATCACACACATACACATACAACAGTAACCCACAACTCGATCGTCTGAATGACTGAGTTCTTTTTTCCAACCTAGCACGCGTCTTCCTAGGGTCAAATTAATAAGGTAATGCGCGTCTTGGATGTTATGCCTCGTGCCCGATTTGACAAAACAAATTGAGTTTTGACTTGCCTATAACAGACCTTCTGTTACTCTTTAACCAACTGATAAAAATCTATAACAAACCATCCATTGAGACTATTTGAGGCACATCAATCTTTCTATAATCATATTACATATTCTTTGCCTATTAGATTGACTATCGGGTTTGACTAGCCAATTACATAACACCTTCAACTTAACATCTTTTGACTAACCAATCATATTGAGTCTCCCGACTCATAAAAGTCTTAGTCAATTTCATCTAGAGTCATACCCATTTGAAAATGGGTTTCAGGTGTAACAATTCTATCCCCCTTATTTATATTTTTTCCCTGAAATCTCTTGTCTATTACAACCCAAAAACTTGGTCATATAAAACTCCTCATTCCATCTTAATATCTTCAAGTATTTAATCAAATAGTTGCAATGATCTAGATGATCTTGCAATTCTATGTATACTATAACGCAATCGATACACTTAATCCATCTTACTTTTCGCTTAATTTCTATAACCATACGGTTTATACTAAATCTTTATGTTATCCGAGACATATTTACTGTAACCAATATATCATTTAGTCAACAATTTTACTATAACACTATACTTATACTCCATTCATTTTACATTTTCAATCAAGGACTAATTGGCATTTGAGAAAATTACACTAATTTGGCTTCATATAAGTCAAATGAGACTATTTTTAAATGAAACTTTTGTCAAATGAGACCAATATATCATTTAGTCAACAATGCTTGATTTGACCAAAAATTTTGATTTTTGACTTGACTATAAACCTTTTGTTACTCTTTAACAAACTGATAAAAAATCTATAACAAACCATCCATTGAGACTATTTTTAAATGAAATTAGACTCAATTACCTTCGAAATGACGGGTGGTTTTCTAATCCTACAGCCCTTCTCCCAAGAGTTTCAGAAAAGGATACCGACTTAGCCTACTTTGAGACGACCCGTGACAACTTACAGTTTAAAAAATATGATTTTTTGAAGATCGACAAAAGCTGCCAGAACCTTCCAACCAATCGACCTGGCCATCCAACTGATCGGCAAGGCCTTTGGCCGATCGGCAGAGCCCTCCAGCTGATCGGCTAGAGGCCTTTGACCTCCCGGAACCACTTCCAAATCCATTTCTTGAAAACCAGACCTCTATCACCTGTATCATTTTCACTAACCAAGCTTTCTAAATTATCCAACTTAGTAATCCAAAACATAATTGCTATAACACATTCATAAGCACTTAACATGAGAATATCCATATTAAGCCCATGATAATCATAGTTACTTACCTTGATTTCAAGCAAACTAGCAATATACCAAATCAGCATCAACATCATCTTTTCCATACTTGCATCCTAGATTAAAATCACCATAAACATAATACTTAAAACATATAAGAATTATAACAACTAATATGCCCTTTAATCTTTCTTAGTCATCATAAGTCATATATTGATCATATTATGAACACCCCCAAATTACTCAACAAACTCATCTCATAATTCATAACCAAAACCCTCTTAATCATTTATATGATCATATTCCAAAATCTCCAATTTACCCTTATTCATCAAAGCTTATTCCAATAATTTCTATACCCCTTTTAATTAGTTAAAAACCATCTTTTATTCAATTCTCAAATTTAGGATTCAAAAACGCCAGCTTTTGAATCCATCAATTAATTTAAGATAGGGGATTACTTACTTGCATATAAGTATGGGTAAGGTTAATCTCTTGAGCTTGGACCTTAATCCCTACACTTGATTATCAAGACCTCCATATTTTCCTCCTTTGTCTCTCTATAACCACCACACACCCATACATAGGGGCGGAGCCATGATATTTTTCTATAGGGGCAAAAAAAATTCTGCAGCGAGCCGTAAAAGAAACAAATTTGTAAGAAGAAAAAAAAATTTCCAAACCAATAGGTAAACTAACTACCTCAAATTAAACCAAATCAACCCAAGAATCTTACATTACGAGATGATAAAAATAATACCCCGACCTGATATTATAGAAAAGAAAACATTGTCTTTTAGTAATTTAACACACAAACATAAATAACAAGTGAACAAAACTTAAGTTTTAAACAAATACGGAGTAGTAGTTATCACATAAATATGTCAGGGTGATGCTAATGATTACCGTAAATATTGTAGTCACCCCCGACATATCAGCGCCACTTCAGCTTTCTCTCCCGAAAACTACACTCAAACCATAATTTTCTAATAAGGCAACTACAACAACAACAAAAAAACATACCCCATAAAAACTAATAATAAAATACACACACAAAAGAGATTGAATCTTTCGGTTGGCTAACAAACCATAACTTTAAAAAAGTTGAGGTGAGACTCGATTGCATCCGGCTGAGCTAATGGGAGGAACTCGTTTGAAAGGTCGGTTGTTGGGGGTATGCGTTTACCAATAACATTGTCCTAACCATCATTTCAAATTAAAATTGTGTCAAACATTCTATAAAACTTTTGAGAAAATCTTAAGTTTACTACTCATTCGTTTATAAAATTTAAATTCATATAGAATCTCCTAATCTAAATTCATCAGTTTTAGTAATTTAACACAAACATAAATATCATGTACTCGTAATTTGTTTTCAATTGAATCTTTGAAAAAAAGAAAGTCAAATTAATGTTAAAAGTCAAAAGAAAGTAACTTAAAAAAATAATAAAAGTATCAATTCTTTTCAATACATCATGTGATTACAGCACATGTGAAGAGAGAGAAAACTTTATATTCTTCATTGTTCATCTCTTATACTATCTTTTATTTATTAAGGTGGTGGCAACCATGCCTAAGCCATTTTTTCATGGTTAATCACCTACCAATAATATCCTTTCATCTCATCTCATACTAATCTCATACCTAACAATAGATTTTTAGTGGCAACCATGCCTAAGCCATACCTCAACCATGCCTAGTAGCCTTTAATGTCCAACGGCTACAATTTTTAAAGCCCAACGTCCACTTTTGTTTGATGCCAATTCGGTAATCTATACCGAATGTTCACACCGAAGGACCAAACCGAAGGATGCCGAAATTGTGGCATTACCTACACCGATCGGCATGAATCATGCCTAATCATGCCGATCCCCGGTTGCCACCACCCTTACCATCAAACGAGTTTTTCCGACAATAACGCAAGATCAATTTTTTTTTTTTTTTTTTTTTTTTTCTCTCTCTCTCTTCATTTTTGTGTTATCTATTCTTTCATGAAAGTTAAGTTTTAATGACTTACTTTCACTTACTTTGTAAGAGGGCCGCAAAATGATGAAAACTCGAGAATCAATGAAAAAATCACACTACGCCGGAAAGTTTGAAAGGGTCATTTGCCCACCATACAAATCATATGTGATTTTTCAAGACGCAAATTTTAACACCAAAACAAAAATCGAAAAAAAATCGTCAAAAGTATTTCGAAGTGTCCGCCTACTAAAAGATAAAAAAATTCTCGTTACGATGGTGTATTTTTATCGCTTAACGATTTACTGTTTGCAAAATATTTTATTTAAAAAAAAAAAAAACTATGAAAAATATGGGATCTAATCTCAACTTTATATCACTTATGTTTATCTTTCATCACCGACGCACTTAATCTTTCACCTACTGTCTTTTTGTAGTGAACCAAGGACTTTTTGTCTCTCAAAAAATTAGACTTAGGATCCCTCTTCTTCTTCTTCTTTTGTTTTTTATGTGAATTACAAGTCTTAGCGCATTTGAATACATTCCAACAAGATCTGTGAGCATTTGATGAGTTGTTAAGGTTTGAGGTAAATAGTTAAAGGTGTTCGATGTCGTTTCCGGCGATTTGCAGGTTTGCCCATGGGTTTTTTCGGTTTTCCGGTTCCAGTTTTAGCCGGTTCGAGGCGGTTCAACTATGTCCGGTTTACCTGGCTACTAAACCCGACCGACCTACCGGTTCCATGTTGAACTGGCCGGTCAGGTTCGGTTTTCAAAACCATGGTTTTATGTTTGTATACCAAATGTAAATCATTTTTTAATATCTTGTGTGGTTATTAGATAAACAAACAACTTACACAATCACACATTTTCGGTGTTGTTTAGTCGGAGGAAACATTTTGGTACATCATAATAAAGTCTCTACGACATGTCGTCGGGAATGAAAATGAAAATCAATTTAATTTTTTAATGTTACCTACGACATGTCGTCGGGACTTAAGCTAAAAAAATCAATATGAGTATTATTTTACCTACGACATGTCGTCGGCACTAAAAACAAACCATTGACCATCGTTGATCTTTGTAAATACGTATCGACGATAAGACGTCGGCATTTTAAAAGCTGCAATTGCTTAATCTAATTTCGGCACGCACATTACGTCGCCGTAACCAAATTTGTCTAACTCCAAAATCTTTGACTGAAAAAGTATGTGGGTCCCACATTGTCATCGGGACGGTAGATAGCAACGGGGCAATGTCGACAAATTGGTGTCGATGATATGTCGTCGGGACGAGTTCTTAGGTTTTAAAAAAGTCGTGGAGGAAAGCCCCGATTGTACTAGTGACAATTTCTTAATTTTCAATTTATAGTTTTCTAAATAAAGAAATAGGATATTATTTTCCACATAATATAGAAAATCGTTCGTACGATATTGTTTTCTATTGAAGAAAAAAGAAAGGGGTTATAAGTTACAAGGGAAAAAAATGAAAAAAAAAAAACAAAAAAAAAAAAAACAAAAAAAAAAGGTTTTGTAGTAAAATATACACAGTAACGTACATTCAATCACGAAATACAGATTTTTTATATTGTGGAGATTGGAGAATTTGATTGAAAATCACACATTTGGTTTTTGATTTTTTTGGAGATAATAAGTCAACATATAAACCAGAGTCACATATTTAGTAAAAGGAATTTTTGATGAAATGAAATCATAGAAGCTTCTTTATAACAAGTTATAACATTTGTTTTTGGGTTAATGGCATGTAATAGCAACGTACTTTCTCATTTGTGTCATTATCAGATACGAACAAAAAAAAAATACCACAGTACCCATCCAACTTTTAAATTTTGTTTAATTATCAGATACGAACCCAAGTTTTGTTTCATTATCAGTGATGGGTTGTTTGCACCACAGAATATAACTACACTTCTCTCACATTTGTCATGATGATATCACGAAGATAGTTACAAGACTTTTGCCACCGGATTATACACTCGCCCTCCGAAGATCCCAATTCGTTCTTTTGTCGATGAGATCCACAAAACCCAATATTGTGTATCAGAGGCTCTGATGGATTCATATTCTTCCGAAAGAAGTTAAGATGGACCAAAAAGACATACACAAAGCAAATAAAACAAAATGATAATGAAAAAATTTATGTATGATAATGAAAATTTGAAAAAATTTGATAATGAAATTTTTTGAAAGTTGGATGGTATTGTCAAGTATTTTTTTAAAGTTCAGATCCGATATTTGAACAAATGAAAGTACGATCTCGATAATGAAACAAAATTTGAAAGTTGGATGGGTATTGTGGTATTTTTTTGGGTTCGTATATGATAATGGCACACATGGGAAAATACGTTGCTATTACATGCCATTAACCCTTTGTTTTTTGAGTCTAAAAATCTTTCTAACCATCTTTTCTTGTGACGCAGCTCGATCTCATCATAGATAATGGCTACTACATCCATTTCTCATCGGTGGAAATATGATGTCTTTGTAAGTTTTAGAGGTGAACATATCCGTAAAAACTTCATGGATCATCTATTTAACGACTTCAAGCAAAAAGGGATTCATGCTTTTAGAGATGATAACGATTTGCCTAGAGGAGAATACATATCCCCTCAACTATACAAAGCCATTGAAGAATCGAGGTTTTTGATAGTTATGTTCTCCAAACATTATGCTTCTTCATCATGGTGTCTGAGGGAACTTGTCAAAATACTCGAGTGCAAGAACCCTAAACATGAGGTTCGGATAATCTTTTATGATGTTAAACCTAATGTGGTGAGGAAACAAAGAGGGAGCTATGCTAAAGCGTTTGCGCAACATGAAGTTTTAAATAGAGCAGAGGTGGATAAATGGAAGGAAGCATTATCTGTAGCAGCTGATCTATCGGGATTCGATCTCCAGGAAATGACAAACGGGTAAATTTGAGTTATTGCAAAGAGTTTTCTTTTCATTCAAATTTACTGAGGTGCAATAAATTCCGTCTCTTTCATAAATTTGTTAGAAATTAAGTTCGCTCTATTTATTTGTAGTTCTTTTTGGTAAACAGGTACGAGTCCAAGTTTATTGACAACATCTCCAAAGAAATCCTCAATGTTATATCTGACGGACCCTTGGATGTTGCTGAGAACCTTGTTAGTGTGGATGCCCATGTAAGTGAATTGAATTTGTTACGTTTTGTTGGATCAGATAAGGTGCGCATGATTGGAATATGTGGCTTTAGCGGAATAGGAAAAACTACTCTTGCCAAAGCTATTTATAACTCGATGTATACCTACTTCGAGGGAAGATGCTTTTGTGAGGATGTCCAAGGAGTCACAAAACGACAAGGCCTGACTCAAGTCCAAATGCAAATGCTTGTAAAGATCTTGAAAACAGAAAATCTGAAGATATCGAGTGTTAGTGAAGGAACGAAGGTGATAAAACAGAGGATGGCATGTAAGCCGATCCTACTTGTTTTGGACAATGTGAATGAACTGGAGCAGTTAGAAGCTCTAGCGGGTTCACGTGATTGGTTTCCCCCTGGAAGTCTTATCATTTTCACTGGTAAAGAAAAACAATTGCTAAGGTCTCATGAAGTGGATGAAATTTATGACATGAAGATTTTAGATGATTATAAAGCTCTTGAGCTCTTTAGTTTGAATGCATTTAAGAAAAGGCATCCTACAGAAGGTTTTGCAGAGTTCGCTTCCCAAATTGTGAAATATTTGCAAGGTCACCCTTTGGCTCTCAAAGTTATTGGTCGATCATTGTATGGAAAATCTATGCAGGTTTGGAAAAGTGAATTGGATAGACTCCAAGCATATCCTAATTCAGATATACTACAAAAACTTCGACCAAGTTTTGATGGGCTAGTATCTGATCAGAAAAAAATGTTTCTTGACATTGCATGTGTCTTCATTGGGAAAAATAAAGATTTTGCTGAAAGTGTATTAGATAGCAGCAACCATTCTGCAAATGCTATTATTGAAGTTCTAGTTGATAAGTGCCTAATAACAATATCTGAAGATTGTCTTCAAATGCATGAATTGATTCAAAGCATGGCAAGGGAAATTATACGTGAAGAATTCAGCATGCCTGGGAATCACAGCAGAAGATTGTGGATTTCATCAGAGGATGATAAGGATGATATACCGAATGTAAACAAGGTATTAAGTGGCATATGATTCCTTTTTCAACATAAACATTACATTTTGTTTTTTTTGTTGTTGTTGTTGGTGGTGTCTTTTATTTTTATTTTTTATAAAGCAAGTACAATCTGATGATCTGTTATTTGTATCCAGGTAGCAGAAGAAGTTGAAGTTCTAGTCCTTTTGCTAAAGAAAAACTGTCAAAATATTCCCATAGATGGACAAGCTCTTACACGTATGAAAAACTTGCGGATACTAAAAATTTATTCTCCAAATGTCGGAGGACTTAGGCAGCCATTTGCAGTAAACTTTTCTGGAAGACTGGATTTGTTGTCCAATAAATTAAGGTTGCTTTATTGGCATGGATTGCCTTTAAAGTCCTTAAATTCAGATTTTTATCCGAAAAACGTTGTTGCCATCGACTTGTCTTACAGCCACATAAAACAACTTTGGACAACACCAAAGGTATTTACTTGTTCATATGTGTGTTTGTGTTCTACACCTAATGATATACAAACTTATCTTTTTTCTCTTTCGATGTCAGTGCTTTAGAAGGTTGAAAGTAATGAAGCTAAGGCACTGTTGTAACCTAACAACCACCCCTGACTTCTCAGAGATTACAAGTCTAGAAGAACTAGATCTTGAAGGTTGTGTAAATTTGGTTACAGTCCATCCATCAATTGGAATGCTCAAGAGACTTGTTGTCTTAAATATGAGAGACTGCAGACGGCCTGCAAGTTTTCCTAGCAAAGTGGAAACGGATTCTCTTCAGGTTTTGAATCGCTCTGGATGCTTAAATGGCAGCCTGAAGCCTTTTGGTCTAGATGCTGGACTTAAATCTCTGGTCATATGGAACCAACAACATCCCCAAAGATCAGTTTCATTGGAAGGTTTACATATGTTGAAGTCTCTCAATTTCAGCTACTGCAATTTAGTACAAGTGTGTGAGAGCATTGGAGGCTTATCATGTCTAGAGGATCTGGACTTGGGAGGGAACAATTTTACTAGCTTGCCTAGAAGTTTCAATCAACTATCTAGTCTTCAAAAACTTAGACTTGATGGTTGCAAGAAGCTGGAAGTGTTGCCCGAACTTCCACATAGCCTAGAAGCCGTTACAGCACGTGGTTGCACCTACTTATGTTCAATTAGATCAAACCCAATCATGAACGGAAGGTCCACTTATCTCAACAATTTTCCAAAATTGTTTGAGAATCTTGCCATTGATAGCCAGGTGTCGATATCGGAGACTGAGTGTCACGACTCATCTGTAACTTCTCAAGGCTCTACAAACCGGTTTTCTTCTTTCCTTCGTTACGCGCGTATCCAAAATTACAGATGTGGATTGTTCCGTTTGCCCGGAAGTTCCATTGAGAATATGGATATATTTTATCATGGAAATAGCATTCCAAATTGGTTTACAAATAAAAATATGGGAAATCATGTAAAGGTCGAATTGCCATCAGATTGGAGCTTCAGTCAGTAAGTTAAGGGGATATGGAATTTGTGTTGTTTTTAAGAGAAAAAAACATTCCACAGATTTTGGATACTCTATAAAGAACTTTGATGGAGCTTATTTGGGAGGATGCTGGCCATACAACTACGACGAATATTTTGAGGGTAAGCCAGTAAGAATCGATGAGTCAGATATGATATGGTTGTGATGAAGATTTTGATGAAGAAGCAGACGTTAGTATGTTCCAAGACATCCCAACTCTATCAGAGCATGGTGGGGCCTTGTGCCACTTTGGGAAGTATGGACAAATCAATTCGTCATGGTAGTCAGATAAAAAAAGAGAACTTTATTATAATCATTTATATGTCCCTGTAGATTTTGTGATTTTTTTTTGGTCTTTTTATTAGCCGCAATAATCTTTCATAAATCCATGTCTTTTATTTAGATAAATAGCTTTCATGTATGCGACACCCACCAGGTGTTTGATGAAATGCACGAGTAGAAATCATTTAGCTAGTATTGCCATTAGCTATAAGTCTACAATCTGTTTGTAGATTTTTTTGGATTTTAAGACAGGTCTAGAATAGATTGTTGTGTTTTGAAGTGGCGATATGAACAGTAAGATAATAAACCATGCTGCAGTTTATGTCTTCGGTATCATGTTAAAACATGCATATCTTTGCTGAAAACGCTCTTCCTTTGATAACTACCTTCCGCATCTGTTCCTGGTTGCACTACTAGCTTAAGATCAGTTCCTTGAGTTAGCTGCCCGGACATGTTACATGTGTTTCAACCCATTTACATACGGGTCTGATTTCAACCTGTTTCCCGGATATACATCTTTTCACATGATTACACATTCAAAAGAAGCACATAAGTGATATCGACTTTGGTTCAAACGATTACTCATCGCCAGTATTAACCACCGCTTATGTTCCAAGATTGCCTTTCCCTTATCCTTAGTCTACACCTTCTTTGTACATGGGACAAACACCCAAACACATATACACCCAGGTTCTTACCTTCTGTATCACTTCACCTGCAAACTTCCCCTTCACTTCATTCAAAAGAGATGTCAACAAGGATCTACGTAAATTGCTAGTTTCATATCAGCGAATAAACTTGTAAGTTATCTACCTTTAAGTAAGACATGTGAATGAACTTCTAGGTCTTCAATAAGTTTGTAAGTTTTCTAGGTCGTTTCTGCAATTGATTCTACTTGTGTTATAAAAGCAAATATGAGAGAAAGCCATTAAGGCGGGAAAATTTGTTATTTCTCATTAAGTTCAAATGAGCGTATAAAGTCTTATTTACAGACTTACACGAGTCAAACTAACAAAGTCGACTAAGCTACTAACTATAAGACTAACACTATACTGAATTGAGCTAGTACAAATACAATTAAGATCTAAGACATCACAATCATGTACTATTAGATAAAGTCACAGAACACTATGATCTTATTATGAAGCTTGAACTTGGATGGTCTTGTTGACTTGTTCTGCTGTGAGATGTGAACTTGATGAGTTGCAGCTGAGCGGGTGATATGTTTTCTTTTAAACCTGTTCTGTACTATTTGATCAGTTAGTTACCTTGTAACAAATTTTTACCTACTGACCCATTTTTTTGCACTAACAAGTTCAAGAATTTGTAAACTTGGTTCTTTAGATGAAAATAGGAAACAATCTGCAGTGGACTCTCGAAACATTTATACCTTATGCACAATTTTGTGTTTACACTGGCGAACTGTTCCAGATATTGTGGATTTATGGGAAGATTAAAATACATTCCAAGTTGAGATAGCTATACTGACGAAACTATTATTTGTATCTGTTTGATCTCCACTTATTTATTAACACATATATAGTTAAGATTAAAGTACCAAGTTACAAACTTTAACTTGTGTACCAACTGCTAGATACACATTCTTCATACTAACTTTCAGGCTAATGTCGTGCTACTAGCTATATATATTCACAAAATTTGATGCTAAAGTAACTACTACAAAAGAAAACATCTAATTGAAACTAACATAATTGTTACCAAACTAAGACATGTGCAATATACTAAGTTTAGTGAGAGCATCCAACACAATCTGTGCCTCCTTGACGACCTCCAACCTTAATTTATTTGAACTTTAAGATCATTTCTGTTCTTTTTCAAACATGATGATTGATGCCAACTCTGATCCACCAACCGAATTCTTTACATTGACCTCAACAATGGCAGCTAGTTAGTATGAACATGCTTAATTTGCTGAAACATTTTCTTCTCATGAGCATTACAGTTTTCTCCTCATTAGAAACTTGTGTTTTGCTGGTTTTCTTTTGCAAAAGAGTATGAAGGAGAATGTGTGTTGTTATCTGATCAAACTGTCTTATGTTATAGTTGTTGGTATTTAGTGTTTAGAATAGTTATAATCACTCTAAATAGCTTAATTAAGTTAGTGAAAACTGTTTTCAAGGGTGTCTTAGCTATTGTAGCACTTGTACTTCAAAACTGTTTTCAAAAATCATTTAAAGGGATGTTTGGTTTAGTGGATAAATCTGTATTCTAGACTGTTACAGAGGTAAAAGGTAGTTCACTTAGCTCATTACTGGTCTAATTAAGTTAGTTATTGCATAAATTCAACAACTCATTTGAGCAAAAGTCAAAATCAGTTTCAAATTTCATGACATGCCTGTTGTTATCCTTAGTCTGCATAAGCTATGATTTAGTTCCAGGATCAGTAGAGATAGCTTGTTTAGTTCTTATCTTAGCTTATTTCAACAATTAGATCAAGTTAGATTTAATCAAAGTTCATTTTAGTCAAAATTCGTTGGTTTAAAAAGTAAAAATACAAAAACAGTTTTCAATAGGCTCTACTTTTGGATTTTTAATTTCTTCATTTCTTTTCCAAATTAGCTGTAACTATGGGATTTTAGAATTAGCTATGTTTTTTTTAACCTGATATTTTTAAGATTTTTCTTTACAAGCTTTAACTGCATAAACTTGGGCTGCTGGAATAAAACTGCCCTGTGCCCAGCAGCCATCTGTCACAGCACCCTTTTCAACAAGCTTCTTTAAAGCTCTCATAAGCTCCTTTTAAGCTCCACTTTTGTTTATATGCTCTTGAACATTCAACCTAGAGGTTATAATTTGAATTTTGCAAAAAGCTCTTGTTTTCAAGCTTTGAGATAAGCTCAAAGTTTGATGTTTGACTGTTATGCTTTTAACTACCCAAAGTGCTTATCAGTTTAATAATTGGTCTTAACTCATCACTATCAGCTGCTTTTAGTCATTTTAAGTAAGTTTAAGCTGTTTTAAGGATTTGGTAGCCTTTATAGCTTATTTGCTTATTGTTTGTTTATTTTCAAAGCGTTGGTACCCAAACAGATTATTAGGACATCATCAATTGTTTTTCTTATTTTTCCTAGAATCAGAATAATATTTAGGATTTATCTGTAATTTTTCACACTTTTCCTAATCCATTTTCTATTTTTCTAGATTTAAAGTCATTTTAAGCATTTTAAATAGTTTTTAATTCAAGAAAATCAGAAAAGGTCACAAAATATAAATTTAATTTTCCTAGGTTTAGAAAAATCAAAAGTCATAAAAGTATTTTTCCACATTTTTTAAAGTTAATTTAGTATTTTCTAAGCATTTTATTAGTTTTAATCATTTTAAATTCAAAATAAATAGAAAAGTAAAAAAATATATTTTCAGTTTTAAAAATCACTTTTAGTTTATTTAGATTTTTGAAAAATAGGTTTGTAATTTTCTTGCAAATTTTCATATTATCTTGCTTTTTAAATCAACTTTTAAATACAAAAAATAGTTTTTAATTCAAATAAAATTATGAAAAACAAAAAAAATTAGTTTTAAATTTTAGATAATTTTTAAATTACATTTTTAGCTGTAGAAAATATATAATACACTTTTTAGAGGTTAATTTGGTTTAGATTGCATTTAGAGTAACGCTTAAGTAATTTCAATTTACGTTTTAGCTTAAATTGCATAATTAGTTAAAATTTCTTGTTTTCACATTAGATTTAGTAGATGTAATTACCTTTCATTGTTTCTTTCCCTGTAGTTTAGAAATCACATTTGTGACAACTCGTAATTTGTGTCATTTTACAAACTTTGAAAATTTCACTATTCATCTCTCGAATTTACTATTCACCTGTTACTATTCATCAATTTACTATTCATCGCTTTTGATGTCGCATTTGATAACTGAACGATTTCAAAATTTTACTATTCACGAAACACTATTCATTCCTGGAGAAAATCATTATTCATGAGTCACTATTCCTCATTTTTCAGTAAACTAGGTTTACAGTATCAAATACAACTGTTGGAAAATTTAGTGCACTTGTGGGATTAGTTCACACCTTGTAATGGGTTAGAGGTACGAGTGTAACCCATAGGTCCATGAACACCTCGACTCTTATAGCGTTTGTATTGGTAGTGCTAGTAGAAAAATCACGGTGAAAGTATTGCTAAGGAAAGCACCGCTTGTGGAAAGTACCGCTTGTGGCTTCCACCTGTTTCCAGCGATAGGCGTTGTTTCCACCGAAGTAGTGTATCCACCGATAGTGCTATGAAGAATCGATGTTGTTTCCATCGATAGTCGTACTTCCACCGCAAGTGGAAAGTAACTGCTAGTGGAAATTATCGCTATGGAAAAGTATTGCTAAATGGCAAGATACAACTTCATTATGACCACGCTTAATTGGTCATATAAACACTAACTGCTATAATGGGGATAATTATGAGGCTATTAATGGGCCGATTAATACTCATAATTCCATTGTATTAGCTCAAGAGTAACCTCCTATATAGGAGATCTCAACATGCATGAAGGACACACGTAGTAAACACTTATTATTATTAGCGAAGGGTTATAGAATTGTGCCTAATTCTCTAACCGTGATTTGGTCTTATCCCAAGTAGATATTCGTGATACCGTGCATTAGTGGTCGAATAGTTTACTTTGGAAAGTGATCACACGATTCCAAGTGATATCCGGTAACCAACTAGCTGGCTACTTTCATTGATTGTCTTAAACCTCGTTCGACACACCCACAATCGAGTAAACTATTTTGTGATAATCAACGGTCAGCCGCAATGAAACATATGGCTTCAAACTTTGCTGTCGATAAGTTTGAAGGGGTGGACTTTGAGGTGGCGTAAGAAGATGCACTTTGTCACAAGCATGAGTGTGGTTTATGTGTCGACTACTCCAATTCCACGATGATGATGATGCTACCATGATGCATCGGGAGGAGGATCAAGTGGGAGAATGATGACTACATATGCAGAGGTCTTATTCTGAATGGCTGTCCGATTCTTTGTTTGATAGTTATCGTAACTTTGAATCTTCCAAAGAACTCGTGGGACCTTTGATGCCAAATATATGGTAGGATGCATCAAGTAAGAAGTTAGTAATTTCACAAATTACAAAATGACTAATTCAAGACCAGTCATGAAACAATACAATGAACTTCTTGGAATACTTGAAAGGTTTACACAACACATATACATGGATGAGGCTATTTAAGTCTCTTGTGTTATTGATAAACTTCCTCCTTCATGGAAAGATTTCAAGCATACCTTGAAACATATGGGAGAGTTAACTCTTGTTGAGTTAGCAACATCCGCATTAAGGAATCTCAAGGTGATAATGACAACAAAGAGTAGCAATGCTATCGGACCATCCGTTGTCAATATGGTGGAGCATAACAACTCCACCAGTACAATGATAACAAAGGAAAACGAAATATCATGATAACACAAAGGCGATCTTAACAAAGAAGGCAACCTAACTTGTTGGAAATGCCAAGACCGGTCACATTAAAAGGGACCGCAGTAGGTTAAAATTGGTGGTAAAGCCAATGGACCGGGCACTAATGGTTCGAGGAGTGGTGGTTCGACCAACTCATCAAAAGGTCGTAATATGTTTAATAAACTTTGATTTATTATGTTACATATGTATCTGAATCTTTTATGTGCGTGATGATGATGTTGCGTGGTGGGTTAATTCGTGCAACAGCTCATGTGTAAAGATAGAAGCCGGTTCAAGACTTCATGGACGAATGATGGTTCTATTCTTCACATGAAATGAGTCAACGTTCTTGGTTTCATGGTCGTGGTTGTAGATCTTAGGTTTAGTTCCGAAAGATTGTAACTTTGTTTAATGTTATTCATGTTCCTTATATAAGGAAAAACTTGGTTTCAAGTAGTGTTTTGAATAATCATGGATATAAACAAGTTATTGAATCTGATAAATTTGTTCTTTCTAAATGTGGTGTTTTTATTGGTTTTTGTTATTTATGTAATCAAATGTTCAAGCATATTACCAATTGACAGTGTTATTTCATTTCTTTTGACCACATATGATCGACCGATTCTCACCCTTTGGCATGCTAGACTTGGTCATGTTCACTATAAAAGAATGCAAGATATGTCTAGGGATGGTTTAATCCTCGCTTTTGACATGGATAATCTAAAAAGTGTAAAACTTGCATGTTGACCAAGATAACTAAGAAACCTCCTTTGTGTTAGTCGAGACTAAGATCTTGGAGCTTATTCAATGACCTATGTGATTTGCATGCCACTACATCTTTGGGGAATAAGAAGTACTTTGTGACATTTATTGATGATGCTTCTAGATTTTGTTATGTCTATCAGTTACATACCAAGGATGAAGCATTAGATAAATTCAAAGTTTTAAACCTGAAGTGAATTACAACTTGGGTCTTTGATCAAAAGATTAAGGACCTGATAGAGGAGTACATGGATACCAAGTACTTTCAAATGTTGGTATTATCCATGAAACTATCGCTCCTATACCTCAAAGAAAATGGTATTTGGAAAAAGGAAAAACAGGTTTGAAGGGAGATGGTTAATTCCATGTTGTCTTATTCAGATTTGAGTCAGGGTTATGGGGTGAAACTATGTTAACAGCTTGCTATTTATTAAATAGGGTTCCCAACAAAAGGAACAAGGTTACCCTGGAACTGACTAAAAGGAAACCAACCTGAATTATCTCAAGGTTTGGGGTTGTAGGGGCTGTAAGACTCCCGATCCAAAGTTAAAGACTTGGGGTGAAAGAGGCATTGGCGATTCTTTTGGATATGTTGAGCATTCCAAGGCTTTTAGGTTCTATGTTATTGAACCTAATGAATATATTTCAATTAACTCAATAATTGAATCAAGGGATGTATACTTTGATGAGAATAGATTTCATCGCCCCTAGACCAAGTCGAGGATTCCTAATAGAACTCATGACCGGTGTATCGAGGTCCCGATGATGGAACCATCATGGTCCTCGATGAGGTTGTGGTACAACAATTCAGTCCTTCGTGTCCGAAGAGCAAAAGGGTTAGGACTCCTAAGTCATTTGGACTGAAGTTTCAACTGTACTTAGTTGAAGGAACAAGGGATGAGGTTTCGACCAATACTCTATTGCTTCATTGTCGAGATGATCCCAAGACATTCGAAGAAGCAATGAAGTCCTAGGATATTGCTTTCTGGAAAGAAGCAATCAATGATGAGATGGATTCCATCATGGGCAACAACAGTGTTGGTTGATCTACCACCTGGTTGCAAATGGATTTTCAAAAGAAAAATGAAGGTAGATGGAACTATTGAAAAGTTCAAGGCTAGACTAGTCATTCAGGCTTTAAACAAAAGTCGGGGATAGACTATTTTGATACTTATGCCCCCGTATAGACACCATAAGATCGCTAATTGCTATGGCATCATTCCACAACAGTTATTCGTCCGATGGATGTGAAAACAACTTTCTTAAATGGTGAATTAGATGAGGAGGTTTATATGAACCAACCTCGGGCTTCATCATGCTCGGCAATGAAAACAGCAGGTGTAAACCGATTAAGTCTCTTTATGGACCGCGCACCTAACAATGGCATCAAAAGTTTGATGAAGTGGTTTTGTCTAGTGGTTATGTTCTTAACCGTTTGACAAATGTGTATATAAAGTAAATTTGATAACTGTAGGAGTCATCATTTGTCTATATGTTGATGACATGTTGATCTTTGTACGACCAAAATCGAGTTGACTTGACAAAGGAATTTTTGTCATCAAGGTTCTCCATGAAGGACATGGGGAGGTCGATGTTATCCTTGGTATAAGGATTAAACATGAAAGTAATAGAATTTCTATCTCTGGCCTCATTATATTGGTAATCGAGGAAATTCAATTACTTTGATTGTACTTTAGTGAGTACCCTATGGATACTTGTGAGAAGTCGATGCCTAATCATGGCAAGGTATCTCAACTTGAGTATTCTAGGGTAATATTGCCTGGATGTATGCCATGACTTGTACAAGACTCCGATATTGTTTTGCGCTGGAAAATTGGCGGTATACTAGTAATCCTAGTGCTCATCAGCGGCAAGCGGTTCAAAGGGTAATCGAAGTATTTGAAGAGAACTATGGATTATAGTCTCTCATATACCGTTACCCATGTTGGAAGGTTACACCGATGCAAGTTGATCACAACACTCAATTCGTCTACCGCGTATTGGGTATTCCTACTTGGTGGAGGTGCAATTTCTTGGGCATCAAGAAGCAAACCTGCATCACCGGCTCAACAATGGAATCTGAATTTGTGGCTTTAGCGGTAAAGAAGGTAAAGTAATGATTGAAAACTTGCTTGAGATTCCATTGTGGCTAAACCTACACACCTATTTCTATCCGGTGTGATAGTGCAAACATTGCTAAGGCTTATACAAATGTACAATGGTAAGTCTAGACACTTAGGTGTAGACATAGCATGATTCCAAAGCTTATCATGAATGGGGTGGTATCTATAGAGTTTGTTAGATCTCAATGTAACTTAGTGATCACTTGAAGTGGTCGGCTAGAGACTTGGTTATAAAGTCGCAAGGGATGGGTTTAAGTCCAACTTAGTCATCAATGGACACCCAACTCCCTCTGGAAACTCAGTTCAATGTGGAAAGTCAACATTCGGATTTGGAGCACATGTTTATTTACATCCCTGTTGTGTCAACTCACGGGGAGGATGAAGTCTTTACTTCTTAATGGTTAATTTTCTTTGAAAAGCTGGCGCGTGAGCATGACTAAGAGGAACCACCTATGTAAATGTTGAAGTTTGCCGCTTGAGAAGCTTTGGACTTTTAGCTTATACAACATTTATGAACTTGGATATGGACACATGGCTTGTATAGTGTCGAGTCATGGTGTTTGAAAACTTGTGTGTATTTATCTTCGGTATTCAAATGGGTTGAAGGGTTCAATTCTTAACACCCCTGATTCGAAATATTTGAACGTGTAATTAAGATGAAATTCAATCCTCGGGACATTTTCATTTATGCACATGTTTTGATTGATGTTTATTTTTCATGCAAAGGAAGTGAACTAAATTTGGAGGATGTTGGAAAATTTAGTGCACTTGTGGGATTAGTTCACACCTAATGGGTTAGAGGGTACGGTGTACACCCATAAGGTCCATGAACACCACTCTTATAGTGGTTTGTATTGTAGTGCTAGTAGAAAGTAATCACCGGTGAAAGTATCGCTTAAGGAAAGCACACCGCCAGGAAAAATTGCCATGGTTTAACCGACAAGCGGTGTTTCCACCGATAGGCGTGTTTCCAGCGATAGGCGCGTTTCCACCGGCTGCGTATCCACCGCGATAGTGCTATGAAAATCTTGATAAGCGGTGTTTCCATCGATAGGTCAGTACTTCCACCGCAGTGGAAAGTACCGCTAGTGGAAAGTACCGCTATGGAAAAGTAATGCTAAATGGCGTAAAGCAACTTCATTATGACCATAATGCTTAATCGGGTCACAAACTACCAACGGCTTACGCACGGGATATTAGAGGCTGTTGGTCACATTAATTACAATTCCATTGTAATAGCTCAAAAGTAACCTCCTATATAGGAGACCAACATGCATGAAGGACACTGTAAAATGAACACTATTAGCTAAAGGTTATAGAATTGTGCCTAATTTTCTAAGCGCATTTTGGTCTTATCCCAAGTAGATATTCGTGATTCATTGTGGTCGGTTTACTTTGGAAAGTGATCGTTAATTCATTCCAAGTGATATCCTCCAACCACCTAGTGGTATTGCTATCACATTATGTCTTAACCTTGTTCTGGGAGATACACACCCAACATACCTTGAGGTTTCAATGCATTCACAGAACAATCATCGTAGGACATTTCATATAGACTAGATTATCCAATATATAATCAATAAATATCATTTCATCAATA
>OU343219.1:58597611-58672536 GCA_910596185.1 Chrysanthemum makinoi
AATTTTGGGGCAATCTATTTTAATGTCACTTATGTAAGTAAGGTTTGAGAAACCAATATTCGCAATCCAAAAACATACACATTTGGACCACATGTCCATATATATGAGTAGGTGTTTGATGAAATATGTATAGGAGTGAACTCATTTATTATTATACCGGCAAACTATTACTCTTCGGCAAACATATATATGTCGAAAGCAACACATGATGACCATTACATATGTCGAAAGCCACGGTTTCGCACCGGAACCAAACATTTTTTTTTTTTTTTTTTTTTGGTGTGTAGGGGGGGTATGTATGTGCCAAAGTGGGGGGTTTTTATGTGTTTGGTTTGGTGATGATTTGGGGGGGTGTTGGATAACGATGTGGCTTTGACGTGAAGTTGATGGTTTTAGTGACCATTACGGGTTGTCTAATATCATAAGCAAAGCACATTTTTGGAATTTGTGTATTTGCCAATGCTAGCTTGACCAACAATCAAGACAACATGCTCATTCTTTTGAATGAAAAACCTGACATTTGTTTTCATAACAGAAAACACTCATCTTTGATACCTACCTTCTGGACCTCCTCTTTGTTACATGAATAGCTGAAGATCATTTCCTTAAGGTAGCTGCCTGGACATGCGACATGCATTTCGATCCATTTACATACGGGTCAGATTTCAACCCATTCTCCAAGAATACATCTTTCACTATAAGCGGTATTGACATGGGTTCTTCCAAGATTGCCTTTCGCGTATCCTTGGACTCCACCAACTCTGTACCAGGGAGAAACACATATATATACATAAAATTCTCACCATACCCTGCATCAGGTTGTCATGTTGGGTTTTACTAATCATAACAATTTACAAAAGCAAGTAAAAATCATCAAAGCATGCAGCGGAAGACTAAAGAATAATATATGTATATTTAATTAACCGAATTAGAAGCAGCGTACCTTTTAGCAATTCAAGTAAACCAAACGATGTTAGAATAAAGAACAAAACCCAAAACCCTAACTTAGGGTTTATGCAATTCGACCACCAAAGAAATTCGACCACCAAGATTCCACAAACACAAGTGCGTTTTTCCTTAGTTCTTGTACACGTCTATTAGCGAATTGAAGTGAAAAGCTAGGTTCTTGATCACGAAGCAAACCAAATACTTAATCTTTAGTTAAGCAAATCGAATCCCTATGGGGAGGGGAGTTCGACCGGCCACACAAAAGAAAGAGGGAGAAGGAGAGAAATTAGGTTTGCAAGTTACCAAGATTAGGTTTAGAATGAACACAATAGGATTGTATTTATAGTTAACCAATCTTGGAGGACAAGTTAATGTATGGGTTGGGTTAGGACTCCCCAACCGATCGGACAAAGCCCCCAAAGGGGTTCTAGAACTTTCCCGACTTATAATTTCATCTTTAGTCCTTTAAGTTCACATTTAACGACCGTTAGCCAAACCTCGTTAAATATTAACCACCGTTAAGTATTTATTTCATGACTAATAATTAATAATAATAACATTTTATATATATTAATTATTTACATCAATTCTCATACGTAATGTGTGCAATGAAGTCCGAGTTCGAATCCGGACATACGATATATTTAAATATCCATAAAACCTTTCAAATATCACCCAGTGGTTTCTTGAGGCGATATGGATATCATTGTATTTTCTACTAGTCCAACTCTGTATAGGTGGTGCTTCTTGTGATACCACTACTATGGTACTCTTTTATCTATTTCACAGTAAGTTTCTTAGATTGACCCATATTATAATGAGCTTTACATGTACCACACAGAGGTGTTTGTTGAAATGTACATCAGTAGAACTTATTGATATTTGACTGGCAAACTGTTTAGCAGCTATTACTCGTCAGCTTGTATGTTTTTGCTACCTGCCGATGTGTACATTTGTTTTTGGTTTTGAAGTTGCTGCAGTTCATAAGCCTTGCTGCAGTTTAAATCTATGGTAAAGATTTCTATCATGCTTGTCGAGGCTAAGAGTACGGTTGCATTTGGGAACATATTTTGCTAATTATGATCGAATCCTTGACCCTGGTCTTTACTTTCTCTTGTATATTTTATTTTAGGCCCATCCACCAAGGATGATCATATTGTAGCACGCTACGCTTATTGAACATACTTTCACTTTCACTGATTGATGAAGGTTATCAAGTGAAGTTTCGTTCATTTTGACTCGCAATTTTATGTAACATAGGAGGAAATTGATTAACTCGACATGATGTAATTGGTAGGAAATTTACAAGAGAGTAGACTTTTGTAGATTGACATCATCCTGTGGTCCAATCTAAGACTATTCCTGGTCAAAATAAATTTATGTTTTCTATTTTGATATATTTATTTCTCTCTTTTTTTTCCTTTATATTGTGTGGTCACCGATTATGTGAACAGAAACCAATTCAAAGATAATTGAATTTAAAGACAATATTAATCAGTAACCCGCTCAAGTTTTGGTTACCATTGAAAGAATTTGATCTACAATTTCCCCCTAGGAGAATCAATCCACCACTCAAACCAATTTTAAGAACCTTGTTGCCCAAGTAATCTTGACTCGTGAACCTAAAAACTTTGAAACTTGTAATCTACATAATGATAGCTAAACAACTGGTTAAGGAAGTTTTTATAATGCAAAAAGTAATGCATGGTTACTATTCTATCCATTTTGTCAAAATCAATTCTCATTCCCTCCATTTTGTTACAAATTTTTATAATGCAAAAAGTAATGCATGGTTACTATTCTATCCACTTGCACATGCATGATATATGGATTTGCATGAAATTAATGGCAAACGTGCATATGAGAAATGTCAAAGTTCGCAATCAAGACTTTTTTTATTTATTTATTTTTTTTTTTATTTTTTATGGCTGTCATTTTAATCATATAATAAGACTAAAGGATATACAAAGTCAATAAAATACAAATTCACGCGTTTCTTCTTGTTTTCTTTTTCAAAATTTTAACTTTAATCCTTAGGTCTCATAAAAATACAAGGTTAGCCCTCAACTTTGTCATAAAATAATAAAGAAAAAGAAAAAGGAAAAAAAAAAAAATCTCATGTTGCCCAGTATTGCACTATTCAAGCTAAAGAATCTGTATAATGAAACATCTGAATGTTAAATTTAAGAACTAAGTTGCAACTTATCAAAAATAGGAGGACTAAAAGTGTATGTTTTGAAGACTTGAAGTCAACTCTCGTTTTAATACTTAACTTGAGCTATATATGTGACATAGTTTATTTGCATTAGAGGTGAGATCAATACAAAACACATTTAATATAAAGAACAAATCATAAAATAAAATCAACCATTCATCTTCTTTTCATCCAATGGATGAGATGAAAACAAAAACTAACAAAGAAGGGTAAAATGTAATTATATAAAAACTACTTTTCACCCTTTTAAAAAACAATATATCTTGAAAAGCGGTAAATCTTCAAGCTATAAAAATGCACCAGCGACGAGAAAAAAAATCTCTATTGATATGCACTTTTATATACTTTCGACGAATTTTTTTTTTCAAAATTTTCGTCCAGAAAAATCCCATGGGATTCGTAAAAAGATGATTTTTTTTTTTCAAAATTCCCGTCCAGAAAAATCCCACGGGATTAAGTAAAAAATCCACGGGATTCGTAGAAAAATCCCACGAGTTAGTAAAAACCCATGAGATTCGTAAAAAGCGAACTTTTTTTCAAAATTTCCGTCTAGAAAAATCCCAGTTCGTAAAAAAACGAACTTTTTTTTCAAAATTTCCGTCGAAAAATCCCAAGGGATTAGTAAAGGCAATTTTTTTTTTTCAAATTTCCGTCAGAAAAATCCCATGGGATTCGTTAAAAATCCCACGAGATTCGTAAAAAATCCCGGGATTAGTAAAAAATCCCACGGGATTGAATAAAGACGAACTTTTTTTTTCAAAATTCCGTCAGAGAAAAATCCCGGGATTAGTAAAAAATCCCGAGGATTCGTTAAAAATCCCAGGGATTCGTAAAAGACGATTTTTTTCAAGCATACCCACTATCCATCATGCCAAGATATTGACCCACTTCAAGTAAATCCACTCCCCAACTAGCATAAGTGTGAGCAACAAGAACTCTCGAATCCATAAAAGCAACTTGGAGCAAGACATCTCACTACCTGATGAACTCGCCATTTTCACGATAACAATAGCTTATTACCTATCTCCACGACCATACCATCTCCAACCCGAACCAACTCACAATGTCACGTCACAACACAAACCACCTAACAACCTCCTGATCTGCTAGAACCAACTCACAATCTCACCATTTTCACATCTTAAAAATGTGTCATTTCAACAAAATAAAATAGAAAAATGATAATAATAAAATTTAAAAAAAAAAAAAAAAATCTTAATATTGATTGTATATCAGTATATGCAAGATTCAAAATTTAAGTTACAAAAACTTGATTATGACGTTTTAATAAAAAAAAACAAGCCTTTTTATTATGCAAAATTATTAACTCAAATTTATTAGCTTTTTTTTCTCTAAGAAGCATTTCATCAAACACCTTGTCTTCATTGTTAATTTCAACTCATTTAGTTCACTGTACATAAACGAAACAACAACAACAACTATAGTTTTACAATCATAGTGTTTCTATCATCATAAAATTGCACTTACATAAAGCATTTATATAAAGTACAATAGAATTTTACTATAGTAAAGCTAACTACTCACAAGTTGTGACAATAAGCATATAAAATTACGGATTCATACCGGATATTTTCTGGTTGAAAAGAAACTAAACCGTTGATTGAGAAAGTATGAGGATTTGAGAGAGAGAGAGGAAGGCAGTGTGAGTGTGTGTGCATATGTGTGTGTTTAGGGGTTATGAAGAAAATATGGAATGACTAAAATGCCCCATCTGTATATTTGTTTATTTAATCTAAATCGTTGGATGAAAAAAAGATTGATGGTTGAGATCTTGTTATTTGTTCTTTAGATAAATGTTGTTTCGTATTGAACTTTCTCATTTTGGATTATTCATATCCACTCTTTGCTTTCTTCACCAATCAAAGATCGTAAGTCATCTTCTCTCTTTACACTTTTCATTTGTTTATTATCGATCTGGCTCATTTCTATTCTAGAAAATCATATTTTATTGTAAATTTCGCTAACACCATACTTAAACAGGTTACGCCACATGGAATAATTATAGTTACGGAGAGGCTTTTGTATTACTTTATGTTATTGAGTACTGTGATGTATTCTTGCTAACTTGCTTAATTTATGTCTAGATGATACATTATTTTTTAGTACACTATTTTTTTTGGTCCAATCTTCACAAGTTAACGGCTCTTTATTTTAGTTTTTTTGTTAAGTAAATTTGAAACATTGTTAGTTCATTGTTTATAAGTAAGCTTGTGATCTCGAATATATCTTTTATATAATGGAAGAATTATATAATTTCGGTGTTTTGCAAAACCCTTCTCATTGAAAAAAAAAATAAAACAAATAGGAGAGCTTAATTTTGCCACGTAAGCAAAATCATGTGATGTGATTGGTTAATAAAAGTCAAAATTAAATTGATTTTGGTCAACTTTTAAATAATTTGGTGAAGAAATTTGGTTGAGAAGAAAACAAATAAAAACATAGGTGTCAAATAAAACTTTAGTGGTTAAATTTTTAAAAATTGTATAGAGTTAAATATAATATTATAAGTTTTCATATTTTTTAATAACTTTAAAAATTAAACAAATACTCCCTTATACTTTATACACCTTATACTTTATAACTTAAAAATACAATATATATGTTGTTTTGAAACTCCAACATATAGATATACATAAGATTATAAATATCATATTTTTACTATATATTTTTACTAAGGACTTATTTATTTCATATTAAAAGTATGACAAATATAGACACGAATTTGTATATTAAATATGGCTAAATTATTGAAAGGGGAATATATTATCAAACTGTAAGTACGAGATACTGTAATATGAAGGAAAAAACGTGATTGTACTTATAACAATTACTCATGTAATTTTTATTTATTTATATAAGGATATGTGAAAACAGAAACTTAAAAAAGAGGGGTAATTAATAAAACTTTAGTGATTAAATTTTTAAAAATTATATAGAGTTAAATGTAATATTATAAGTTTTCATATTTTTTAATAACTTTAGAAATTAAACAAATACCCCCTTATACTTTATACACCTTATACTTTATAACTTAAAAATACAATATATATGTTGTTTTAAAACTCCAACATATAAATATACATAAGATTTTAAATATCATTTTTTTACTATATATTTTTACTAAGGACTTATTTATTTCATATTAAAAGTATGACAAATATAGACACGAATTTGCATATTAAATATGGCTAAATTATTAAAAACGGAAATATAATTATCAACTGAAGTCGAGATCTGTAATATGAAGAAAAAAAACGTGATTGTACTTATAACAACTACTCGTGTAATTTTTATTTATTTATATAAGGATATGTAGAAAAACATTTTTAAAAAACTTTAATGAGTATATTTTAACATTATCAACGTTTATTATGTGCAAATAAACTCGCATCTTATGTGTGAAATTTAAATAGGAACATCAACATGTATATCAGCTAAATATAATTGAATCTTGAGTTATCTAACAAATTTTTTTACAAAATTTGATTATACAAAATTTTAATAGATATTAATGGATAATGAAAAACTCGTGCATAAGTATATAATTATATGTAATTACTTTAAAGACACAATAATTAACATTGATATAAAAATAATTTTTTTCTAAACCCATGCGTGCAAAGGTTTTATAACTAGTTATAACTTTAAGGTACTTTTTTATATGAAACATCATTATAGTTAATTAAATCTCGACTTCACCTCAAAGTTGAGCTTAACTCATACATTTATGAGTAAATTACATGAATAATCCTTGTAGTTATACCAAAATTTTATTTCTAGTCCCTAAGTCTTAAAATTTACATTCACAATCCTTGTTGTTCTCAAATTTGCACACCTATAGTCCCTAACAACCTTAACATTAGGTAAACAACAATAATAACCTTTAAATTATACCCAAACACCCTCTGAGTTAACACACACATATCTCTTAGTTACACATAACAACCCATTTTTCAACCCATCATCCACCAAAACTTTAAAAAAAAATTAAAAAAATGGTCGTCGATGACACTAAAATCGCCAACAAATCCGCTTACCCTTCCCAATTTTAATGTAATCCTTGATTTACTAAAACATATATAAATATACATGCAATTATATTATAAAAACCAAACGAAACAAACAAATGCATAAATGAAAATATCTTGCGATTGAATTTTCATCTTAGGGTAATACACATTTCAAATATTCGAAAATCAGGGTGTCGTAACGATTGAAGCCGTTAATCCATTTGAATACCTGAAAATACTATATGCATAACTTTCTACAACACTCTAATATTCGTTACTTGACACTATTATAAGCAATGTGTCCCAATCCATTGATGAACATATAGAAAGCCAAGTCCCAAGCTTCTTGCAGCGGCAAAACTTCATGTTCACATAAGTGATTCTTTTAATCTTGCACCTGCATTTGCAATTTTTCAAAAGAGTCATTAAGAAGGTAAACTTCAATTTAACCATCACTTGTAGGTCTGAACACATACCTTGGAAAGATAAATACACGTGTTCCAATCTCTAACTATGAGCTTTCCACATTGAATTCAGCTTCTAGTGTTGTACTAATAGGGAATTTGGTATCTCATAGGTAGTAGATTTATATGGACTTTAGTCCTATCCATATCACAGACTTAATTACTAAGTCCCTAGCAAACCCTTTGTCAAGTGATCTGCTAAATTATGTTGTGACCGAACAAACTCAATAGAAATTACACTATTCATGATTAACTCCCTAATCATACTGTGTCAAACACCTAAGTGTCTAGACTTGCCATTATAGATTTGACTATATGCTTTAGCCAATGTGGCAGCACTATCACAATGGATAAAAATCGATGCTATCGGTTTTGGCCATATTGAAATCTCATGTATCAAGTTTCTTAGCCAATCGGGCTTTACCATGGCTGCTAAAGCTACAAACTCATATTCCCGGCTGTGATGCATGTTTGCTTCTTGGAAGCCCATGAGATGGCACGTCCCAAGAACACCCATCCACTAGTATAAGATGAATCTTCAACATGATTTATCCAACTAGCATCTGAATAAGCTTCCAATATGGAAGGATATCCAACATATGATAAACCATAATTCATAGTACCCTTTAAGTACTTGAATAATGAATACCCTTGTTATTGCATGCCAATCTTTGTCTACCAGATTACTAGTAAACCTGCTTAGTCTACCAACTGCATATGCAATATCAGGTCTAGTGCTCTTCATAGCATACATCAAGCAGCCAATAGCTCTTGAGTATTCGAGCTGTTCCACAGGTCTACCAGCATTTGGTTTTAGCTTTTCGGTTGGATCCATGGGAGTATTCATCAGAGAACAATCTTCACGATTTAATTTCTTGAGAATTTTCTCAATATAATGAGATTATGTAATTACAATCTCCATATTTTTACGTTTAATCTTAATACCAAGAATAACGTCGCTTCTCCATATCTTCATAGAAAATCTTAATGACAAAAACTTTTTAGTTTTATCAACTTGATTTTGATCATTTTCAAAAATTAACATGTCATCAACATATAGAAAAATTATAACACCTTTACCGGAGTCGTCAAATTTTCTATATACACACTTGTCAGATTGGTTTAGCAGAAAACCACTAGAAAACACAACCTCATCACACTTTTGATGCTATTGCTTAGGTGCTTGTTTGAGCCCATACAATGACTTAACCAGCTTGCACACTTTATGCTCATTACATGGCATAAAAAATCCTTCTGCTTCATATACACTTCTTCTTCCAAATCACAATTTAAGAATGCTGTTTTGACATCCATTTGATGGATCACTAGATTATGAATAGCTGCTAAGGCTAACAATAATCTAACTGTAGTGATACGAGCAACTGGTGGATAGGCATCGAAGTAATTGATCTGTTCCTTTTGTCTAAAGCCTTGGATTACCAATTGAGCTTTAAACTTGTCAATTGTTCCATCGAATTTCATCTTCCTTTCGAAGATTCATTTGCTACCCAAAGGTAGCAAATGTGAGATATATCATATCTTCTTCCTCTGTGCTAAAAAACACCATTAAGAAACATTGAAATAATGTCCAGATTATGCTAAATTGTTGAAACTGGGTGGTGAAATTGATGGGGAGACATGTTGTGAGTGATCAGCAGTAGTTTGTGATTGATTAGATTGAGGAATTGTGGCTGAATTGGTGATCCGAGCTTCATATATTTTTGTTAATCAGTAGTAATGTCAAATAGAAATAAAAATCCATCACCACCTTTGTTAATTTTCTTAAAAGTGAGGGACTAGAAGTGAAATTAAAGTTGACTTGGAGTCAACCAAACACTTGCCTTTACTCTTTCCAAGTAACTTCATTTGATCTTCCATTTGATTGCATATCACGAAGCAAATACTTTTACTCAACTGGAACTTCCATTTTGATTGCATTCACCCAAAGACTTCCATCGGTAAATATTTCTATTCTCCAATCTCTTACATTTTTTTTTATATATTTTTGTTCGTTGCATACCTTATAGTAACTCATTTTCATTTTGAAAGTTTTTAATTATTCGATCTAATGCACTAAACAACTTATTAATATTATTTTAAAAACGAAGCAAAAAAGTATTATATATAGTCAAAAAAAAATTATGTCAAATACTTAGTGAGTAGTTGACCTCGGTTGGTTATACGTAAGTTTGGGTTTTGTCCTTGGATTGTTGGGCTGTCATATTCATAAGTTTGGTAGGATCATATCGTTGTAGTTTTTAGGGTCATCCGGTCAAAGTTATCATTTTTATCTCAAAAAGAAAAAAAGATATTTCAAGTCCAATATTTCAACAAGTTTTTTTAGACCAGAATTTTATATTAATATGAACAATAATACTCTGTAAATAGTATTACAAGATTGAATTGCAAAGTCACACATTTTGTTTTTGAAATGTATGTCCTGTCTACACGTTACGTGGTATAACACAAAAGCACTCGCATGTTTGATTCTTCTTGGTCATGGATTCTTGGTATTAATTTTGTGTTTCATCCCTTTTAGTATTTTTACTCATTCTGATGATCTTTATGCAGCTCGATCTCATTGTTGATGATGGCTACCAGGTCCATTCCTCATCGGTGGAAATATGATGTCTTTGTAAGTTTTAGAGGCGAAGATATCCGAAAAAACTTCATGGATCATATGTTCAATGATTTCAATCAAAAAGGGATTCATGCATTTAGAGATGATAACGATTTGCCTAGAGGAGAATACATTTCCCCTCAACTATACAAAGCCATTGAAGAATCGAGGTTTTTGATAGTTATCTTCTCCAAACATTATGCTTCTTCATCATGGTGTCTGAGGGAACTTGTCAAAATACTTGAGTGCAAGACGATTGAGAATCCAAAACATGAGTTTCGGATTATCTTTTATGATGTTAAACCTAATGTGGTTAGGAAACAAACCGGAGCTATCTGAAGCGTTTGCACAACATGATGTTTTAAATAGAGCAGAGGTGGATAAATGGAAGGAAGCATTATCATTGCGGCTGATCTATCGGGATTCGATCTCCAGGAAATGACAAACGGGTAAATTTGTGTTATTGCAAACATAATTCTTTTCATTCAAATTTACTGAGGTGCAATAAATTTTCTCTTTTATAAATTTGTTTGAAAGTTCGCTGTATTTATTTGTAGCTCTTTTTGGTAAATAGGTACGAGTTCAAGTTCATTGACAACATCTCCAAAGAAATCCTCAATGTTATATCTGACGGACCCTTGGATGTTGCTGAGAACCTTGTTAGTGTAGATGCCCTTGTACGTGAATTGAACTTGTTGCGTTTTGTTGGGTCCGATAAGGTGCACATGATTGGAATATGTGGCTTTAGCGGAATAGGAAAAACTACTCTTGCCAAAGCTATTTATAACTCGATGTATACCTACTTCGAGGAAAGATGCTTTTGTGATGATGTCCAAGGAGTCACAAAACGACAAGGCCTGACTCAAGTCCAAATGCAAATGTTCGTAAAGATTCTGAAAACAGAAAATCTGAGGGTATCAAGTGTTGGTGAAGGAACAAAGGTGATAAAACAGAGGATGGCATGTAAGCCGATCCTACTTGTTTTGGACGATGTGAATGATGGGCAGTTAGAAGCTCTAGCGGGTTCACTGATTGGTTCTCCCACGGAAGTCTTATCATTTTCACTTGTAAAGACAAACAATTGCTAAGGTCTCATAAAGTGGATAAAATTTATGAAATGGAGGTTTTAGATGATTATAAAGCTCTTGAGCTCTTTAGTTTGAATGCGTTTAAGAAAAGGCATCCTACAGAAGGTTTTGCAGAGTTCGCTTCCCAAATTGTGAAATATTTGCAAGGTCACCCTTTGGCTCTCAAAGTTATTGGTCGATCATTGTATGGAAAATCTATGCATGTTTGGAAAAGTGAATTGGATAGACTCCAAACGTATCCTAATTCAGATATACTACAAAAACTTCGACCAAGTTTTGACAGCTTGGCATCTGATCAGAAAAGAATGTTTCTTGACATTGCATGTGCCTTTATTGGGGAAAATAAAGATTTTGCTACAAGTGTACTAGGCAGGTAGTCATTGTTCTGCAAATGCTATTATTGAAGTTCTAGTTGATAACTGCCTAATAACAGTATCTGCAAGTAATACATGTCTACAAATGCATGAATTGATTCAAAGCATGGCAAGGGAAATTATACGTGAAGAATTCAGCATGCACTGGAATCACAGCAGAAGATTGTGGATTTCATCAGAGGACGAAATACTGAATGTAAACAAGGTATTAAGTGGCATATGATTCCTTTTTCATCATAAAAATTACATTTGAGTATAAGCAATTGTCTTGTTGTTGTTTTTTATTTTATTTTTTATTCTAATTTATGTATTTACATTTGAGTAGAATCTGATGATCTGTCACTTGTATCTAGGTAACAGAAGATGTTGAAGTTCTAGTCCTTTGGCTAAAGAAAAGCTGTCAAAATATTCCGTAGATGGACAAGCTCTACTAATTTATGAAAACTTGTGATACTAAAAATTTATTCACCAAATGGGAGGACTTAGGCGACCATTTGCGGTGAACTTATCGAAGGCTGGATTTGTTGTCCAATAAATTAAGGTTGCTTTATTGGCATGGATTGCCTTTAGAGTCCTTACCTTCAGATTTTTATCCGAAAAACATTGTTGCCATCGACTTGTCTTACAGCCACATAAAGCGACTTTGGACAAACACCAAAGGTATTTACTTGTTCATATGTGTGTTTGTGTTTGACACCTAATGATATACAAACTTATCTTTTTTCATTGATACCGGTTTAAGAAGGTTGAAAGTAATGAAGCTAAGGTATTGTTGTAAACTCAACAAGCACCCACGACTCTCGGAGATTACAAATCTCGAAGAGCTAGATCTTGAAGGTTGTGTGAATATGAGAGACTGCAGACGGGCTAGGAGTTTTCCTAGCAAAGTGAAAATGGATTCTCTTCAGGTTTTGAATAGCTCGGGATGCTTAAATGGCAGCCTGAAACCTTTTGGTCTAGATGTTGGACTTAAATCTCTGGTCATATGGAACCAACAACATCCCCAAAGATCAGTTTCATTAACAGGTTTCCATATGTTAAAGTCTCTGAATTTCAGCTACTGCAATTTAGTACAAGTTCCTGTGAGCATTGGAGGCTTATCATGTCTAGAAAAGCTATACTTGGAAGGGAACAAATTATTAGAAGTGCCTGAGAGCATTGGAGGCTTATCATGTCTAAAGGAACTAAACTTGGGAGGAAACAATTTAGTACAAGTGCCCGATGCCATTGGAGGCTTATCATGTCTAGAAGAGCTATACTTGGAAGGGAACAATTTTACTAGCTTGCCTGGAAGTTTGAGTCAACTTTCTCATCTTCGAAAGCTTTATGTTAATGGTTGCAAGAAGCTGGAAGTGTTGCCTGAACTTCCACATAGCCTATATGATCTTAATGCATCTGATTGCACCTCCTTATGTTCAACCACGGATCAAACCCAGTCATGATCAAAAGGTACACTTATCTCAACAAACGCCCAAAATTGTTTGAGAATCTTGCCATTGACAGTGTCGATATATCGGAGACCGGTGTCGCACTCATCTGTAACTTCTCAAGGCTCTACAAACCGGTTTTCTTCTTTCCTTCGTTATGCCATATCCAAAATAAAAGACGTGAATTCTTCAGTTTGTCAAGAAGTTCCATTCAGAATATGGATATATATTATCATGGAAATAGCATTCCAAATTGGTTTACAAATAAAAGTATGGGAAATCAAGTAAAGGTCGAATTGCCATTAGATTGGAGCTTCAGTATGTTTAGGGGATATGGAATTTGTGTTGTTTTTAAGAGAAAAAAAACTTCCACATATTTTGGATATGAAGTAAACAACTTTGATGGAGCTTATTTGGGAGGATGCGATCCGGACTACTATCCGGAATATTTTGAGGGTAAGCCAATAAGAAACGATGAGTCGATATGATATGGTTGCATTATCGACAAGTGAAATACTGGAACTGGAGGAAGCAAAGAATTTTGTAACATTTTGTTTTGATGAGAGAGAAGAAATTGAAGTGAAGGAGTGTGGTGTAAGAGTTGTTTGTGATGAAGATTTAGATCAAGAAGAAGCAGACGTGAGTATGTTCCAAGACCTCCCAACTCTATCATCAGAGCATGGGCTCTTGTGCAGATTTGGGAGTATGGGAAAATCGACTGGACATGGTAGTCCGATTAAAAGAAAGAGAACCATGTCTTATTCAGTAATACACCATACTCCCATTGGATTTGACAACATTGTAAGTGTTTCATTAACCAGTGAAAATAGCGTGCTATTACGTTGTTACCCCTTTGTAAAACCATTCGTAACAATTACTTAGGTAGTAAAAGAGTGTATTCTACTTTGTAGATGATGAATCATCCATTATGCTATTAACTTGAAAAATTGAGCATGCAATTTCTTCCTTAATAGGTCTACTATCCCCACAATGGTGTGTAGCACCTTTAATTGGTCAAAACAAAAACAACTAGATACAATATACTAGTTTGTCTTTTATCAATTTTGCGGTAATTAGTCTAGATTCTAATGTAATAACTCATATAATGTCAAACATGTTTTCTAGTTGACCAAAATGTCTTATAAGAATTCAATCACCAACAGAGGGTAATGAAATCTCTTAAGCAAAACATGGTGTGCAATTTTCTTAACTATTAAAATTGCTATGAGTCATATTAGAATTTAGACAATTCTAATGTTCCTAACATACCTTTCTCAATCATGAAAAGGAATAGGATTGCGTCTCACTCTTTTTCCATGGAAAAGAGTCTATGTTTGTCTTTTTAAGTAAATTTTTCTTGATCAAACATTTGTTTGAAAACAGAACTAGATCAATTTACCAAAGCCCAAACCACGTTTACGGTTTAATGATGAATTAATACAATCAAAAGAATTAACAAAATTGAATTTTTAGTATTTTCGATAATTAAATCTTTCAAGAAAATAAAATACCCTTTGGTCAATATTCCTATTAACCATAGAATTTTCCTTGAATCTAGGACCCTCATTATCATAGTTTCACCACACAGGTTGATCTCGCTAGTGATGAAAGTATAGAATAGGTAATTGTTGAAGAACAATAATTGACAAACAAGTTTTTAATTCCTAGAAAATATGGGATTTACAATTTTGCCAAACAATTATGTAAAATGTAAGCATGTTTTATCCCATCTTATGCCTTAAGTTATAGGTCTCACTAACTAACTTAATTAAGTTATCTAATTTAAATACCAAATTATTAGTGAGGTCTCTGCTTAACAAAATAATTCACCATTGTTGTAATCTAGATCAAGGTCTCACATAACTAAATTACAACTTCAAGTGTTTCATATCATTAGATGGCATAAACTTAAATTTAAATGGTCCAATTTTGATGTGTAATCAAAAATTATGTATGAAGAAGCATGCATACATCTTCATAACACAAAATTTTGAAAAAACTTTTATTTGTATTTTAATTGCTAGATTAAATTCTACAAAGTTTTAATCGATCGCGTTGAGAAACTTACACTTTGCACTAAGATGCTTAGGTACATAGAATGGTTATACTAGGTAGCTTCCGAACTGTTCGCGGGCAGGGTGGCGCCGCGCCTGACATCCTTTGGTGTGTTGTCGCGCTTCTTTAAACCCCTTTCTAGTTTGTTCTAGTGGGTGAGCCGTTCTAACCATTTAGTGCATTCGCGATCAATGATTAAAGTTCAAAATTTAATACTTAGAAAACAAATCAAATTTCGCCATTATTTAGTCCTTTTAATTTTCTATTCTCAAAAAACCCTTTTTGCTTACTAACGTGTCATACAATATAAACAAAAGGCACTTTAATAAAATTAAAACAAACTCAAATAATATACATATAACTTAACAATTAACATATGTAAAAAAAACAATTAGCCACATATAATTAGTTGATAAAACCCTAATAATTAATTCTAGGTTTAATAATGCATATGTTTAACCGGGACTTCCGATGTTTTCATCAATACAGCGATGGTACATACATCGATGAATCGATTCGTAAGTCTGCAAACATACCACATAGCACATAATTGATTCATTAGATATATTGAGGTTTTCCCAAATTCAATATTTATCAAAACGAAATACAAGTGAATAAACTTAACAATTAACGATAAATATATACTTAACAATTTAATCATATAATCAACACTCCATGGCAAAACATGCATGTTCTACCATGGATTCCGCATAACAATTATCACCCAAGATATGCATAAAACATGGCACATAACAATTATTCATTAAAACCACATAAAATATACATGCAATCTAGGGTTTCTACAAGTTTTACAAAAATAAAAACCTAATTAAAAAATAAAAGGGTATTAGACCCAATATTATAAAATTAGGTTCCAATTTTCAAAACCCTAGAAACCATAAAAGCATATAATAATCATAAAGATTCAAATTTTATGTGTTTCGGTAATTAATTACAACATATTAACGTGCATTTGTTGGGTTTACTAATCATAACAATTATATAAAACAAGTAAACATCATCAAAGCATCGCAGCGAGTAATAGGAATAATACTTGTAAATTAATTAACCGATTAAAAGTATATCGTGCCTTTTAAGAATCAATGCAATTAGGGTTTATGAAAACCCCAATTAAGATCAACAACCAAGAAACCCTAAACCCTAATAAATTAGGGTTTATATAATTCGACACAAAAAGTGGAATACCCAAGATATGCAAACACAAGTGTATTTGTTCTTCTTCGTTCATGCATGCGTATTAGTAGAATCAATGAGAAAAGCTAGGTTCTTGATCACAATAGATTAACCAAACACCTTTGTTTGCTCAAGGTCACTGCAATCCCTTACATGGGGTTTTACTTCGTCGACCAAGAACAAGAGGGAAGAAAGAAGAAGTTTGGCCTTCTATTGAAATCTAGTGTACCAAAGGATGAATACATGGGATGTATTTATAGCCTTATGGTAGGTGTCAAGATTACTATAGTTTCCGATGTGGGATTCCATAGGTTGACCAAAAACAAACCCAAAATAGGATTCCTAAAACCTTCTCTTGACTTGTTAACTTTTCTTCATATTCCGTTGACATTTAATGACCGATAATCAAAACTCGTCAAATATTAAATATCATTAAGTATTTATTTTGTGATCAAATAATTAAATATAACATTTTATATATTAATTATTTATACATTGATTCTCATACGTAATGTGTGCAATCCCGAAGTCTCAAGTTCGAGTCCGGTCATACATATATTAATAATTATCCATAAACCTTTCAGGTTCAACTAAGCATCCTCGTAAGTTTCGATACTCATGGTTCAGCATATTCCCTAATTGGTTGGAGTATTCGCCTACAACACATTCTGCCTATTGTTTTTTGTGTTACTTGTTTTCTGATAAACCAAACAAGCGTCAAAGATCAGATGTCTTTGTGGTTGAAGGATTTGACAAATGGAAAAAAGTTAATGATGGTAAAAGATGTGGATTCCTCAAACATCTTGGTTCTTCAAAACACAAAAATGCGTTGGCTTTCGATTGATGTAACATTTTAGAAGCGAAGTAAAGAGACAATCTACAAAAATCGTCTAAGATTAAAAGCTTCAGTTGATGTAATTCGTTAGTTGACATTTCAAGCGTGTGCTTTTCGAGGGCATGATGAAAGTCCTAATTCAAAAAATCGAGGTAATTTTCTCCAAGCATTAAAACTACTAGTTTCTTATAATGACGAACTTGCAAATGTTGTGATGGAGAGCGCTCCTTATAATTCAAAGTACACTTCAGGAGATATTCAAAAGAACCTTGCCATTATTGCAAATAATAATGCGAAAACATATCCGTAGTGGTGGGGAGTTCTTGCTTTTGTGTCATGGTTGATGAATCCGCGTGGCGAGTCAAAAGAACAAATGGCTATTGTCTTGAGATTTGTTGATAAAGATGGGGAAATAAAAGAAAGGTTCTTGGATATGGTTCATGTTTTTGATACTTAACTTTAAAAGAGAAATTGTGGGAAACTCTATTAAATCGCTGAGTTCGATACTAGTAAAATTCACGAGCGGTGGTCAAGGTTAACACGATGGTGCTAGTAACATGAGAGGGGAGTGGAATGGATTACAAGCACTTGTTCTCAAGGATTGTCCTTATGCGTACTATGTTCATTGTTTTGCTCACAGGTTGCAACTTGCTTTAGGATTCTTTGCTTCAAAAGAAGTTATTCAGTTCATCAATTTTTGAAAACTTGGCTTACATTATTAGCGTAGTATGTGCAGTAAACGACATGATGAATTACAAAAAGCTAAGGCGATCGAGACTAAAAAATTATTGGAACTTGGTGAACTCAAATCAGGTAAAGGAGCAAATCAAGCTCGAACCTTAAAACGAGCTGGTGATACACGTTGGGGTTCTCATCTTTTTTCAGTCAATAGCTTGCTTCAGATGTATAACCCTGCTTTTGTTGTTCTTCGGGGTATAATTACAGATAGATCTATTGCTTCTCAACGTGCAGATGCTGATAAATCTTACTCTTACATGAAATCATTTGAGTTTGTTTTTATTTTACACCTGGTACACGAGATAATGGGGAGAACTAACATTTTATCTCAATCTTTGCAAAGAAAATCTCAAGATATCGCCAATGCACTCATATCCATTGTACTTAAACGATTTTTTGGTTAATATATTTACCAGGGTGCAGGATTACTCCCCTTTACCCAAAAAAAAAAGATATCGCCAATGCCATCGAGCTAGTTTCAACAACAAAGAAAAGCCTTGATGATTTCATAAATAAAGGATGAGATTCTTTGGTGAAGTTGTTCTCGTTGAAGCATGAAATTGATATACCTGACATGCATGAATGCTCCATACAAGTCTGGTCGATATCACCGTCGTCCACAAGATAATCATGTTACTTTTGAACATCATTATCGAGTAGATATATTTATCTGCACATTAGATAAACAATTGCACGAGCTTAACTACAGATTTAATGACCATGCCTTGGAGTTATTAACTCTAAGCTCTGCATTAGTTCCAAAAAAAGAATCTGATGGATTTGATATTGATCAAATATGTCTTCTTGTTGAGAAATATTATCCCGCAGATTTTACTGAACAAGAGAGGGTACGATTGAAATACGAGTTGGAGCTTTTGAACATTGCTATGAAAGAGAACTTGCAGCTAAGTCAAGTATCAACACTTGCTGGTCTATGCATAAGTCTTGTGAAAACCGGGAAGTGTGAGTCATATTCTATGATTGACAGATTGATTCGACTAATCTTGACACTTCCGGTATCTACTGCTACAACCGAGAGAGCGTTTTCAGCGATGAAGATATGCAAGAATAGACTTCGCAATAAGATGGCAGATGAATTTCTCGCAGACAGCTTGGTGGTTTACATAGAAAAGGAAATTGCTGAAACTTTTAGTTCAGAATATGTAGTTGATGTTTTTAAGAATCTTAAAGGTCGCAAAGCCGACTTGTAACTTGTAACTTTCTTTTGTTTGACTTACATTATTAGTTAAGTATGTTGATGTTTTTCCGGAAATTTTTTTGTTTCGGCCCTCCCACGAAAAATCTTCTAGCTCCGCCACTGATCACACCTGATTTCAATAAGCTTGGCAAGGTAATAATCCACCACAAGTCAATACAATCCACTAACTAATTAACCATAAACCACGTTTAAAAACAGTAAGTATCAGTATGGGCTTTCATAATTAATGTATTGCACATAAAGTTTCCACAAAACATAATTCAGAACCAAGTAGTAATTAAAGGTGCACAAAAAACTATACTACATTATAAGAAAGAATAAGTTAAGACCTGATAATGTCTACTTTTTGCTTTGTTTATCACGTCATCTGATGCATGACTGCTTACTCCCATTTTACCAAGAGCAGCTCTCAAGTTTTCTTCACTGTAGAGTGTATTGAGAGCATGATCATAGTAATTAATTACAATGAAATAAAACTGGATGTCTGAAATACTTGCAACCTATAGTTTAAATCCTTATGATGCCGACAACAAACGTGAACAAAGATGGAAAGTAATAAATTAACAATTTGATAACCTCTCTTGCAAAGATGAAAGATAATAAGTTTCCTGTTCAAGTGACTTTGAACTTTAGTAAAAGGAATTTACCTAAAATGACGGTAAGGGCAGCCATGATAGTCTCCAACTCCTGGAGTTGATAGGATAATCTTTTGACAAGAATAAGGTGTATAATCCTGAAATTTTCAAAAAACGAAAAATACGTTCAATGAGTACAACAGACCATATAAACACAAAACAGATCAACTTACAATTCTGTTTAGACAGTACTAGCCAATCGTATATGTTCAATTTGAGTACGACAGACCATATAAAGAGCATATTGTTATAAAAAACCGAATACTTCATGGACGATAAAGTTATAAAAAACAAATATGACAAGACTTTAGGTCTTGTTAAAAGAGTGTAACGCGGTTTATTTCTCTTGTTGGCGATCAACAACACCTGGAAGCACCACGAGAAAGAAGTAGGAAAATACTAGTTGCATACAACTTTGCCAACTTATGAGAAACCGAGGGACTGGAAGTGAATCTAAGTTGACATGGAGTCAACCCACTTGCCTTTACTTTTTTTAACTGCATTTGATCTTTCATTTTAATTAATTGCCTTCATTCACGTACCAAAACTCCCATTGTTCATCTCATAACTCATTGTTCTAAGTTGACATGTAAGTCATTCTATCTAAAATTGCTTTTCTTATTGTTTGCTCATCTTATAACTCATTGTTCTATGTCTGTCTGCTAACTATACTTCTTTTCAAATTTTGAAAAGTTATTATTTGATCTAATGACCCATAACATACTAAACAACTTATATTAGTAAAAGGGTTAAAACTTAAAAGAAAAAAAAAATAGTATCCAAATTACTTTGGTAAACTTTAATTTTTGTACTCCAATTACTTCTTATTAGATCTAAGTAACTATACAACTTATTAGATCTAAATCTCTAATTTAATAACCCAAAATTTGGACAAATTTGACGAAAAATAGTGTCCAAATTGTAATTTGTTAGTATCTTCTTTTGTAATCAATATATACCTTACATTTTTAAAAGAAAAAAAAATAGTATCCAAATTACTTTGGTAAACTGTAATTTTTATACTACAATTACTTCCCTCCATGGGCTAGATAACAAGGTCTAAATAATACTATAGTGTAATTAAAAACATATTAATAACTCAAAACTTCATGGATTGTACGCACTTTATTTTCACAGTGTCCAAATTTAAGGTTAAAAATATTTGTCACTTTGTATTTGTTTAATTATAGTAGAGTAAACAAAATTGAAAGAGATTAAATCTACGCTACGAAAAAATAGTTGATTGTACGCACACTTTATTTTCACGCACTTTTCAAAATTGTGTAAAATTTTGTTAGTTTTTAGGATTTAATGATGTGTAAAAATTGCTTACATTAATAAGTGTTAAAAAAATATATAAAATAATAGATTTTCCACACTTAGAGTCGTGTCAAAAAAAATTCCCACTTTTAAGTGTGAAAAAATCTAAAAAATGTCCACATTTATAGGTGCGTAGGTTATTTGCAACACCTAAATTCTCTACACTTCCTTAAAATGTGGAATATTAAATTCTCCACACTTCTCAAAGTGTGGAGATTTTAGGTGTTACAAATGAAAGTGTGAAGAAATCTTATAATTCTTCACGTTTAAAAGTGAGGACATTTTTTTAACACAACATGGAAAATCTATTGTTTTAGAATTTTGTTCCAATCTTATTAATGTAATCAATTTACACATCATTAACTATTAATAAACTAATAAAATTTTACATACTTCTAAAAAGTGTGAAAATAAAAATGTGTAGAATCTAACTATATTTTTAGTGCTAACTACTAATTCCTATGTAAACTAAATCATAAATTACCTGCATGTGATGAACTAGCAACCACCATTACGCTCAACAAAATGCCTACTATCCACCCTTTATTCTTACAAACAACACCAAAAGCGACATCGTTTTCATCTCTCGTCTCCTAAGCATCTTTCACAAGAAAAACCAGCATGCTAAGCTACCTTACACTTGAAGCAAAACACTTTCTTGCAATAAGGACACTCACATCTATTCAATCTACGCGTATCATTACACTCGTTCAAAATCAATCCGAACACTTTAAGTGAGGACAATAAACCCTATCAACACCTTACAACGTTGATTCACATAACACATCACACCATTTATTAAATAGTTAGGGTGTTAATTTGGGGGAATTGCATGATACTGGGGTCAATAGAATGATCGCATGTGGAAGCGGGACATTTGATATTTGAAACAACGTCTTCGAGTTTCAGTTGAATATATTTGATCATACAATCCATGCAAAACGGGAGAATGCATCTATTACTATTCTTAAATTTACTGTTGTGGAGCATTACGGGTTCGATGCAAATCTCGCAAGTGAACATTGCTTCTTCTTCTTCTAGATGTTGTTCGCTTTGATCTTGATTAGGGTTTTGTGATTGGGTTGTTCGAATTATATTACCCATTAGAAACAATTAATGTTAGCACATGCATGCAAGTTAAGTTAATTTATAGGTTGTTGGGATTTATTATAACAAAAAGACAAAAACTTTTGGCAATATGAGTTGGATTAGTACATTTAATTCAACCAAACCGACTAGGGCTGAGCATGGTCTAAATTCGACCCGAATCGATAAAACCAAAATCTGAAAATCATGAAAAACCTAAACCGAAACGGAACCAAATATGGTCGGTTTGGTTCGGTTTTGGGTTTGTTGGTTCGCTTCAATTTAGGCGTGTTTATGTGTGTCTTTGTCAATTTTGGGTCAAACAAAACTGAACATACCCGAAACCGAAAATCGTGAAAAACCTAAACCGAACTAAAAGGTTGTCGGGTTGGCTCGGTGTTTGTCGGTACTATCGTTTTTGTCAGTCCGATTCTGTTTTGAACCTTCCATGCTCAACCTTATAACCGATATTCACATATTTGTAGGATTTGTGTTAAAATTTAATAAATGATAAATACATTATATTTTTTCGCTTAAAAAGTATGACTCGTTTGACATGTTATCACAAAACATTGGTTGAAATGTGACATTGTAGCTTAATCCAATAGATTGCATATTATCTAAACCCGAGGGACCAGAAATGCAAATAAAAATTGACTTGGGGTCAACCCCCAGTTGCCTTTACTCTTTGTAACTACATTTTCATCTTCCATTTTTGATTGCAGTCAATCATACCAACATTTCTCTCTCAAAGACTTTTTCATCCATTAGTAAACTGTAAGTCTTCTTCTTATACTCTAATTGCTTTTAATATTGTCTCATTTTATAACATTTCAATATAATAATCAATCCAATGGGCTATATGGCATGGTCTAAGTAATTACACAACTGTTTAGATCTAAATCTCTATTTTAACAACCCAAATTTTGGACACCTCTGTGGAAAATTAGGGTCCAAATTGCAATTAGTTATCTTCTTTTGTAATTAACATATACTTTACTTTTTCAAAAGAAAAAAAAAAAAGTATCCAAATTACTTTGGTAAACTGTAATTACTATTATACTTCATGGACTAGATAACAAGGTCTAAATACGTTATGCCTTATTAATCAAGATTGAATTGCAAAAATCACAGTTTACTTTTTACTGTTGTTTCAGTTTTTATTTGCCCATCCATCTTATAGTATAACTTATGTAGTTATCATTCTAAACGCATTAAAAGTGATATTAGATCCAATGGGCCAAATGACCAGGTCTAAATGTTAAATTCACTCAGCTCGTATGTATATTTCTAACTTTGTCCAACTTTTGATGTATAAAATAATTTGATAATGGCTACTCTTTCTGATCATCTTTACTTGTGGATGCAGATTGATAATGGCTACTACATCCATTCCTCATCGGTGGAAATATGATGTCTTCGTAAGTTTTAGAGGTGAAGATATCATAAAAACTTCATGGATCATATGTTCAATGATTTCAAGCAAAAAGGAATCCATGCTTTTAGAGATGACACACAGTTGCCTAAAGGAGAAGAGATATCTCCTCATCTCTACAAAGCCATTGAAGAATCAAGGTTTCTGATAGTTATCTTCTCCAAAAATTACGCTTCTTCATCGTGGTGTCTGAGGGAACTTGTCAAAATCTTGGAAAGCCCGAACACGAGGTTCAAATCATCTTTTATGATGTTAAACCTAACGTGGTGAGGAATCAAAGCGATAGCTATCTTTGAAGCGTTAAGCCAAACATCAAGTTTCAAATAGTACAAAGGTGGATGAATGGAAGAAAGCTTTATCCAAGGCGGTGACTTATCCGGATGGGAACTCGAGGACATGACAAATGGGTAAATTTCTTGTTTTGTGTAATTAGTCTTGTAGCTCTGTAAAAAGCTTAACACTATGTAGTTTCTCTTACTTAGTGTGTCTTTGTGTTTAACAGGTATGAGTACAAATTCATCGATTCCATCTCGGAGAAATTCTCAAAAAATTATGTGTCGGACCCTTACATGTTGATAACCTTGTTGGCATAGATTTCCATTTCGACAAATTAGACTTGTCACGCTTTGTTGGTATAAGGTTAACATGATTGGAATATGTGGTATGTGAATAGGAAGACGACCCTTGCCAAAGCTATTTATAACTTGATGTATGTCCAGGAAGGAAGTTGCTTTTGAAGATGTCAAAGAAGTCGAAGAAAAACAAGGCCTAACTCAAGTCCAGATGCAAATGATTGGTAAGATTCAGAAAACGGATGATCTGAAGATATCAAGTGTTGGAGAAGGTTCTATGATAATAAAGCGAAAGTATGGCATATAGCGGATGCTTGTTTTGGATGATGTGAATAAGGCAAAGCAGTTAGAAGCACTAGCGGTCACGATTGGTTTTCCGTGGAAGTCTTATTATTTTCACTGGTCAAGACAAACACTTGCTAGGATCTCATGGAGTGGATAGAATCTATGAAATGGAGTCTTTACATTATTATGAAGCTCTTGAGCTCTTTAGTTTATATGCATTTGGCAAAAGGCATCCTGAGAATATTTTGAAGAGCTCGCTTCCCAAGTTATAATACATTTGCAAGGTCACCCATTGGCTCTCAAAATTTTTGGTCGATTATTGAATAAAAAATCTGTAAAGGTTTGGAAAAGCGAGCTGGATAGACTCCAAACATATCCTAATTCAGAGATAGTACAAAAACTTCGACCAAGTTATGATAGCTTGGAATTTGATCGGAAAAGAATGTTTCTTGACATTGCATGTGCCTTCATTGGAGAAAATAAAGATTTTTCTTGAAAGTATACTAGACAGCTGACAACTGTTCCCCAAATGCTAATATTGAATTTTTGGTTGATAAGTTCCCGATAGCAGTGATTAATGCATATGATATGTGTCTTCAAATGCATGAGTTGATTCAGAGCATGGCAAGGGAAATTATACGCGAAGAATTCACATGCACTGGACTCAGCAGAAGATTGTGGATTTCATCAGAGGACGATATACTGAATGTAAACAAGGTATTAAGTGACATATGATTCCTTTTTCAACATAAACATTACATTTGAGTATATGCAATTTTCCTTTATTTTTTATTTTTTAATAAGCGAGTACAATCTGTTATTTGTATCTAGGTAGCGAGAAGAAGTTGAAGTTCTAGTCCTTTGCTAAAGAACAAGCTGTCAAAATATTCCCATAGATGGACAAGCTCTTACACGTATGAAAAACTTGCGGATACTAAAAATTTATTCACCAAATGTCGGAGGACTTAGGCAGCCATTTGCAGTGAACTTATCAGGAAGACTGGATTTGTTGTCCAATAAATTAAGGTTGCTTTATTGGCATGGATTGCCTTTAGAGTCCTTACCTTCAGATTTTTATCCGGAAAACATTGTTGCCATCGACTTGTCTTACAGCCACATAAAACAGCTTTGGACAACACCAAAGGTATTTACTTGTTCATATGTGTGTTTGTGTTTGACACCTAATGATATACAAACTTATCTTTTTTCTATTGATACCAGTGCTTAAGAAGGTTGAAAGTAATGAAGCTAAGGTATTGTTGTAACCTAACAAGCACCCCTGACTTCTCAGAGATTACAAATCTAGAAGAGCTAGATCTTGAAGGTTGTGTGAATATGGTTACAGTTCATCCATCAATTGAAATGCTCAAGAGACTTGTTGTCTTAAATATGAGAGACTGCAGACGGGCTAGGAGTTTTCCTAGCAAAGTGAAAATGGATTCTCTTCAGGTTTTGAATCGCTCGGGATGCTTAAATGGCAGCCTGAAACCGTTTGGTCTAGATGCTGGACTTAAATCTCTGGTCATATGGAACCAACAACATCCCCAAAGATCAGTTTCATTAACAGGTTTACATATGTTGAAGTCCCTCAATTTCAGCTACTGCAATTTTACTAGCTTGCCTGAGAGCATTGGAGGCTTATCATGTCTAGAACGTCTATACTTGTCAGGGAACAATTTTACTAGCTTGCCTGGAAGTTTGATTCAACTTTCTAATCTTAGTTGGCTTAATATTAATGGTTGCAAGAAGCTGGAAGTGTCGCCCGAACTTCCACATAGCGTAGAATATATTTATGCATCTGATTGCACCTCCTTATGTTCAGTTACGGGATCAAACCCAGTCATGATCAAAAGGTCCACTTATCTCAACAATTGTCCAAACTTGTTTGAGAATCTTGCCATTGATAGCCAGGTGTCGATATCGGAAACTGAGTGTCGCGATTCATCTGTAACTTCCCAAGGCTTTACAAACCGGTTTTCTTCTTTCCTTCGTTATGCGCATAACAGATGTGGATTGTTCCGTTTGCCCGGAAGTTCCATTAAGAATATGGATATATATTATCATGGAAATAGCATTCCAAATTGGTTTACAAATAAAAGTATGGGAAATCAAGTAAAGGTCGAATTACCATTAGATTGGAGCTTCAGTAAGTTAAGGGGATATGGAATTTGTGTTGTTTTTAAGAGAAAAAAACCTTTCAGATATTTTGGATGCGATGTAAAGAACTTTGATGGAGCTGATTTGGGAGGATGCGGTCCATACTACGATTGGAATTATTTTGAGGATAAGCCAATAAGAATCGATGAGCCAAATATGATATGGTTGCATTATACGACAAGTGAGACACAGGTATTGGAGGAAGCAAAAAATTTTGTAACATTTTGTTTTGATGAGAGTGAAGAAATTGAATTGAAGGAGTGTGGGGCAAGACTTGTTTGTGATGAAGATTTAGATGAAGAAGCAGACGTGTGTATGTTCCAAGACCTCCCAACTCTATCAGAGCATGGTGGGGCCTTGTGCCTGTTTGGGAAGTATGGGGAGTATGGAAGAATCAACTGGACATGGTAGTCTGATAAAAAAAAGAGAACCACAATAATCTTGTGATTTTTATTTAGTCTTTTTGTTAGCCACAATAATCTTTCATGTACGAGACACCCATCAAGTGTTTGATGAAATGCTTGACTAGAAATCATTTACTCTACAGCCTGTTTGCAGATTTTTTGGATTTTATGATGTATTAAGAATTGATGTATTAACTTGTGGATATTAAGTTGACTTTTTGATATCAAAACACATGGAGACTTGATTGCATTCATGTCCTCTGCTTCTTAACCCATTGGAAAACCTGTAAGTCATCCATTTCTTTTACACTTTCATCACAAAAAGGCATTAATCTATATTACAGGTCTACATTAGTAAAAATTGGTTCACCAGGAGGAAAGGTGAAAACCACAGTGGAAGCACTTGAGATGTGCGTGTGCAGGTGTGCGAGCACGCGTTTTGTTGAGTTTATGATATATAAAATACAATAAAACATAAAGACATCAAGAGTACACAGCGGAAGACTTAAAGATCATAACAAATAAATTAATTAACTGAAAGTATGCGTAACGTACCTCTTGCGAATTACAAATCCCTTGAACGAGCAAAACAAAGAAGTACTAATTGGTGTAAGAATAATGTCTTACAACCACGTTCTTGTACACACGAATTAACCAACGAATCAAGCTATTGCTAGATCTAACACAAGTCCTCGTTTAAGAAAAACGAAACCAAACTCCCTTACAAATGGGGTGCTTGGCCGAATATTAGACTAGAGAGAGGAGAGGAGAGATCTAGGGTTAATTCAATGCACAAGTGTATGAAACCCTAGAACCTAACCCTCTTTATATACTAGTAGGGAAACTTTGGGAACAAGTTAGGTATTGGGTTGAAACCCATTACCCTTTGACCGGCCATGTAGACAAGCCCAAAGAGAACCCATAACTTTTTTCCAAGTCTTCCATTTCTAGTCCTTCTCTTTTCATTTTAACGGTCGTTAGTCATTTTTCCGTTAAATACTTAATGATCGTTAACCGGACTTAATGTGCAATAATTAATCGTAAAAATAAACATTAATTATTAACTTTAATTCTCATTCGCTAATGTGTGCAATCCCGTGGTCACGAGTTCGAATCCGGACATTCACATGTTTGTAAATATATACATTTCCAACACGTTTTGTGTATAATGCTATCAACCCTGTTCGTAACAAGTCCAACGACGCACAAAACACTTTCTCATGAAAATATTCCAAGACAAACCAATCCATAGTTAGTAGAACACACAATGAATATCAAATTTGACTACATGTAATTCTAGCGTAAAAATGTTTAAACTTCAGAGAACATTATTTTTACAATAAGTATCTAACAATCAAAACCAGATATTTATAGTAATCGCAATCCATTATTAGAATTTCTAGTCAAAATTATACCAAAGAAATATTGTAAAGTTCTCATGCAATGGAATCAAAGACAAGCAAGTGATACAAACAGAAACTATCAAGCCAGTAGAAGAAAAAAATAACACCACCAAACAACAAACAAAAATGCCCACTTATCAGTTTCATTTTTCCCCGTTTGACTTTCTGACAACACCTTAAACGGTCCGCTTGACCCAAAGGGAAGTCATCAAATGAGTATCTAACCCGTTTGACTTTCTAAAGCCAATCAACATCATGTCTGCACTGGAGTCGGAATTCGACCCTGGTCACACGTCTAAACGTAGGGTTATGGTTCAAGTCTGGTTACGGATTTGGATCCTGGTCAGGCCTAGTAACAGGTTTCCCCACATGCTTTTGCTGTTACGTGCATATATGTAATCCTTAACATTGGGTAGTTCACAGGCATTGTGAAGTGCAAAACATAACCTAAAATTGATGCTTAAATGAGTCAAAATTGTCACATTTGCAGCAGATATCTATGTAGTTTTCTCTACTTTGTTACACAATGAACTGATTATGAACCAGTACAAAAACATGTTTTTGGGCCACCAATTGGAATAGTTTTAAAAATAAAAAAAACCCGATAATTGCTTATGAAACTCCCATCATTTGCTTCATGAATCCAATCGAATTAACAAAAATTCCATAAAAAAATCTTTGAAACTTAATTACTTCAGTTTAAACAAAAACTTACAATTAACTTACAAATGCACAACAGCCATTGATTTCATCATGCACGAAGACACCTGGTTCTTCGACGCGTGAACCCACTTCATCTTCGGGTTCGAGACATCACACATTGTCAAAAACTCCATGCACCTGAAACTTCATTCCAAATTAAATAAACGAGATCAAGCTCCCATAACTTTTGGACGGCTTTGTTTCTCCTTCCAATTTCGCCTTCTCCTTCACACCATGAAACCGACACCAGATAGAGCCGTTGACCATCACAAGACACTAGCCTCGGGGTGTACTCGTGGACCCGTGGCGTTGGTGGGGTCATTTGGACTCGAGTCCATATACCATGTCCAATGTCATATGCTGCTAGCTTATCAGTCTCGGAAAACACATAAAAGACCCCATATCAAACAATTCCCGAACAAACAACCCATGCAATGATATAATTGAAAAAAATATATGAACTCACCTTAGCTGTGTCACTATTGAAGTATCAGTTTATCTAAAAGTGGGGGACTAGAAATGTAACTTGTGGATATTAAGTTGACTTTTTGATATCAAAACACATGGAGACTTGATTGCAGGGATTAGCATTTCGAACCGAATCCCGAACCGAAACCATACCGAAACGGTACCATTTTTGAGATACGGTACGGTACTGGGACAACGAAATAAGGTGGAAAAAAAAATCGGGACCACTAATTCGGTACGGGACCGGTACCAAATCGGGAAATTCCCAAAAAAAAAGCGGGGAAACCCGATTTCCTGGTACCGGTACCGGTACCGATACCGGAACCGGTTACCGAATCCCGTTCGGCACGGTACCGGTACCACTAATTTATGCTCGGGAAAAAATCGGTACCACTAATTCGGTACAGGACCGGTACCGTGCTCATCCCTACTTGATTGCATTCATGTCCTCTGCTTCTTAACCCATTGGAAAACCTGTAAGTCATCCATTTCTTTTACACTTTCATCACAAAAAGGCATTAATCTATATTACAGGTCTACATAAGTAAAAAATTGGTTCACCAGGAGGAAAGGTGAAAACCACAGTGGAAGCACTTGAGATGTGCGTGTGCAGGTGTGCGAGCACGCGTTTTGTGTATAATGCTATCAACCCTGTTCAATGACGCACAAAACACTTTCTCATGATAATATTCCAAGACAAACCAATCCATAGTTAGTAGAACACACAATGAATATCAAATTTGACTACGTGTAATTCTAGCATCTAACAATCAAAACAAGATATTTATAGTAATCGCAATCCAATATTAGAATTTCTAGTCAAAAAATACCAAAGAAATATCATAAAGTTCTCATGCAATGGAATCAAAGACAAGCAAGTGATACAAACAGAAACTATCAAGCCGGTAGAAGAAAAAATTAACACCACCAAACTCCAAACTAAAATGCCCATTTACCAGTTTCATTTTTCCCAGTTTGACTTTCTGACATCACCTTAAACGGTCCGCTTGACCCAAAGGGAAGTCATCAAACGAGTATGTATGACCTTGGTCAGAACCTGCATTGCTACTCATTGAATCAAACCTTGTGAAACTACAGTCTTGTGCCGTGCTGCTCATTGAGTCGAATCTTGAGAAGTTATTATCCTGTGTGGAGCAGCTCACGGAATCAAATCTCGAGAAGGTTTCTTGTTTGGGAGAACCTCGGTCAGTGGCACTGAAAGAGTCGTATCTCGAGAAATTATCAAAGAAAGAATTCTCTGCTCCTCCCCCGCTGTATTGTGGTGAGGTGCCAGCTCGAGAAGCTGGTGAGCCAGGAACCGAATCATCAAACCCAAATGGACTCTTTTTCTGGAAGAAACTGTTATTGCCTTGCGGGAAATAACTTTTTCTTGGACTTGCAGTGAAGCTATTGGAGTCAAAGAAATAACTCTCTCCATGTTTCTGGAAGAACTCCAGGTTGCCAACCTTGACAATCAAAATAGGTGAACCATAACGCAATATCAATCATTCTATTATAATATTATATAGATACAGTGACGTTATTGCTCATGACTCATGAGATAAAAGATGATACCCTTTGGAAGCTTTGATATCAATTCCATGTTTTTTGCAACGTTCAGTTAAAGCCTTAAGTAGTTCTTCGAGATCGAATTGGATACGATCAGCACAAACCTGGGTCAGCCGAAAAAAAAAATGACGGGTCAGTCAAGCCATCCTTAAAACTTACTAAAATCTGTTACTCGGGAGCATATGAACTTACTTGAAGGATACTATCAGTGCTGCCACCCTGATCCATTTTCACAAGTGCCTGATTCAACTCCATCTTCCTCTCCTAAAAGTCAACAGAAAAATCAATTCAATTAACAAATATGGGATTATGCTCCAAGTTATAATTAATGTGCTTCAGCTCCCAGCTGCCCTTATTCTTACCAAAAAATAAAAATAAAAATAAAAATAAAATATAAATAAAAATAAACAATCACGAAAAATAGATATAATGTACACTAAGCTGACAGTCAAGTAGAAAGTGACTAAGCTGCCAAAGGGAAGTCATCAAACGAGTATGTATGACCTTGGTCAAAACCTGCATTGCTACTCATTGAATCAAACCTTGCGAAATACAGTCTTGTGCCGTGCTGCTCATTGAGTCGAATCTTGAGAAGTTATTATCCTGTGGTGGAGCAGCTCAGGGAATCAAATCTCGAGAAGGTTTCTTGTTTGGGAGAACCTCGGTCAGTGGCACTGAAAGAGTCGTATCTCGAGAAATTATCAAAGAAAGAATTCTCTGCTCCTCCCCCACTGTATTGTGGTGAGGTGCCAGCTCAAGAAGCTGGTGAGCCAGGAACCGAATCATCAAACCCAAATGGACTCTTTTTCTGGAAGAAACTATTATTGCCTTGCAGGGAATCACTTTTCCTTGGACATGCAGTGAAGCTATTGAAGTCAAAGAAATAACTCTCTCCATGCTTCTCATGTTCGGCGTCATGTATAAATAATGTTATTTGTAAGGGCATAAGTATCATTCATAATAGAGATAGGTCTCCTATTTTCTTTTAAACTCCAAAAGGCTTTGTTCTAGGTTTATATATTCCAAATTATGACATGCATACCAAAACGAATTGCAACTGATCTAAAGTGCACTAAGCTGCCAGTCCAGTAGAAAGTAATATCGCAATGCTATTTCTTAGGCCATTTAGCAATTTAAAAGTAGAGGGAGCAATTCAACGCAATTATGTGGAAACTGGCCAAATGGTTTAAAAGTCGACGGGTGTTTACAACATACTAATTTGACTTGTTCAAACAAAATAGAGTAAATTACACCGTTCGTCCTTGTGGTTTGCGTTGACCGCAGGGTTTCGTCCTTTGACCAAAAAAGTTGCACCGTCCGTCCTTAAGTGTGAAACGTTATGCACCGTTCGTCCCTCCATCCAACTGGGCCCACAAATTCCCACTAACGTCAGTTAACTCACTTAACCCATGAGGGCATATCCGTCATTTCCCAAGTACATTGCATTTATTAAAAATTCATTTTTCACATTTAAACAAAACACACAAAAATAAAATCTCCTCTGCCTTCTCATCCACCTCGCCGGCGACACCCTTTTTCCGGCCACCACCACTGCCGTCCGGCCAAAAAGCTGCCGCCACCCTCCTCCATGAGTCAAGCCTTTAAAAGATAGATTCGTGGGTGTTTTGATTGTGGTTTTGGTTTCGTGAATTGTTAAGGTGTGTTTGTTCATGTGACGTTACCACAGCCAGCCACCATCACCTCGCCACCACTCAGCCACCTCCCACACCCTCACCGTTGTCTCACGCTACCACCACCTTCCTTCTCGATTGGTAGGGTAAACACCATCAAAACCCTCCTAATTATTTCCTTTATTTTTATACGAATATAAAAGGGATTTGTAAGGTTTTCGTGGAATCAAAACGAGATTTTAAAATCTGTCTTTCTAATTCATTCGTGTGGTTTAAGCTAATAAAAATGGTGTTGATGATTTGGTACTCAAATCTGATGTCAAACCCGTTTAGGGTTTCGGGTATAAAACCCGGGTAGTCTCAGGTCTCGGGTTCAAAACCCACAGGGGTGTTTGGGTATACTTGTTTTGTTTTAGGTTCGAGTCACATAAGAGCCACACTAGGGCATGTTTGTTTGTTTTGTTCACGTCCAAGAGAAGACACCAAGAGGAGTTATTTGTGTTGGCTTAGCCTCAAATCACATGACCACACCCATAGGGTGTGTTTGTCTCAATTAGAATCACAAAAGACACCACAAGGGTTGTGTTTGTATGTGTATAACAGCAGCCCCACAGGGGCGTGTTTGCCTTGTCTTGGTTCGAAAACAACCCATAAGCGTGTGGCTGGGTTTGGTTTACAGAAGCGACCTGACAAGGGTGCGTTTTGTGCTTGCGTATCACAGCCAGAGAGGGGCGTCTGGCTTGTTTGTTCTTCTTCTTGTTTGAACCAAGAGAAGCACCAAAGGGTGCGTTTGGTTTGCTGTCGCAGCCACACCCAATTGGGTGTTTGGCTTGCTATTCGTGGGTATTGCAACAGCCAAAAAGCTGTTTAATTTGGTTTGGTATTTGGGTGCTAACAGCCTACCCCAAGAGGGTGCTGATTTGGTTTTTGGTTTGCTTGATTTACGACAACATCCATTAATTTCTGTTTTGTGTGTGTGTTTTGAAGGTGTTTTTGGTGTGTGTGAATTTTTATTTATCCTCATTGTGTTTTGTGTGTGTTTTGAAGGTGTTTACGATGGTGATATAAGGGTGGGTGTGGTGGTGTTTCGCTGATAAAGGTGGCGGTGTCACGGTGGTGATGGTGGTCGTGTGAGGTGACGGCTGCAGTAGTAGAGAGAGATGTGGGAGATGTTTTATTTTAGGTTTAGGGTAAAATGAGGGTGGTGTAGGGTTTTAATAACCCCAAGGGTAGTTTGTGTCAATTTTGCAAAGAAGAGGGGCGCGGTGTAACTTAACGCAGGGACCATACGTGGGTTTAGGGTAAAATGACGGAAATACTCCTTAAAAAACCTCAGTTAACTGACGTTAGTGGGAATTTGTGGGCCCAGTTGGATGGAGGGACGAACGGTGCATAACGTTTCACACTTAAGGACGGACGGTGCAACTTTTTTGGTCAAAGGACGAAACCCTGCGGTCAACGCAAACCACAAGGACGAACGGTGTAATTTACTCAACAAAATATATAGGCATTGTAATAATTTATAATAAATTTATCTTTAATCCCAAAAAGAACAAATTTGTCAACACGTCAACCCCAACACATTCCAAACCCATTACCCAGCCCATCCATGTGCCACCCATTATTCCCAGCATTTTCTGTTCATTACTTCTTTTATGGCATGAGAATTATAGACTTATAGCAATGTGCTCGTGAGTCTGGTCCCATATTTTTATGTTCGCATTAGCAATTGCTAAGAATGGTCAGACTCAGCAGCAGAATAGACGAAGTCAAAGCAACTGAAACCATTTTACTGTCAAGTCGTATAATTTTTTATCGTTTTTCTAGGTGCAAATATAATTTATTTTGTGTGAGAATAAAAAGGGGATTTGAGGAACGTATCGAGATAGAATTTGATTTGGTTAGACAATGTGTGGTTGGTAAACAAGGATCGTTACCTGAATATCACGGAAAGATGCCTCCTCAATAGTTAACTTTGAGGCCACTTCTCTGTTTGTACTTCTCTTCATATTTCTTAGCAAGCATCTCTGCCTGGAATAAGATAATGGCAAATCTCAAGGACCGTCAAAAAAACCCAAGTCAAAAGATAGAAAGAAGACATGATTTCAATCGCCAATATACCTCACGGTTATCAGCTATTGCTCGTTCTGTAATCTCATTAAGGCGGTTATCACATCTGCTTTTGTATAAAACTTGGTGAAGAAAGGAGGTGAGAACACATGTCTTCACATATATGGTGTATAATGCAGTTATGGGCTGGCATTGATCCATATATTGCGAAGAATGGCTACTCACGAGATCTTGCATGCTGTTCCTGTAGAAGGCCATCTTTTCTCTAGAATCCAGAATTTCCTTCTTATCTTCAACCTTTTAACACCAATGGAAACCAACGAAAGTGAGCATTCTAAAGCAGACAAAAAAGGTCTGCATGGATAAAAAATCTTTAAGGGAATGGTTCAACTAAATCAAATTCAATCAGAGCACAAATACCCTAAAAACTAAGAATAGAATCCTTGTAAACACCGTTGACGATTTGTCAAAGCTAATCAATAGAACTGAAGGAAGAAAAAGAGCTATGACTGCATTAGTCCATCAACTTCGTGATCCCACTACCACCCCTCGTCCCCTCCCCCATAAAATGAACTGTTAGAAATATATGTCATGGCTGTATTAGGCATTCATTAGGTATTGTTATCCTGATTACTTTCCTGATTTAACATGATACAATCATGTCAATCTGTTGACATGAAATTAACTGATTTATATCCAAAATAAGGCACCTATTATAACGCAGATAAGGCATCTTCTGTTCATACGTCATAATAATTCAGAAGTTCAAGGCTAAAATTGACAGTATATGCGTAATTCAATTCCAAAGTTATCAGGAACAATTAAAACTTTACCACTTTTTCTGCTTCAGTCGTCTCTAGAGCAACTGAACGAGAAGTATTTTGATCATCATTACTGAGCTGATGTGCATGAGATTTTTCAGAAGTTAAAGAGTTTTATGAAAAAAATTGGAAGTTTGAAGGTTTTTATCACAAATTAAAAGTTTTGAATGCTTTTTATCAAAACTTTAAAACTTATTTCTGTGGCGTAAAACAATAGTCACCTAATCATTGTTTACCAATTTATACGGTGAACCCTAATAGTAATATCAAAACAGAATCTTGAAATACCACCAACCAGCATATTTATGAAAATGCTTGTGCGTCAACCCGACAACTCAACCTGACGTGTTTCGACCCTTACAATTAAAATGTTTCAACCCAACCCGTTTTGACACTGACCCCCCCATTTTGCAACTCTAAATAAATGTCTACATGATGTATAGAGGTATACCAGGATTAGCTCCGCAACCAGGAGGTCTGTAAGAAGGATTGAGTGGGCCCGTGAGAGACAGCAGAGTTTCATCAAGCAAGACATTACTAGATAGTGTTGGTGGAAGATTCTGGCCTTCTCTGTACCGCTCCTTCAGATAGAGAGCAATACAAAACTCCCTCAAGGAAAGCATGCTGTCATTATCTTGATCAGACAAGTCCCACACCTGTTTCAGAATTTTTGTTGAAGAATAATAAGAACATTACGGCTTGTCGTGTTTATAGGAAATCTATTAGGGAAAGACATTTCACTAGAGATTAAATAAATCATTTTACAAGAAAGAGTTGAATAAGGCATTAATGATCTAATAAATTAAGCTAAGAGTATTACCTCTTGGTAGTCTCCAACTTAAAAATAAGCTACGAGCCTGATCACCAGTGATTTTCCCATCTCTGTCACAGTCAACTTCCATGAACACTTTCATATACTTTTTAACACCAGCCCACGTCATTTTTAGCCACTTAGGTAGCGATGCGTTAGGAACTTGTGTTCTTTCTGTATTTGGGACTTGTGTTCTCTCTTCCTGATATCCAAATTTAGCATTTTGAGACGTGGCCTGTTAATTTGGTCTTGGTAGAGATGGCCCCGCTGACTGTACTGGAGGACCTGTGGGTTGCCTTGTTAAAGCATTCAATGTACCAAGTGGGTCTATCTTGGCTGAAGTCTGGGGCTCAGAAGTTACAGGAGCAATTGCAGAAGAAACGGTTTGGATATAGATTGGGAAGCAGAAATCAAATCACCACCAAACATAGGGGCAGAAGCAATTCCAGCTCCTCCAACAGATGGAGACATTCGAGTTTGATAGACCAGGACCGGCCAGACACCACCTGCCGGAAAACTAGGACCACCAACACCCTGTGATGGAAGAGGACCGCTCTGAGGTGGCGGCCTCATTGACTGATTTCCTTGAGGTGCAAAAGACTGTGCAGAAGGTTGAGCAACTGAAGGAGGAGCCACTGAATTAGGAGGCCCCTGTGATCTTATGCCGAATTTTGAGTTTGCATTGAAGTAACAACCCCGGGCTGCTGTGTAGGAGGACGTGGTCCCAATGCATTTAGTTGAGCTGGAGGCAGAGCTGCAAGATTAATCTGGGGAGCAGGGATTTTAGATGAAGCAGGTCCATATAATGTCGCCTTTAATATATCTGGTGTTAGTTCTCGTTTACTTTGTGCAACAGTTACAAGCTTAAGAGCATTATAGAATTCCTGACGGCCAAGGAAGCCAGTGTGGTTCTGATCAGCGTGCTGCCATATCTGCAATTAAATAATCTATATTATCATAAGAAACATGACCCAGATGCATGGTTAAACTGTTCATCTTTGTCAAAGTATAGTCCTATAATCTTCTTAGAGCATCCGGTGTGGAGTTGGTTGTGGCTCGCCGTGGGTGACGTGGAGGTCCGCCGTCGCTCGCCGCCACACCGGGGTCGCTCGTTGTGGCTCGCCGTGGAAGTGAAAATCGTGGGGACGACGAGCTTAACTTCTGACACAAAAGCAGAACGGTTTGTGTGTTTGTGTGTGTAGTGTGTGTGTTTGTGTGTGTAGTGTGTGTAATTGTGGGCCCCAAATGAAGAGGTTGAGGTTTGTTATGAGTGAGGAGGGGGTTTGTTGTGGTTAGTTGTGGAAAAATGGGATGCTGATGTGGCGCGACGACGAAGTTAAGCCTCGTTTTGGCACCTAGAGCTCTTAGGATTGTAATTTGTAAACATAGATAGGATTCAATCAGAGATCATAGACATACAAGAAGAATGAGACTATTCACATCTATCTAACACAGTAATTTTGTATACATAGTAAGCGGCGTTATTTTGTATTCAGTCTAGATGTAACAGTTTTGACTCATCTATTTAACATTGGTAGACTAGGGTTGCATTATCTCCAAGTCGAATGGGTCAAACAAGTCAAAAGTGGCTCAAGCATATTCACATCTTACAACCTCCCAAAATCATTTCATCCAACCAGTAATCACATTTAATACATTTGTTATACATAAGATTATAGGAGAGCGGCCAAGCCTGTTAACTCTTCTTACATGACGCAAAAATAAATAAAAAATATCCACAATCAAATGTAAATAACTAGAATCTGAATAACATTTAGATATGCAGCTAGACGCTCGCCTGAATGTAGATTTCATGTCTAGCTTAACCTAGAAAGTGAGATCACACCTGGCTCAACTGTTCATGGGTAGAGACAAATACCTTTATATTGCTTTCACTAATTAGAAAGTTGGAAAAACTGAACTAGTAATTATCATATTGTCTCCCCATCATGCCTCCTCATTTAATGTCACTTATAGAAATGCTTGATGAAATGCATATGAGTATAATACATTTACTTTTTCCAGCAGAATTCACCTTGCAATCAGAGTCATTGAATTTTGGGCAATCTATTTTAATGTCACTTATGATAGTAAGGTTTGAGAAACCAATATTCGCAATCCAAAAACATACACATTTGGACCACATGTCCATATATATGAGTAGGTGTTTGATGAAATGTATATGAGTAGAACTCATTTATTATTATACCGGCAAACTATTACTCTTCGGCAAACATATATATGTCGAAAGCAACACATGATGACCATTACATATGTCGAAAGCCACGGTTTCGCACTGCGGACCACCAAACATTTTTTTTTTTTTTTTTTTTTTTTTTTTTTTTTTTTTTTTTTTTGGTGTGTAGGTGAGGTATGTATGTGCCAAAGTGGGGTGTTTTTATGTGTTTGATTTGGTGATGATTTGGTGGTGTGTTGAATAACGATGTGGCTTTGACGTGAAGTTGATGGTTTTAGTGACCATTACGGGTTGTCTAATATCATAAGCAAAGCACATTTTTGGAATTTGTGTATTTGCCAATGCTAGCTTGACCAACAATCAAGACAACATGCTCATTCTTTTGAATGAAAAACCTGACATTTGTTTTCATAACAGAAAACACTCATCTTTGATACCTACCTTCTGGACCTCCTCTTTGTTACATGAATAGCTGAAGATCATTTCCTTAAGGTAGCTGCCTGGACATGCGACATGCATTTCGATCCATTTACATACGGGTCAGATTTCAACCCATTCTCCAAGAATACATCTTTCACTATAAGCGGTATTGACATGGGTTCTTCCAAGATTGCCTTTCGCGTATCCTTGGACTCCACCAACTCTGTACCAGGGAGAAACACATATATATACATAAAATTCTCACCATACCCTGCATCAGGTTGTCATGTTGGGTTTTACTAATCATAACAATTTACAAAAGCAAGTAAACATCATCAAAGCATGCAGCGGAAGAATAAAGAATAATATATGTATATTTAATTAACCGAATTAGAAACGCGTACCTTTTAGCAATTCAAGTAAACCAAACGATGTTAGAATAAAGAACAAAACCCAAAACCCTAACTTAGGGTTTATGCAATTCGACCACCAAAGAAGTCGACCACCAAGATTCCACAAACACAAGTGCGTTTTTCCTTCGTTCTTGTACACACGTACTATTAGCGAATTGAAGTGAAAAGCTAGGTTCTTGATCACGAAGCAAACCAAATACTTAATCTTTAGTTAAGCAAATCGAATCCCTATGGGGAGGGGAGTTCGACCGGCCACACAAAAGAAAGAGGGAGAAGGAGAGAAATTAGGTTTGCAAGTTACCAAGATTAGGTTTAGAATGAACACAATAGGATTGTATTTATAGTTAACCAATCTTGGAGGACAAGTTAATGTATGGGTTGGGTTAGGACTCCCCAACCGATCGGACAAAGCCCCCAAAGGGGTTCTAGAACTTTCCCGACTTATAATTTCATCTTTAGTCCTTTAAGTTCACATTTAACGACCGTTAGCCAAACCTCGTTAAATATTAACCACCGTTAAGTATTTATTTCATGACTAATAATTAATAATAATAACATTTTATATATATTAATTATTTACATCAATTCTCATACGTAATGTGTGCAATCGAAGTCTCGAGTTCGAATCCGGACATACGTATATTTAAATATCCATAAAACCTTTCAAATATCACCCAGGTGGTTTCTTGAGACGATATGGATATCATTGTATTTTCTACTAGTCCAACTCTGTATAGGTGGTGCTTCTTGTGATACCACTACTATGGTACTCTTTTATCTATTTCACAGTAAGTTTCTTAGATTGACCCATATTATAATGAGCTTTACATGTACCACACAGAGGTGTTTGTTGAAATGTACATCAGTAGAACTTATTGATATTTGACTGGCAAACTGTTTAGCAGCTATTACTCGTCAGCTTGTATGTTTTTGCTACCTGCCGATGTGTACATTTGTTTTTGGTTTTGAAGTTGCTGCAGTTCATAAGCCTTGCTGCAGTTTAAATCTATGGTAAAGATTTCTATCATGCTTGTCGAGGCTAAGAGTACGGTTGCATTTGGGAACATATTTTGCTAATTATGATCGAATCCTTGACCCTGGTCTTTACTTTCTCTTGTATATTTATTTTTTAGGCCCATCCACCAAGGATGATCATATTGTAGCACGCTACGCTTATTGAACATACTTTCACTTTCACTGATTGATGAAGGTTATCAAGTGAAGTTTCGTTCATTTTGACTCGCAATTTTATGTAACATAGGAGGAAATTGATTAACTCGACATGATGTAATTGGTAGGAAATTTACAAGAGAGTAGACTTTTGTAGATTGACATCATCCTGTGGTCCAATCTAAGACTATTCCTGGTCAAAATAAATTTATGTTTTCTATTTTGATATATTTATTTCTCTCTTTTTTTTCCTTTATATTGTGTGGTCACCGATTATGTGAACAGAAACCAATTCAAAGATAATTGAATTTAAAGACAATATTAATCAGTAACCCGCTCAAGTTTTGGTTACCATTGAAAGAATTTGATCTACAATTTCCCCCTAGGAGAATCAATCCACCACTCAAACCAATTTTAAGAACCTTGTTGCCCAAGTAATCTTGACTCGTGAACCTAAAAACTTTGAAACTTGTAATCTACATAATGATAGCTAAACAACTGGTTAAGGAAGTTTTTATAATGCAAAAAGTAATGCATGGTTACTATTCTATCCATTTTGTCAAAATCAATTCTCATTCCCTCCATTTTGTTACAAATTTTTATAATGCAAAAAGTAATGCATGGTTACTATTCTATCCACTTGCACATGCATGATATATGGATTTGCATGAAATTAATGGCAAACGTGCATATGAGAAATGTCAAAGTTCGCAATCAAGACTTTTTTTATTTATTTTTTTTTTATTTTTTATGGCTGTCATTTTAATCATATAATAAGACTAAAGGATATACAAAGTCAATAAAATACAAATTCACGCGTTTCTTCTTGTTTTCTTTTTCAAAATTTTAACTTTAATCCTTAGGTCTCATAAAAATACAAGGTTAGCCCTCAACTTTGTCATAAAATAATAAAGAAAAAGAAAAAGGAAAAAAAAAAAAATCTCATGTTGCCCAGTATTGCACTATTCAAGCTAAAGAATCTGTATAATGAAACATCTGAATGTTAAATTTAAGAACTAAGTTGCAACTTATCAAAAATAGGAGGACTAAAAGTGTATGTTTTGAAGACTTGAAGTCAACTCTCGTTTTAATACTTAACTTGAGCTATATATGTGACATAGTTTATTTGCATTAGAGGTGAGATCAATACAAAACACATTTAATATAAAGAACAAATCATAAAATCTCAACCATTCATCTTCTTTTCATCCAATGGATGAGATGAAAACAAAAACTAACAAAAGAAGGGTAAAAATGTAATTCTATAAAAACCTACTTTTCACCCTTTTTTAAAAAACAATATATCTTGAAAAACGGTAAATCTTCAAGCTATAAAAAATGCACCATCGCGACGAGAAAAAAATCATCTTTCTATTGATATGCACTTTTATATACTTTCGACGAATTTTTTTTTTCAAAATTTTCGTCCAGAAAAATCCCATGGGATTCATAAAAAGACGATTTTTTTTTTCAAAATTCCCGTCCAGAAAAATCCCACGGGATTCGTAAAAAAATCCCACGGGATTCGTAGAAAAATCCCACAGGATTCGTAAAAAAATCCCATGGGATTCGTAAAAAGACGAAATTTTTTTTTCAAAATTTCCGTCTAGAAAAATCCCACAGGATTCGTAAAAAAACGAACTTTTTTTTTTCAAAATTTCCGTCCAGAAAAATCCCAAGGGATTCGTAAAAAGACGAATTTTTTTTTTTTCAAAATTTCCGTCCAGAAAAATCCCATGGGATTCGTAAAAAATCCCACGGGATTCGTAAAAAAATCCCACAGGATTCGTAAAAAAATCCCACGGGATTCGTAAAAAGACGAACTTTTTTTTTCAAAATTTCCGTCCAGAAAAATCCCATGGGATTCGTAAAAAAATCCCACGGGATTCGTAAAAAAATCCCATGGGATTCGTAAAAAGACGATTTTTTTTTCAAGCATACCCACTATCCATCATGCCAAGACATTGACCCACTTCAAGTAAATCCACTCCCCAACTAGCATAAGTGTGAGCAACCAGAACTCTCGATTCCATAAAAGCAATTTGGAGCAAGACATCTCACTACCTGATGAACTCGCCATTTTCACGATAACAATAGCTTATTACCTTTCTCCACGACCATACCATCTCACAACCCGAACCAACTCACAATGTCACTGTCACACAACCCAAACCACCTAACAACCTCCTGATCTGCTAGAACCAACTCACAATCTCACCATTTTCACATCTTAAAAATGTGTCATTTCAACAAAATAAAATAGAAAAATGATAATAATAAAATTAAAAAAAAAAAAAAAAAATCTTAATATTGATTGTATATCAGTATATGCAAGATTCAAAATTTAAGTTACAAAAACTTGATTATGACGTTTTAATAAAAAAAAACAAGCCTTTTTATTATGCAAAATTATTAACTCAAATTTATTAGCTTTTTTTTCTCTAAGAAGCATTTCATCAAACACCTTGTCTTCATTGTTAATTTCAACTCATTTAGTTCACTGTACATAAACGAAACAACAACAACAACTATAGTTTTACAATCATAGTGTTTCTATCATCATAAAATTGCACTTACATAAAGCATTTATATAAAGTACAATAGAATTTTACTATAGTAAAGCTAACTACTCACAAGTTGTGACAATAAGCATATAAAATTACGGATTCATACCGGATATTTTCTGGTTGAAAAGAAACTAAACCGTTGATTGAGAAAGTATGAGGATTTGAGAGAGAGATGAGAGAGACGAGTGTGAGTGTGTGTGTACAGTATGTGTGTTTAGGGGGTTATGAAGAAAATATGGAATGACTAAAATGCCCCATCTGTATATTTGTTTATTTAATCTAAATCGTTGGATGAAAAAAAGATTGATGGTTGAGATCTTGTTATTTGTTCTTTAGATAAATGTTGTTTCGTATTGAACTTTTCTCATTTGGATTATTCATATCCACTCTTTGCTTTCTTCACGAATCAAAGATCGTAAGTCATCTTCTCTCTTTACACTTTTCATTTGTTTATTATCTGATCCTGGCTCATTTCTATTCTAGAAAATCATATTTTATTGTAAATTTTGCTTAATACCATAGACTTAAAAACAGTTTACAGCCACATGGAATAATTATAGTTACGGAGAGGCTTTTGTATTACTTTATGTTATTGAGTACTGTGATGTATTCTTGCTAACTTGCTTAATTTATGTCTAGATGATACATTATTTTTTAGTACACTATTTTTTTTGGTCCAATCTTCACAAGTTAACGGCTCTTTATTTTAGTTTTTTTGTTAAGTAAATTTGAAACATTGTTAGTTCATTGTTTATAAGTAAGCTTGTGATCTCGAATATATCTTTTATATAATGGAAGAATTATATAATTTCGGAGTGTTTTTGCAAAACCCTTCTCATTGAAAAAAAAAATAAAACAAATAGGAGAGCTTAATTTTGCCACGTAAGCAAAATCATGTGATGTGATTGGTTAATAAAAGTCAAAATTAAATTGATTTTGGTCAACTTTTAAATAATTTGGTGAAGAAATTTGGTTGAGAAGAAAACAAATAAAAACATAGGTGTCAAATAAAACTTTAGTGGTTAAATTTTTAAAAATTGTATAGAGTTAAATATAATATTATAAGTTTTCATATTTTTTAATAACTTTAAAAATTAAACAAATACCCCTTATACTTTATACACCTTATACTTTATAACTTAAAAATACAATATATATGTTGTTTTGAAACTCCAACATATAGATATACATAAGATTATAAATATCATATTTTTACTATATATTTTTACTAAGGACTTATTTATTTCATATTAAAAGTATGACAAATATAGACACGAATTTGTATATTAAATATGGCTAAATTATTGAAAACGGGAATATATTATCAAACTGTAAGTACGAGATACTGTAATATGAAGGAAAAAACGTGATTGTACTTATAACAATTACTCATGTAATTTTTATTTATTTATATAAGGATATGTGAAAACAGAAACTTAAAAAAAGAGGGGGTAATTAATAAAACTTTAGTGATTAAATTTTTAAAAATTATATAGAGTTAAATGTAATATTATAAGTTTTCATATTTTTTAATAACTTTAGAAATTAAACAAATACCCCCTTATACTTTATACACCTTATACTTTATAACTTAAAAATACAATATATATGTTGTTTTAAAACTCCAACATATAAATATACATAAGATTTTAAATATCATTTTTTTACTATATATTTTTACTAAGGACTTATTTATTTCATATTAAAGTATGACAAATATAGACACGAATTTGTATATTAAATATGGCTAAATTATTAAAAACGGGAATATAATTATCAAACTGTAAGTACGAGATACTGTAATATGAAGAAAAAAAACGTGATTGTACTTATAACAACTACTCGTGTAATTTTTATTTATTTATATAAGGATATGTAGAAAAACATTTTTAAAAAACTTTAATGAGTATATTTTAACATTATCAACGTTTATTATGTGCAAATAAACTCGCATCTTATGTGTGAAATTTAAATAGGAACATCAACATGTATATCAGCTAAATATAATTGAATCTTGAGTTATCTAACAAATTTTTTTACAAAATTTGATTATACAAAATTTTAATAGATATTAATGGATAATGAAAAACTCGTGCATAAGTATATAATTATATGTAATTGCCTTTAAAGACACAATAATAAACATTGATATAAAATAATTTTTTTTTTCTAAACCCTGTGCGTGCAAAGGTTTTATAACTAGTTATAACTTTAAGGTACTTTTTTATATGAAACATCATTATAGTTAATTAAATCTCGACTTCACCTCAAAGTTGAGCTTAACTCATACATTTATGAGTAAATTACATGAATAATCCTTGTAGTTATACCAAAATTTTATTTCTAGTCCCTAAGTCTTAAAATTTACATTCACAATCCTTGTTGTTCTCAAATTTGCACACCTATAGTCCCTAACAACCTTAACATTAGGTAAACAACAATAATAACCTTTAAATTATACCCAAACACCCTCTGAGTTAACACACACATATCTCTTAGTTACACATAACAACCCATTTTTCAACCCATCATCCACCAAAACTTTAAAAAAAAATTAAAAAAATGGTCGTCGATGACACTAAAATCGCCAACAAATCCGCTTACCCTTCCCAATTTTAATGTAATCCTTGATTTACTAAAACATATATAAATATACATGCAATTATATTATAAAAACCAAACGAAACAAACAAATGCATAAATGAAAATATCTTGCGATTGAATTTTCATCTTAGGGTAATACACATTTCAAATATTCGAAAATCAGGGTGTCGTAACGATTGAAGCCGTTAATCCATTTGAATACCTGAAAATACTATATGCATAACTTTCTACAACACTCTAATATTCGTTACTTGACACTATTATAAGCAATGTGTCCCAATCCATTGATGAACATATAGAAAGCCAAGTCCCAAGCTTCTTGCAGCGGCAAAACTTCATGTTCACATAAGTGATTCTTTTAATCTTGCACCTGCATTTGCAATTTTTCAAAAGAGTCATTAAGAAGGTAAACTTCAATTTAACCATCACTTGTAGGTCTGAACACATACCTTGGAAAGATAAATACACGTGTTCCAATCTCTAACTATGAGCTTTCCACATTGAATTCAGCTTCTAGTGTTGTACTAATAGGGAATTTGGTATCTCATAGGTAGTAGATTTATATGGACTTTAGTCCTATCCATATCACAGACTTAATTACTAAGTCCCTAGCAAACCCTTTGTCAAGTGATCTGCTAAATTATGTTGTGACCGAACAAACTCAATAGAAATTACACTATTCATGATTAACTCCCTAATCATACTGTGTCAAACACCTAAGTGTCTAGACTTGCCATTATAGATTTGACTATATGCTTTAGCCAATGTGGCAGCACTATCACAATGGATAAAAATCGATGCTATCGGTTTTGGCCATATTGAAATCTCATGTATCAAGTTTCTTAGCCAATCGGCTTCTTTACCAGTAGCTGCTAAAGCTACAAACTCATATTCCCTGGCAGAAACTGTGATGCATGTTTGCTTCTTGGAAGCCCATGAGATGGCACGTCCCCCAAGCAAGAACACCCATCCACTAGTATAAGATGAATCTTCAACATGATTTATCCAACTAGCATCTGAATAAGCTTCCAATATGGAAGGATATCCAACATATGATAAACCATAATTCATAGTACCCTTTAAGTACTTGAATAATGAATACCCTTGTTATTGCATGCCAATGCTGTCTACCAGGATTACTAGTAAACCTGCTTAGTCTACCAACTGCATATGCAATATCAGGTCTAGTGCTCATCATAGCATACATCAAGCAGCCAATAGCTCTTGAGTATTCGAGCTATTCCACAAGTCTACCTGCATTTGGTTTAAGCTTTTCGGTTGGATCCATGGGAGTATTCATCAGAGAACAATCTTCACGATTTAATTTCTTGAGAATTTTCTCAATATAATGAGATTATGTAATTACAATCTCCATATTTTTACGTTTAATCTTAATACCAAGAATAACGTCTGCTTCTCCCATATCTTCATAGAAAATCTTAATGACAAAAACTTTTTAGTTTTATCAACTTGATTTTGATCATTTTCAAAAATTAACATGTCATCAACATATAGACAAATTATAACACCTTTACCGAAGTCATCAAATTTTCTATATACACACTTGTCAGATTGGTTTAGCAGAAAACCACTAGAAAACACAACCTCATCACACTTTTGATGCTATTGCTTAGGTGCTTGTTTGAGCCCATACAATGACTTAACCAGCTTGCACACTTTATGCTCATTACATGGCATAAAAAATCCTTCTGCTTCATATACACTTCTTCTTCCAAATCACAATTTAAGAATGCTGTTTTGACATCCATTTGATGGATCACTAGATTATGAATAGCTGCTAAGGCTAACAATAATCTAACTGTAGTGATACGAGCAACTGGTGGATAGGCATCGAAGTAATTGATCTGTTCCTTTTGTCTAAAGCCTTGGATTACCAATTGAGCTTTAAACTTGTCAATTGTTCCATCGAATTTCATCTTCCTTTCGAAGATTCATTTGCTACCCAAAGGTAGCAAATGTGAGCGTATCACATCATCTTCTTCCTCCCTGTGCTAAAAAAACACCATTAAGAAACATTGAAATAATGTCCAGATTATGCTAAATTGTTGAAACTGGGTGGTGAAATTGATGGGGAGACATGTTGTGAGTGATCAGCAGTAGTTTGTGATTGATTAGATTGAGGAATTGTGGCTGAATTGGTGATCCGAGCTTCATATATTTTTGTTAATCAGTAGTAATGTCAAATAGAAATAAAAATCCATCACCACCTTTGTTAATTTTCTTAAAAGTGAGGGACTAGAAGTGAAATTAAAGTTGACTTGGAGTCAACCAAACACTTGCCTTTACTCTTTCCAAGTAACTTCATTTGATCTTCCATTTGATTGCATATCACGAAGCAAATACTTTTACTCAACTGGAACTTCCATTTTGATTGCATTCACCCAAAGACTTCCATCGGTAAATATTTCTATTCTCCAATCTCTTACTTTTTTATATTTTTTTGTTCGTTGCATATCTTATAGTAACTCATTTTCATTTTGAAAGTTTTTAATTATTCGATCTAATGCACTAAACAACTTATTAATATTATTTTAAAAACGAAGCAAAAAGTATCATATATAGCCAAAAAAAATTATGTCAAATACTTACTGAGTAGTTGACCTCGGGTGGTTATACGTAAGTTTGGGTTTTGTCCTTGGATTGTTGGGCTGTCATATTCGTAAGTTTGGTAGGATCATATCGCTGTAGTTTTTAGGGTCATCCGGTCGCATTTATCATTTTTATCTCAAAAAGAAAAAAAAGATATTTCAAGTCCAATATTTCAACAAGTTTTTTTAGACCAGAATTTTATATTAATATGAACAATAATACTCTGTAAATAGTATTACAAGATTGAATTGCAAAGTCACACATTTTGTTTTTGAAATGTATGTCCTGTCTACACGTTACGTGGTATAACACAAAAGCACTCGCATGTTTGATTCTTCTTGGTCATGGATTCTTGGTATTAATTTTGTGTTTCATCCCTTTTAGTATTTTTACTCATTCTGATGATCTTTATGCAGCTCGATCTCATTGTTGATGATGGCTACCAGGTCCATTCCTCATCGGTGGAAATATGATGTCTTTGTAAGTTTTAGAGGCGAAGATATCCGAAAAAACTTCATGGATCATATGTTCAATGATTTCAATCAAAAAGGGATTCATGCATTTAGAGATGATAACGATTTGCCTAGAGGAGAATACATTTCCCCTCAACTATACAAAGCCATTGAAGAATCGAGGTTTTTGATAGTTATCTTCTCCAAACATTATGCTTCTTCATCATGGTGTCTGAGGGAACTTGTCAAAATACTTGAGTGCAAGACGATTGAGAATCCAAAACATGAGTTTCGGATTATCTTTTATGATGTTAAACCTAATGTGGTTAGGAAACAAACCAGGAGCTATGCTGAAGCGTTTGCACAACATGATGTTTTAAATAGAGCAGAGGTGGATAAATGGAAGGAAGCATTATCTGTTGCAGCTGATCTATCGGGATTCGATCTCCAGGAAATGACAAACGGGTAAATTTGTGTTATTGCAAACATAATTCTTTTCATTCAAATTTACTGAGGTGCAATAAATTTTCTCTTTTATAAATTTGTTTGAAAGTTCGCTGTATTTATTTGTAGCTCTTTTTGGTAAATAGGTACGAGTTCAAGTTCATTGACAACATCTCCAAAGAAATCCTCAAAGTTATATCTGACGGACCCTTGGATGTTGCTGAGAACCTTGTTAGTGTAGATGCCCTTGTACGTGAATTGAACTTGTTGCGTTTTGTTGGGTCCGATAAGGTGCACATGATTGGAATATGTGGCTTTAGCGGAATAGGAAAAACTACTCTTGCCAAAGCTATTTATAACTCGATGTATACCTACTTCGAGGAAAGATGCTTTTGTGATGATGTCCAAGGAGTCACAAAACGACAAGGCCTGACTCAAGTCCAAATGCAAATGTTCGTAAAGATCCTGAAAACAGAAAATCTGAGGGTATCAAGTGTTGGTGAAGGAACAAAGGTGATAAAACAGAGGATGGCATGTAAGCCGATCCTACTTGTTTTGGACGATGTGAATGATCTGGAGCAGTTAGAAGCTCTAGCGGGTTCACCTGATTGGTTCTCCCCTGGAAGTCTTATCATTTTCACGTGTAAAGACAAACAATTGCTAAGGTCTCATAAAGTGGATAAAATTTATGAAATGGAGGTTTTAGATGATTATAAAGCTCTTGAGCTCTTTAGTTTGAATGCGTTTAAGAAAAGGCATCCTACAGAAGGTTTTGCAGAGTTCGCTTCCCAAATTGTGAAATATTTGCAAGGTCACCCTTTGGCTCTCAAAGTTATTGGTCGATCATTGTATGGAAAATCTATGCATGTTTGGAAAAGTGAATTGGATAGACTCCAAACGTATCCTAATTCAGATATACTACAAAAACTTCGACCAAGTTTTGACAGCTTGGCATCTGATCAGAAAAGAATGTTTCTTGACATTGCATGTGCCTTTATTGGGGAAAATAAAGATTTTGCTACAAGTGTACTAGACAGTAGTCATTGTTCTGCAAATGCTATTATTGAAGTTCTAGTTGATAACTGCCTAATAACAGTATCTGCAAGTAATACATGTCTACAAATGCATGAATTGATTCAAAGCATGGCAAGGGAAATTATACGTGAAGAATTCAGCATGCCTGGGAATCACAGCAGAAGATTGTGGATTTCATCAGAGGACGAAATACTGAATGTAAACAAGGTATTAAGTGGCATATGATTCCTTTTTCATCATAAAAATTACATTTGAGTATAAGCAATTGTCTTGTTGTTGTTTTTTATTTTATTTTTTATTCTAATTTATGTATTTACATTTGAGTAGAATCTGATGATCTGTCACTTGTATCTAGGTAACAGAAGATGTTGAAGTTCTAGTCCTTTGGCTAAAGAAAAACTGTCAAAATATTCCCGTAGATGGACAAGCTCTTACATGTATGAAAAACTTGCGGATACTAAAAATATGCTTTCCGAAAGTCGAAGGACTTTGGCAGCCATTTGCAGTAAACTTTTCTGGAAGACTGCATTTGTTGTCCAATAAATTAAGGTTGCTTTATTGGCATGGATTGCCTTTAGAGTCCTTACCTTCAGATTTTTATCCGAAAAACATTGTTGCCATCGACTTGTCTTACAGCCACATAAAAAAACTTTGGACAACACCAAAGGTATTTACTTATTCATATGTGTGTTTGTGTTCGACACCTAATGATATACAAACTTATATTTTTTCTATTAATGCCAGTGCTTAAGAAAGTTGAAAGTAATGAAGCTAAAGCACTGTTGTAACCTAACAACCACCCCTGACTTCTCAGAGATTACAAATCTCGAAGAACTAGATCTTGAAGGTTGTGTGAATTTGGTTACAGTTCATCCATCAATTGGAATGCTCAAGAGACTTGTTGTCTTAAATATGAGAGACTGCAAACGGGCTGCGAGTTTTCCTAGGAAAGTGGAAACGGATTCTCTTCAGGTTTTGAATCGCTCGGGATGCTTAAATGGCAGCCTGAAGCCTTTTGGTCTAGATGCTGGACTTAAATCTCTGGTCATATGGAACCAACAACATCCCCAAAGATCAGTTTCATTAACAGGTTTCCATATGTTAAAGTCTCTGAATTTCAGCTTCTGCAATTTAGTACAAGTGCCTGAGAGCATTGAAGGCTTATCATGTCTAAAGTATCTATGCTTGGAAGGGAACAATTTTACTAGCTTGCCTGGAAGTTTGAGTCAACTTTCTCATCTTGGAACACTTGATCTTGATGGTTGCAAGAAGCTGGAAGTGTTGCCCGAACTTCCACATAGCGTAGAATATATTTATGCATCTGATTGCACCTCCTTATGTTCAGTTACGGGATCAAACCCAATCATGAGCAGAAGGTCCACTTATCTCAACAATTGTCCAAAATTGTTTGAGAATCTTGCCATTGATAATCGGGTGTCGATATCGGAGACTGAGTGTCGCGACTCATCTGTAACTTCCCAAGGCTCTACAAACCTGTTTTCTTCTTTCCTTCGTTATGCGCGTATCCAAAATAACGGATGTGGATTGTTCCGTTTGCAAGGAAGTTCCATTAAGAATATGGATATATATTATCATGGAAATAGCATTCCAAATTGGTTTACAAATAAAAGTATGGGAAATCAAGTAAAGGTCGAATTGCCATTAGATTGGAGCTTCAGTAAGTTAAGGGGATATGGAATTTGTGTCGTTTTTAAGAGAAAAAAACCTTCCACATATTTTGGATACTCTGTAGAGAACTTTGATGGAGCTTATTTGGGAGGATGCAATCCATACTACTATGAAGAATATTTTAAGGGTAAGCCCATAAGAATTGATGAGTCAGATATGATGTGGTTGCATTATAGGACAAGTGAAATATGGGAATTGAAGAAAGCAAAGAATTTTGTAACAATTTATTTTGATGAGAGTGAAGAAATTGAAGTGAAGGAGTGTGGTGCAAGAGTTGTTTGTGATGAAGATTTAGATGAAGAAGCAGACGTGAGTATGTTCCAAGACCTCCCAACTCTATCAAATCATGGTGGGGCCTGGTGCTGGTTTAAGAAGTGGCGATATGAACAGTAAGATAATAAACCTTGTTGCAGTTTATGTCTTCGGTATCATGTTAAAACATGCATATCTTTGCTGAAAACGCTCTTCTTTGATAACTACCTTCTGCATCTGTTCCTGGTTGCACTAATAGCTTAAGATCAGTTCCTTGAGTTAGCTGCCCGGACATGTTACATGTGTTTCAACCCATTTACATACGGCTCAGATTTTAACCTGTTTCCCGGATATACATCTTTTCACATGATTACACATTCAAAAGAGGCACATAAGCGATATTGACTTAGGTTCAAAAGATTACTCATCGCCAGTATTAACCACCGCTTATGTTCCAAGATTGCCTTTCCGTTATCCTTGGTCTACATCTTCTTTGTACATGGGACAAACACCCAAACACATATACACCCAGGTTCTTACCTTCTGTATCACTTCACCTGCAAACTTCCCCTTCACTTCATTCAAAAGAGATGCCAACATGGATCTACGTAAATAGCTAGTTTCATATCAGCGAATGAACTTGTAAGTTATCTACCTTTAAATAAGACATGTGAATGAACTTCTAGGTCTTCAATAAGTTTGTAAGTTTTCTAGGTCGTTTCTGCAATTGATTCTACTTGTGTTATAAAAGCAAATATGAGAGAAAGCCATTAAGGCGGGAAAAATTGATATTTCTCATTAAGTTCAAATGAGCGTACAAAGTCTTATTTACAGACTTACACGAGTCAAACTAACAAAGTCGATTAACCTACTAACTATAAGACTAACACTATACTGAATTGAGCTAGTACAAATACAATTAAGATCTAAGACATCACACTCATGTATTACATAAGTCACAGAACACTATGATAGCGTTCCGCGCGAGTTGATTTGGAGAACTCTTATCGACAGAGGAACCCCAAATAGATACGTGAGAGTCATTAGGGATATGTACGAGGGTGCTAAGACTCGTGTACGGTCCACAGTGGGGACCTCAGAGTTTTTCCCTGTGGAAGTTGGGCTCCGCCAGGGATCTGCCATTAGCCCCTACCTCTTCGCCTTGATTCTAGATGAGTTAACTAGATGGGTACAAGAGGGCATCCCGTGGAACATGATCTTTGCTGATGACATTGTGTTGGTGGCAGAATCGGCGGAAGGGTTAAACACAAGACTTGAGCACTAGAGGGAGGCTCTTGAAGACAATGGCCTTCGGGTGAGCAGGGAGAAGACTGAATACCTGAGATGTGATTTTGGGAGGTTTGAGCAAGGTCACCAGGAACAAATTGATATTCATATCGGTGATCAGATCCTGCCACCCAAGGAGTCTTTCAGATACCTGGGATCGATAATACATAAATCAGGGAGGATAGATGAGGACGTAACCAACCGGATTAGAGCGGGGTGGGCGAGATGGAGGGCGGCGTCAGGAGTCCTTTGCGACAGGAACATCCCATTTAAGTTAAAGGGAAAATTTTATATGGTGGCGATTAGACCGGCTATCTTGTACGGCTCTGAATGTTGGCCCATATTAAAGGCACAGGCTAACAGGGTAGATGTGGCAGAACTGAGGATGCTAAGATGGACTTGTGGTAAAACCTTGCTTGACATGATCCCGAACGGAGTTTTCAGAGCAAAACTTGAGGTCGGGAATATTGTTTCGAAAATGAGAGAAGGAAGGTTGAGGTGGTTCGGACATGTCAGGAGAAGGCCACAGTCAGCGCCAGTTAGAAGGGTCGAAGCGCTAGTTGTAGATGGCGTGAGAAGGAGAGGCAGACCCAATATCAGGTGGGAGGATAGACTTAAGCTTGACATGATGGAGCTTCGTTTGACAGAGGACATGATCTCAGATATGAAGGGGTGGAGGGATAGAATTAGGATTTGCGGGTAGTGGTGCTATGTTGGCTTTTAGGTGCCCCCTTTTGCTTCCTTGCGTGTTTTGTTTTGTGGCCTCTTTTTTGCTTTGCCGTAGTCTTAGGCCCCGTATGTGGTTTGCGTTGCTCTGTTTTTGCTCCCTTAGGTTTGCCTGCTTTGTCTTGCCCCCGGAGTTTGGTCTTTTGGCGCTTCGTGTTTTTTGCCTTAGCTTTATGCCTCGTGTGCTACTTTACTTTGCTCTATGTTGCCCCCTTTTGTTGGTCTGCTTTTGGTGTGCCTGGGCTTTTGGTTTTATTTCTGTTGCGCTTTGCTATTGGCTTATTTTCGGTGTGCTTGTGCGTGGTTCTTTTTCCTGTATGCCCTGTTTGCTTGTTTGCTTGCTTTCTTTTTACTACGCTTTTGCCTATTGTTTCTGTCGTTTGCTTTCTCTATCCTCTCGCACTAGCACACATGCACTTGCCGGAGGTCTCGTTGGAAGCAGTCTCTCTACCCACGGGTTTACCCTGGTGTAGGGGTAGGATCTGTCTACATTTTACCTCCCCCATACCCTGCCCAGGCGGGATTGGGTTTGTTGTTGTTGTTGTTGTTGTGTACAGAACACTATGATCTTATGATGAAGCTTGAACTTGGATGGTCTTGTTGACTTGTTCTACTGTGAGATGTGAACTTGATGAGTTGCAGCTGAGCGGGTGATATGTTCTCTTTTAAACCTGTTCTGTACTATTTGATCAGTTAGTTACCTTGTAACAACTTTTTACCTACTGACCCATTTTTTTGCACTAACAAGTTCAAGAATTTGTAAACTTGGTTCTTTAGACATGAAAATAGGAAACAATCTGCAGTGGACTCTCAAAACATTTATACCTTATGCGCAATTTTGTGTTTACACTGGCGAACTGTTCCAGATATTGTGGATTTATGGGAAGATTAAAATACATTCCAAGTTGAGATAGCTATACTGACGAAACTATTATTTGTATCTGTTTGATCTCCACTTATTTATTAATTAACACATATATAGTTAAGATTAAAGTACCAAGTTACAAACTTTGAGTTGTGTACCAACTGCTAGATACACATACTTCATACTAACTTTCTCGCCAATGTCGTGCTACTAGCTATATATATTCACAAAATTTTGATGCTAAAGTAACTGTTGCAAAAGAAAACATGTAATTGAAACTAACATAATTGTTACCAAACCAAGACATGCGCAATATACTAAGTTTAGTGAGAGCATCCAACACAATCTGCGCCTGCTCCTTGACGACCTCCAACCTTAATTTATTTGAAATTTAAGATCATTTCTGTTCTTTTTCGAACATGATGATTGATGCCAACTCTGATCCACCAACCGAATTCTTTACATTGACCTCAACAATAACAGCTTGTTAGTATGAACATGCTTAATTTTGCTGAAACATTTTCTTCTCATGAGCATTATTGTTTTCCCTATCATTAGAAACTTGTGTTTTGCTGGTTTTCTTTTGCAAAAGAGTATGAAGGAGAACGTGTGTTGTTATCGTTGTTGATGTTATTTATAATTATGATTTAACTTCAGATTATTGATCATTCGCGATAGGATTTTGATCATAGAGAAACATAGAATGGCAGTTCTCAATTCTAAAAAGTGACCGGCAAGTTCTGAATTCTTTGGGGGTGTTTGGACTACTAGTTAAGCCTATCTAAAGCATATATAAATTGGCTTAAAACTTTAAGAGGTGTCACATTTGATGCAAAACGGATGGTAATGCGGGTCGTGTTGGGATTGGTGGGTTTGAAACCTTCAACCCGAACGCAAACTATTTAAGTACTCCGGCCATGTTTGTGAATCCTAACCTGTTTACACCTAACTCGTACACGACCCATTGACCCGTTAATCTAGTTGGGTTGACGGGTTAAGTCAATTACTCGAGTTAATCAAGTTAAACTGGTTAGAAGGCCGGTCTGTTTAACCTTGATAATATTGTTATATAGAAAAGACATCATCATGTAGGTCCAATTTAAAAATATATTAAGACTATTAGTTATCATCATAAAATATTTAATTGTTTTTTCAACAATCATAAAGACGTGTCTATAGGTTTACTCCTTGCGTTATGTCCAAAGTTTCACAAATACTTTTTAGTACGTTCTCACAAATTAAAATTTTGGTCTTTAACTTTGTCAACAAAGAAAAAAAGCATACACACATGTAGCCCATTGCAACACTAAAGTAAAACAAAGCTGTTAAATATATTTAAACCGATAATTTTATCATTTATTTTGAAACCAAACACCATTATGTTGTTCATTTCTATAAACTGAAAAATGAAACATCACGATGTAACTTATAAGAGTTGAAGTTGTGCTTATACTTTGCTCTTCAAAAACATTATTGATTGAATGATTGCATTCATGTCCTCTGCTTCTTAATCCATTCAAAATCAGATACACTTGATTTATAGTTCAGTTATGGTTTGAAACATTACTCTTTGGTTATTTTCTTGTAAAATGATTTATTGTTCAGTTATGGTTTGAAACACAGTCAGATACACTTGATTTATTGTAAATTGATTTATCATATATCATGTAACTCATGACTCTTTCTATGTTTCGGGATTAAAAATTTCAATAAAAAGTGGGATAGAACTTCATCTATTCAACGACTTTATGGCACAGTTCAAGTCTATTTTAATTGACCTAGTAACCAAATGAATCATTAAAAAGTACTACTACGTACGTTAATGAAGTTATCGATCAGCATATGCCCTGCACTTCATGATTCTTTCATATGCTTAATTCGTTTTACGTCTAAATGTTACATTCAAACTATCTAGGTATTTATCTGCATTTCCATTTCACTTCGATATGTCAAATTCAAACTATCTAGGGATTCCTTATTTATTTTGGTGGTGGTGTGTCATGTGAGCTTTGTTACAGATTGATGGCAATCCTTCGGAGGATGTAACCTTCGGTAAAATAAGCTCTACGCTTTTGGAAGTTCAGAAAGAAAAAGGGACAAGATAATCAGACAAGTTTTTTGGATTGCAAGTTTTTATAAAATGCGTAACATATTTCGTTTATTATAAACCATATTCTTTTAATAAATTTTAAAAAAAAATCACCTTATAATAGAACCGAAATACGGAAAAAGAAATTGAGGAATAAAAAGTGTAAAATGACCAAAAATTGTACACGAACATCATTAGCGTCTACATGTACGCTAACAACAAATTAGAAAAAATATTAACATAAAAAAATTTCGCCCGCCACAACACGGCGGGTGTCATCCCCACTTGTTTATATCATAGCTGAACATGCACTTAAAGGGATTAGAAGTGAGATTTTTAAGGTTGATTTAGGGTCAACCCACCTGCATTACTTAAATTGTGATTTGAGAGTAGAATTATTCATATTATTAGAAGCAAGAAGATCAATTGAACATAGTAGTTATATATAGGGACTTCTAAGCGTTTTACAAATTATTCAAGTTACAATGAATCTAGAAATGAATCTACATTCGGTTCAAAAAGGCCAAAGAAAGAGCTTATTCTAAATGACATTAAGCTATACTCTTTCACTTGGATCTCTAGTAGGCGAAGAAAAGGTTTTTGTAATTGGATCGAGTGGTTTAGCAACCCTCAGATCGCTATTTCTATTCCTATGTAATTATGTTCCCCTCCGCCTAGCTCCTTGCTAGTGTGTTTTTTTTTTCTTCTATAAATTGCCGTTCAAAAAAAAATTCAAATACCACTAACATTAAAGCATCCGGAGAGGAAACAGCTAAGACCGGAAGACAAATAGATGTCTGTATGAAGGTTTCTAAAGCGACAATCATCAAGGTTTATTATCTTACTCTACACATCGCAACTTCAAAACAACACAATCTATTCTTAATCCATCGGAAATCCAAAAAATCTTGAAACAAGCCGAAGAGTAATAGTTTGCTGGTATAATAATAAATGGTTTCTACTCTAATGCTCTTTCTCTAAATAAAAGACATCGATTAATAAAAAGTTGTTATATGTATGGACATGTGATTTCTCAAACCTTCCTTAGTTGTTTGTTTTTGGTTCGCTGTGGTGTGTGTTTGGCTTGGTTGTGGGGTTCTAGAGAGATGGAAAAAGGGTTTCTTGACAAAGATGGTTCGTTGAAAGCTACTAAAACAGCCACCAACTTGGCCGATCAAGTTGGCTTGAATGTGGATTCGAATCCGTATGCTAGGGTGGATATTAGTGCGTTGGAAGCTAGATTGAATCGCCTTAACGGTGATGGAATTGATGTTGCTGCTGCTAGGGGTGTCCGTCACCCTAGCATTAACGAGGGGAATCAGGTTGGTGCTACTGATGTCGAATCTGCTTGGGGTACGGAAACTATGGTTTATAGTTCTACGTTTGTGGATGGATTAGATTTGACCAATAAACCTAACGTGTCTACACCCATGAACGTGGTGAATGTTTCTACCCCTGGTCCGAATGAGAGTGGTAGTGATACTAACGACATAAGGTCATTTGCTAATGTTTTAAACCCGGAACGTGTCTCAAGGAAAGTGAATTTCCGTCCCTTGGTGAATGAGACGCGCATTGATAATCATGATACGGTGCTTCCGAAGGCTGCTATGGAGAGTGTTTTCAACCGGTATGAAAATACACTTGTTGGCTTCTTTGTTGGCAAGAATGTGGCTTTTCATTTGGTTAAGAACTATGTCTCCAACACGTGGGGTAAGTTTGGTTTTATGAAACTAATGAAGAATGATGATGGTGTTTTCCTCTTTAAATTCGATTCTAAAGAGGGTGTTGAAAATGTTCTTCAACGGGGCCCTTGGATTATTCGCAATTCTCCTCTCATTCTCACTAGATGGACTCCTGATGTGCTACTGTCTAAAAGTGAGGTAACTAGAGTTCCCGTTTGGATTAAATTGCATAATGTGCCATTACTTGCATATTCGGAAGATGGGTTGAGCTTAATTGCTACTCAAGTGGGTAAGCCGATTATGCTAGATGCTTTTACTAGTTCCATGTGTGTTGATTCATGGGGTCGTATTAGTTTTGCACGTGCTCTTGTGGAATTATCATCTGATTTTGAGCTTAAACATGTGGTGACTATGGCGATCCCTAATAAGGATGATAGTGGTTTTACTACAGCAAGTATAAAGGTTGAATATGAATGGAAGCCGCCACACTGTTCGGAATGTAAAGTGTTTGGGCATGATACGGCTTGTTGTCCTAAGAGTATTAAGGAGAATAATGATGTTCCCTCCACCTCAAATGCGGATGAACCTGATGATGGTTTTAAGGTGGTGCAGAATCGGAAAGCCAAACCTAAAGGTACGAAGATGACTGGTGGTATTAATATGGGTAAGGGTCCTAGATTTGCACCTAGGAAGCAGGTATATGTTGCAAAGACGAAGACACCGACAGCTGCTAGTGGTAATGCTAAAGATACACCGATTACTACGTCTAACTCTTTTGGGACTCTTGAGGTGGAAGATGATTGTACTGTGGATGATTCTTCTACTAACAAGGACAAGACTGGGAAGTCTTCTGGTACTACTAAGGAAGCAGGTATTGATGGATCTCGGGGGGCGGACTCTAGTATTGATATTGGTGAGGCGTCTAAGCCTCCGGAGACTGGGACTTCTTCTGCAGCCAAGCTTGTGAGTGATTCAATGGGAACAATGGATGTTGGTTCTACTCCCATAGCTGAGAAGATTGGTAAGCTTGAAAAGCTAATTATTGATGGGAAAGCTACTCTTGTGGATGATGACGGTCAACCTATTCCGTCTACCTCTTCTACTAAGAGAGTTAATCCTTTTTCTAAAGTGGGAGAGATTGTGGTGTCTAATTCTGAAGATGAGGTTGTTGCTAACCCATTTGATGAGTCTGCTAATATTTTTGGTGGGGGCCAAGAATTTGAAGATGAGTATGATGACTATGACTTTGATGACTATGCGAAACAGGTTCGTGATCTGCCAGGGAATTTGGATTCCTTTAATGCCATGTATGGCACAAAGTTTCAAGGTCCTAGGAAGTAATTTTAGTGTTGTGTCATATATTATCATTTGAGTAGTGGTTTGTTTTCTTGTTTAGAGAATTGGAAGTATCTTGTTATTTTAGCTTTATGCCTATGTAACGGGCTGAGATATGGGATTTCACTCATATCCATTGTACTTAAACGTTTATTTGGTTAATATATTTACCAGGGTGCAGGATTACTTCCCTTTACCCAAAAAGACATTAAAATACATTGCCAAAAATTCAATGACGCTCATTGCAAGCTGAATTCTGTTGGAAAAAGTAAATGAAGTGACATTAAAATAGGAGTATAAATGATTTCTACGTATATGCTGGTGGGCGAGTGTCTACTACAGAAAAAGTAAGTCATTTTAATTATTTTCACCTTAAATTTATTAACAAAAAACTAAGAATTAACATTCACGATTAATAAATTAAACTTGTAATTAATGTTAAAATCAAACTATATTGAGGAGGAAGTTGTCTAAACAAATAAATATGTTAAAATCAAACTATGTTAAAATCACGTTTCATTGGGTCAGATAAGGTTAACATGATTGGAATATGCGGTATAAGCGGGATAGGAAAGACGACCCTTGCCAAAGCTATATATGTCCACTTTCAAGGAAGTTGCTTTTGTGAAGATGTCAAAGAAGTCACGAAACTTCAGGGCCTGATTCAAGTCCAACTGCATATGATTGGACAGATCATGAAAGTAGATGATCTGAATATACCAAGTGTTGCTAAAGGAGCTATGGTAATAAAGCAAAGGATGGCATGTAAGCCGATCCTGCTTGTTTTGGATGATGTAGATGATCATAAGCAGTTAGATTCACTTGCGGGTTCAGCTAGTTGGTTTTGCCCGGGAAGTTTGACAATATTCACAGGTAAAGATAAACAGCTGCTAAGATCTCATGGAGTTGATGATTTCCTTCACATGGACTTTCTAGACGAGAATCAATCTCTTCAGCTCTTCAGTTCCTGTGCCTTTAAGACAAAAGACTCTTCTAGAGGCTTCAAAAAAGTTGCCAAGGAAGTTGTGAAATATGTGCAAGGTCACCCTCTAGCCCTCAAAGTTTTAGGTCGTTTTGGAAAAACAATGGGTCAGTGGGTTAGTTAGTTGGATCAGCTCAAAGTACATCCTAATAAAGAGATACAACAAGTGTTTCGTTTAAGTTATGATGGGCTAAACAACCAGCAGCAAAATATCTTGCTTGATATTGCATGTTCATTCATTGGAGTAAATAGTGATTTTGCAGCAAGCGTACTAGATTGTTGTAACTTTTTTGCAGATGCAAATATACAAGTTCTAGTTGATAAGTCATTAATCACGATCTCGAGCAATAATTCACTTCAAATGCATGACTTGATTCAAGCAATGGCAAGGGAAATTATATTTGAAGAATCTTGCACCCCTGGCAACCGAAGCAGATTGTGGGTTAATTCATCAGAGATCTACAATATCTTGAGTGAAAACCAAGTAAGAATTGATTTTTACTGCATTTGCAACTCATTTCCATATGCTTCATAATACAATCTAGTAATGCTATTTCTTGAATGTAGGTGTCACACCCCCAAATTACCTGTTTTGCAGCGGAATGGAATTCCTGGGGATGGACTGTCATAGCATCACAATCACAGTTATATTGAACGACCTAAAGTGTCGTTTAGAAAATACATCGTTTGATTTAATAAAACAATCAGAGTTTACAAAGATAGGTCCCAATTGAAAATCATCTTGTGCGGAAATAAGTTGTTACAATTCAAACGATGTTTTAAAGTATGTAAAACCCAAGTGAGACGCGTCGTCACCACGACTCCATGAGGTGTCCAAATGCATGCCATGAAGTGTATGCCTTAGATACCTGAGATAAAACATGCTAAAAGTGTCAACACAAAGGTTGAGTGAGTTCATAGAGTTTGAGTTGAAATGTAAAGCCTTTCAAAATCGTTTATGCAGCAAAGGCATTGTAAATCGTTGAAATGTAAAGACTTTCAAAATCGTTTATGTAGCAAAGGCATTGTAAATCGTTGAAATGTAAAGACTTTCAAAATCGTTTATGTAGCAAAGGCATTGTAAATCCACTCAGTTCCAAGTCCCGCCCATACAAAACTTGCAACCTGTGTGTTCACAACCCACTGCCAGAATATGTAGAGTTAATGTTCAAGTGCATGATGTCAAATGAATTCACATAATAGTGCATGGCTCAATGTATCGAAATCGTTTATGCAGCAAAGGCATTGTGAATCCACTCAGTTCCAAGTCCCGCCCATACAAAACTTGGAACCTGTGTGTTCACAACCCATGCCAGAATATAGGTAGAGTTAATGTTCAAATCGTTCCAAGACCGTTAGTCCATAATCGTATACCAAGTCCGTTAGATCAATATTATACCAAGTCCGTTAGACCAATGAATATACCAAGACCGTTAGACCAATGAATATACCAAGACCGTTAGACCAATGAATATACCAAGACCGTTAGACCAATGAATATATATGAAATAGAAATTCTAAGTATGGCAATAATGTTACTTCGTATGACTAGCATTCAGTTCGGCTAAACATATGATTTGCAAATAGTCATGAATGTAATAAAAAAAATAGTCGAGCATGTATCTCCCCCAAAACAGTTATGAAAACAAGTAAAAGTAGGGGCCATGAAACTCACTGTAATTCATATAAGTTAAAGTACTTGTGAAAATAAATGGAAATATTTGAGCATGTATCTCCCCCAAAAAGGTTATGAAAACAAGTAAAAGCAGGGGCCATGAAACTCACCTGTTGCAATGATTACGATGACAAAAGTGGATACACTGAAATATAGCGTGAATCTCGAAAATGACCTATGATGAATGATATGACATGTAATGAGTTGCAATGTAATGTTATGCATGCATTTCGTATGTTATTTATACCATTTGCGAGTTTTGAAAATATTACTTATCGTCGAAAATACTCGTTTGACGTCTTGACCATTCTTAAATCACTTTACAAGTATTTACGTCAAAATGTCATCCTACAATGGTTTCGTAATGATTTATAGTGAAATTATCACTTTTCGTAGTAAAATAATGTCGTCGGAAATTTTCATGAAATTAACAAAAATGGCTTTGGAAAACCAGCCGTAAAACGGTGTACGTCGATCGTTAGAGAACGAACTCGACGGTTTTGGAAAGTTTGTATCGATATCTAAAAGTTTCAGTTCAGGAGTTTTCGTCCAAAAGGTCTCGAACATAAAGATAATAAGGGTTAAAGATGGTGGTTTTAGTTAATTGTGTGCAGAAAATTAGTTACGGTAAGTTTATGAAAAAGTGCATATCTTTGTCGTTTCAAATCCGTTTTCTACGTTTTATACATCCTTAGCTTCGTATCAAAGTATACTAATATATTTTTGACATGTCGAAATAATTTGTGAAGCTTAAGGCTCGTTTTTGACCCGAACAATGTAAAAACAGCATGCTGAAATTTCAGGAAACTATAATTTTCGTCGTCAAACTTGTAAAATCCATAACTTTCTCGTTATAACTCCGTTTTATTCCGTTCAAGCGGCCACGGATTCGTTTTAAAGTATATTTTCTAAATATTAAGGCCAAAATTTCGTGCCTACTGTCGGATTTTCCAGAAAAACAAAACAAGGACAGACCACTTTTAATACTTGTCGAAAATAGTTTTTCTCGTACTAAACCTATTCCAATCCCTTCAAATCAACTCCAAAGCTAATCTAATCCTACCATACACCTTCTTAGGGTGTCATGGGTTCCTAGACATCATCAAGACCAAAGTATACCAAGGGGATAATTATAGGATGACCATAGTATATAGATAACTCTAAAATCATGAAATAAAATGGTATAAATCACATATCATGCATACTTGCTCCAAAAATGAAAAGAAACATATGAAATGATAAGGAAACATGAAAATGAAAGAAATATGCTTACTAATGAAAATGATGAGGTGTAAGTAACAAGGATTAACCTAAACACCCTAGGTTTTTATTTCAAAACCTAAACAAGAGTGTTATCTAGATTGCAATAAACTTGAACTTGCAAAATTTTGATGATCCCTTTGTACTCTCTTGTGAAGGCCGGTTATAGGATGAAGAACAAGGAGAGAAGAAATTTTTGACTAACTTTGAAATATTAGATTGTATGAAGTGAAATGAAAGTATTTGAGTATATATCTAGACAATCAAAGATTTCTTTTACCAACTCATAAATGCAATCAACTCCCCTTGGCCGGTTTTTAGGGGAACTTGTTTCTCAAATATTTTTTTTTTTCTTCTCTTTACTTGTGTATATTTTGTTAAAAATGTGTAAGTAAATTGTATAGTTAAATGTAACTTGTAAGGTAAATGGTAGTTTTTAGGTAAAAGAGATTTTTAATAGACCAAAGTAGAATGTAATGAGATTATAAAAATTGTAAAAATACATTCCTTGTGAAATTTGAGTGATAAAATAATTATCGAGTAATTTTTAAGAAAAACGTCGTAATAATATAAATTTAACGATTTATGTACCAAATAAATTTAAAACATTAGGAAAACTCAAAATATAGTTTATATAACTAAATGTAAGTATAAAAATATGCCGGGATCATTTTGAAAGTAACGGATTAAATATTTAAAATAATAACTCACGCGATAACGTTTATTAAATATAAAAGTTACGCGTTAAATGTGAAATGAAATGTTATGAATGAACTATCGTGATGCAAATGATGCGAACGAAATGTAGACTAAACTTAGTCCATATGAAATGTACGTGATGTTATGATCATGAATTCGCCGCTAAACCATAAAGGTTACGCGAATTTGAAACAAGTAAACCAAGTTTACTATAAATGTTGAAATAGTGAGGCATAAATCGTTTCGAGAAATGACCTGAAAGTACGGGTTGTCACATTCGCCCATCCAAAAAGGAATTCAGTCCCTGAATTCAATCGTTGTTAGGTCTAACGGGTTTAGGGTTTGATGTGGCAAACTTTCCCATTCCCGAGCAAAACCCTCAAAAGACTTTTTGGTAACCGATTTTTACTTAATCCCACAACTCATCAAACAAGAACTGTCATACGATTAGGCTAAATCAGTTTAGGTAACAACTTGTTTCTAGCTCGATCTTTGCAACTCATCAAACAAGAACTGTCACGCGGATCAAACTGGAAACAAGTGCTTTGAAGAAAATCTTTTGAAAATTTGGCTCGATTACGGAATTGCTTACACATGTAAGCCTACTACTCCCTTCATTGCATGATTCTTCCTGAATTAGACATAGGTGATCAGGCTATGTATAATTTAGGAGTAACTATGCAATGCTTGGACTAATCGACTCATATGATGTTTGGTGTTGAGTCAACTGATGTAAAAATTGTGATAGGGAATGACAGGGCATCCATGTGACAATCGTTATGAAATGAAAGTAAATAACTCGAAAAATGTACGTATAAATCGCACGCAAAGTGAACATGCACGTATGATGAAATGATGAGATGCTATGATGATGTAGTTATAGTCTAGGGTCAATGATGCAACCTAGTTCTCTATAACCGAAGCTCTGATACCAATCTGTCACACCCCCAAATTACCTGTTTTGCAGCGGAATGGAATTCCTGGGGATGGACTGTCATAGCATCACAATCACAGTTATATTGAACGACCTAAAGTGTCGTTTAGAAAATACATCGTTTGATTTAATAAAACAATCAGAGTTTACAAAGATAGGTCCCAATTGAAAATCATCTTGTGCGGAAATAAGTTGTTACAATTCAAACGATGTTTTAAAGTATGTAAAACCCAAGTGAGACGCGTCGTCACCACGACTCCATGAGGTGTCCAAATGCATGCCATGAAGTGTATGCCTTAGATACCTGAGATAAAACATGCTAAAAGTGTCAACACAAAGGTTGAGTGAGTTCATAGAGTTTGAGTTGAAATGTAAAGCCTGTCAAAATCGTTTATGCAGCAAAGGCATTGTAAATCGTTGAAATGTAAAGACTTTCAAAATCGTTTATGCAGCAAAGGCATTGTAAATCGTTGAAATGTAAAGACTTTCAAAATCGTTTATGTAGCAAAGGCATTGTAAATCCACTCAGTTCCAAGTTCCGCCCATACAAAACTTGCAACCTGTGTGTTCACAACCCACTGCCCGAATATGTAGAGTTAATGTTCAAGTGCATGATGTCAAATGAATTCACATAATAGTGCATGGCTCAATGTATCGAAATCGTTTATGCAGCAAAGGCATTGTGAATCCACTCAGTTCCAAGTCCCGCCCATACAAAACTTGGAACCTGTGTGTTCACAACCCACTGCCAGAATATGTAGAGTTAATGTTCAAATCGTTCCAAGACCGTTAGTCCATAATCGTATACCAAGTCCGTTAGATCAATATTATACCAAGTCCGTTAGACCAATGAATATACCAAGACCGTTAGACCAATGAATATACCAAGACCGTTAGACCAATGAATATACCAAGACCGTTAGACCAATGAATATATATGAAATAGAAATTCTAAGTATGGCAATAATGTTACTTCGTATGACTAGCATTCAGTTCGGCTAAACATATGATTTGCAAATAGTCATGAATGTAATAAAAATAGTCGAGCATGTATCTCCTCCAAAACAGTTATGAAAACAAGTAAAAGTAGGGGCCATGAAACTCACTGTAATTCATATAAGTTAAAGTACTTGTGAAAATAAATGGAAATATTTGAGCATGTATCTCCCCCAAAAAGGTTATGAAAACAAGTAAAAGCAGGGGCCATGAAACTCACCTGTTGCAATGATTACGATGACAAAAGTGGATACACTGAAATATAGCGTGAATCTCGAAAATGACCTATGATGAATGATATGACATGTAATGAGTTGCAATGTAATGTTATGCATGCATTTCGTATGTTATTTATACCATTTGCGAGTTTTGAAAATATTACTTATCGTCGAAAAATACTCGTTTGACGTCTTGACCATTCTTAAATCACTTTACAAGTATTTACGTCAAAATGTCATCCTACAATGGTTTCGTAATGATTTATAGTGAAATTATCACTTTTCGTAGTAAAATAATGTCGTCGGAAATTTTCATGAAATTAACAAAAATGGCTTTGGAAAACCAGCCGTAAAAACGGTGTACGTCGATCGTTAGAGAACGAACTCGACGGTTTTGGAAAGTTTGTATCGATATCTAAAAGTTTCAGTTCAAGAGTTTTCGTCCAAAAGGTCTCGAACATAAAGATAATAAGGGTTAAAGATGGTGGTTTTAGTTAATTGTGTGCAGAAAATTAGTTACGGTAAGTTTATGAAAAAGTGCATATCTTTGTCGTTTCAAATCCGTTTTCTACGTTTTATACGTCCTTAGCTTCGTATCAAAGTATACTAATATATTTTTGACATGTCGAAATAATTTGTGAAGCTTAAGGCTCGTTTTTGACCCGAACAATGTAAAAACAGCATGCTGAAATTTCAGGAAACTATAATTTTCGTCGTCAAACTTGTAAAATCCATAACTTTCTCGTTATAACTCCGTTTTATTCCGTTCAAGCGGCCACGGATTCGTTTTAAAGTATATTTTCTAAATATTAAGGCCAAAATTTCGTGCCTACTGTCGGATTTTCCAGAAAAACAAAATAAGGACAGACCCTTATTAATACTTGTCGAAAATAGTTTTTCTCGTACTAAACCTATTCCAATCCCTTCAAATCAACTCCAAAGCTAATCTAATCCTACCATACACCTTCTTAGGGTGTCATGGGTTCCTAGACATCATCAAGACCAAAGTATACCAAGGGGATAATTATAGGATGACCATAGTATATAGATAACTCTAAAATCATGAAATAAAATGGTATAAATCACATATCATGCATACTTGCTCCAAAAATGAAAAGAAACATATGAAATGATAAGGAAACATGAAAATGAAAGAAATATGCTTACTAATGAAAATGATGAGGTGTAAGTAACAAGGATTAACCTAAACACCCTAGGTTTTTATTTCAAAACCTAAACAAGAGTGTTATCTAGATTGCAATAAACTTGAACTTGCAAAATTTTGATGATCCCTTTGTACTCTCTTGTGAAGACCGGTTATAGGATGAAGAACAAGGAGAGAAGAAATTTTTGACTAACTTTGAAATATTAGATTGTATGAAGTGAAATGAAAGTATTTGAGTATATATCTAGACAATCAAAGATTTCTTTTACCAACTCATAAATGCAATCAACTCCCCTTGGCCGGTTTTTAGGGGAACTTGTTTCTCAAATATATATATATATTTTTTTTTTCTTCTCTTTACTTGTGTATATTTTGTTAAAAATGTGTAAGTAAATTGTATAGTTAAATGTAACTTGTAAGGTAAATGGTAGTTTTTAGGTAAAAGAGATTTTTAATAGACCAAAGTAGAATGTAATGAGATTATAAAAATTGTAAAAATACATTCCTTGTGAAATTTGAGTGATAAAATAATTATCGAGTAATTTTTAAGAAAAACGTCGTAATAATATAAATTTAACGATTTATGTACCAAATAAATTTAAAACATTAGGAAAACTCAAAATATAGTTTATATAACTAAATGTAAGTATAAAAATGTGCCGGGATCATTTTTGAAAGTAACGGATTAAATATTTAAAATAATAACTCACGCGATAACGTTTATTAAATATAAAAGTTACGCGTTAAATGTGAAATGAAATGTTATGAATGAACTATCGTGATGCAAATGATGCGAACGAAATGTAGACTAAACTTAGTCCATATGAAATGTACGTGATGTTATGATCATGAATTCGCCGCTAAACCATAAAGGTTACGCGAATTTGAAACAAGTAAACCAAGTTTACTATAAATGTTGAAATAGTGAGGCATAAATCGTTTCGAGAAATGACCTGAAAGTACGGGTTGTCACAGTAGGCAACACAAGTAGTTGAAATTCTTGACATTCGGCTAATGAAATCTAGTCAAAAGTTTGATATAGACGGTAAAGCATTTGCGCGAATGAAAAACTTGCGTATTCTAAAACTACCAATGAACGATGCAGTGAACTTTTCTGGAAGATTGTGTTGAGATTATGATATATTAAATACAATAAAACATAAAGACATCAAGAGTACACAGCGGAAGACTTAAAGATCATAACAAATAAATTAATTAACTGAAAGTATGCGTAACGTACCTCTTGCGAATGTCAAATCCCTCGAGCAAAGCAAAAAAACCCTCGAGCAAAGCAAAACAAATAAGTACTTATTGGTGTAAGAATTATGTCTTACAACCACGTTCTTGTACACACGAATTAACCAAACGAATCAAGCGATTGCTAGATCTAACACAAGTCCTCGTTTAAGAAAAACGAAACCAAACTCCCTTACAAATGGGGTGTTCGGCCGAATATAGACTAGAGAGAGGATAGGAGAGATCTAGGGTTAATTCAATGCACAAGTGTATGAAACCCTAGAACCTAACCCTCTTTATATACTAGTAGGTAAACTTTGGGAACAAGTTAGGTATTGGGTTGAAACCCATTACCCTTTGGCCGGCCATGTAGACAAGCCCAAAGAGAACCCATAACTTTTTTCCAAGTCTTCCATTTCTAGTCCTTCTCTTTTCATTTTAACGGTCGTTAGTCATTTTTCCGTTAAATACTTAACGATCGTTAACCGGACTTAATGTGCAATAATTAATCGTAAACATAAACATTAATTATTTAACTTTAATTCTCATTCGCTAATGTGTGCAATCCCGTGGTCACGAGTTCGAATCCGGACATTCACATGTTTGTAAATATATACATTTCCAACAGCTCCCACTTGGATATGTTTACAAAACGTGAAATGACATTGGTTAGCGTCTAGCAACACGCCAATGCCCCCGGTACAACTCGTGTATGGTTTTCTGGAGAAAAACCAAGTTTGATGATTCATCATCATATTCATCCTTTTGTTTCTAATACCATGTTAATAAGAATATGGATCTCACTCATTTCTTAATTAACTATTCTCGGTTTATATGATTGATTAAGATTACCAATTCTTCTGAACATATTCCAGAAGACCTTGGGTATGGCCATACAAACATCTTAACAATCCTACGAGGGGCCCAGCAGTATTATACTTCAAAATAAATTTGAAGGAAACAAATCCCATTTTGACTACAAGCAGGATTCACAAATTTCGCAACACTTCTGAAAAGAACCCTTATAACTACCGCATGACGTATAGCGTTAGATTGCTTCACAAAAATGCACTACATCCATGACATATCTCTTGTATCTCAAGTCAGAGGATAAATATTCATGATATACTTAATGACAAAGATCCATAAAGTATTATCATGCGGGTGGGATAAGTCCTATACTCAATACATTGAATATCATCTGAAATTAGTCACGCTACGCATCAATATACTTTCAAGTATATTCTAACTAATACTCAGATTTGTCTTAATTCAATATCATTCCCATGTTATTGATCGACAACGGACTATTTAGAATAACTTAAGTTATTCAAGGATTTAAACATGCCAATACAGGACACAATATTATAAATGAAATTAAACGTATACCGTACTTTAAATCATTATAAATAATAATTGTTTAACATCCTTTATCCAAATACTAAATAGATCAACGCATGATAATTCTTAGTTAATGAATTTTGCCTCAAGTCATGATAATCATACTTGTTGACAGGGCATAATTTCAACTAACTTTGATCTATAGGAATTTTGAGAATACTTATTTCAAGAATTCAATAAGTGAATTTCTTGTATGTGTTTACACATATCTTGATATTGTCATATTATTCCTTAAGGTGCGTGATAACCTGAACCACCCTTTTATGACAATCATCTTTCAAAACTTTAAAGTTTTAAAGCATTCTTTATTCTTTAACGATAATGCAACTATGCTCTTAGTTGAGCATAACTAGTCAACATGGTCATCATCAAGGATACCATGACTAGAATTGAGTGTCATCTCAATTATACCAGCATCATTGTGTACAACAATATGCTCTTTAAACATCCGTAAACTTTGAACAGTTATAGTGTAATGTTGGTGCCTACCAAAACTCAAGTTTGTTGGCAATGACAATTATGAAACAATTGTCATATAATCATCCATAGAATCTATGAGCATCTCCAGATTGTGGAATGTGATTCTAAATCCAAACATATTCCTTTAAAATATTTATTACACTAACAACTTTCAATGTTGTCAAATCATCTTGTAATCAAGCATGACGCAACAATCTTACAACATGATGTACATGATGAATCTTTAAGCCAGACTTTAAGATCTCATTATATATCCATCATGTTCTATTAGACTCATTTATTTTACCGCATATGTTTATAGTAATAAACATATATTCCAAGGTTGTATGTCATATTTCCAAATCTTACAAATGAAGTTTCATTCCCAACTAAAACTTAATTTAGGTGGAATGTAGTTGCCCATACAACATATAAGATTTACGAAAATAATACTCCCACTAGCTTTCAGGAATACTTATGAGCTTATCTTATTTTAATCATTAAATCAAACATGGATTTAATATTAAACATAAGAATCATCTCCTAGATGCATGCATATATCCATTCATGGATTCTTGCAGTCTGTACATATTCAAAGATTATTTGAATTCATAAAAACTCATTTGCATTACTTATCGTCCTCGCAAAAGTAATTCCAGAACAAAGATTTTTGATATTCATTGTCAATGTTTCATATCAATGAAACTAAGTATGACAATTATAATCTTGATACTTCTATTTAATGTATCTAGGAAAGAATATTCAATCATAGTTAATTGATTAAGTATGATTGATATTATTATCACTAGACATACATTAAATACATGTACAATATTGTCCATATGATTTCTATACAAAGATTTAAACCACTAGGGTTTCCATCCTTTGAAGAAACTTATTTTCATTTATTAAGATAAATCAAGTATCTAAAGTTGATTATCTATATGGACAGCATCTCTACATTCATAGTATGATTGATATTCCACAATTCAACATTTGGTAAATTTATCATTATGATTAACAGGCTTACCATGATCCTGTAACTCATATTCCTCAGCATATTAAATATCTGAGATATCCTTACGGATCTATGAATGACAATTCCATCATATTAAGGTCTATCATTTTCATGTTTAGCCTCATCATGATATTTGCTAGTGCATTTTAGAAGATTGTGTATTTTGTAATTCAATCTTTCAAGATCTAAACAAAACTCCCACTTGCCTTTAAAAATTTAAAGATTACCTTAAATAGTTTAGCAAGTAGAGCAACAATACATTGTTCTCTTTTGGGATATTATAAAAAACATTGACAGCTCTAACATTAGTTTGTTACAACTCACTCTATAAGCAGTTTAACAAATTCAGAACTTCATTTATAAGACTTAATGTGATTCATCACATTCCATAAATAAATGGTGTCTTATTAATCTTCTAGGTTGGAGTCTTATTGAGTATATTCAATCTATACTCAATCAACTAACCTTGATAACTTTTGGAAGAAACTATAGTTATCTTGAATCAAACAATGCCAATAGATTTTGATTCTTCTAACTGAACATACCATAAAACTATGGTATTTCATTAGAATTAATATTGTAAGATTAATCTAACAATATTTAAGATAATCATTTACTCTTTGGTTTATCATATTTACCAACAAAGTAAAACTTAATGGTACAATAGAATTACCAAGTCAATTGCATGTATTATAACACAAGTATTCTTGACCATGTCAAAAGATATAACAGTTATAATCCCACTATACGTTATAAGTCTTTGATCAACTCATTGACTTCATGCATATGTCTTAAAACATAGCAAGTTAACGTCTTACTTTATATTCTAAGTCTTGTATTAAAAGACTTCATGTTTGTGACTTTACAAAATCATAAACATTTATAATTCAAGTAATTATGAACACGCCGAGTTTCTTAATTAATATTTCAAGTTAATATTTACTACATATATTTAAGTCATTCAACGAATACTCAAATTCAAGGTAGTATTAGATTACTTCATTTAATTATGTCATTCCATGAAATGTTCCATGTAAGAAACTGCAGAATCATCCATGCTCGTTCTTACGACACGTGGATATTTTACCTTGGGCTACAATCTAGTTCACGTTCTCACGTAACATAAATTGTAACTACAAGTGTTTCTTAAATATTGAATGACATAAATATTTAAAATAAAGTAGTCTTTGTTATCATCTTGACACATGTTCTTAATAGGGCAATCATACATATTTAAATGTATACTTCCTATTAGAACGTAATTCTCTTACTTTTCAGTAAGAGAATCATTTAAATCACATTAATATGTATTGTACCTTGCACAAAATAAAGATTTCTCCCGCTTGTGCATGGAACAATACCATGTAACATATAAACAACACGATACACGTTCATTTATTTGATTAATATGATTTGTGTCATAGATATAACTAGTAGATATAGGACTATATTGATTTGCAAGGAAACGCACATGACAATCCTTAAAAACATAAGTGCCTACAATTGGAAAGTAATTATCTTTGAAGATAACTGGTTACTACACGAAATAAGGCTTGTAGCTCCCACTAATTAGAAATCATTCAACTTCTTATTCAAGAATGCAACACAAATGCTCTCCTGAATATCTGACAACATTGTAAGTGTTGCATAACCGAAAAACTTGCTTGCTTTTTACTTTCCTTTACCAAGCAATACGTAATCATTACTAAGGTACTAAAAGGTGTATTCTACTTTTGAATGATGGGTATCCATCAATGTTATTAACTCGAAAAATTTGGTATGCAATTTCTTTCTTAACAGGCCTACCATCCCATAGTTGGTATGTAGTACCTTTAAAGGCTAAAGCAAAACAACTAGATAAAATATGCTAGTTTTCCTTTTACCAATTTTTGCGGTAATTTGTCTAGCTTCTAATTTTGTAACTCACATACATATTTTCCAGTTAACCAACATTCATGTTGTTACAAAAGGATTCATTCACCAAATGAAGGTAATGAAAGCCTTATGGAAAATAAGATGTGCAATTCATTGCTATGAGTTACATTTAGAATTTAGACAATTCAAATGTTCCTATTATACCTTTCTCATTCATGAAATAGAATAGGATTGAGTCCATGCTTCTCCATGGAAAAGAGACTTGTTTGTCTTCAGTAAATTATTCTCGATCAAACATTTGTTAGAAAGCTAGAATTGGATCAATTTACTAATCAAAAGACTAAACAACCGTTTCGGTTAAATGTTGCATTTATACATTCAAAAGAATTACAAAATTCAATTTTAGTAATTTCGATAATTAACCTTTTCAATAAACAATTAAATACCCAAGGTTCATATTCATATAACCAATTAATTATTATAGAAAACTAGGATCCAAATTGTCATAATTTCATCACGCTCAGTGATCTAATATAATGAACCTTATACAAAATAGTAAGCATTGCTCAATTGCCAATTTCAATTGCAATCCT
>OU343219.1:58672636-58695833 GCA_910596185.1 Chrysanthemum makinoi
CGCATGAACGTTTAAAGGCTTTACAATTCAAACAAACTCTATGAACTCACTCAACCATTGTGTTGACACTTTTAGCATGTTTTATCTCAGGTGATAAGGCAATCACTTCATGCATGCATGTGGACTTATTATAGAGTCGTATGGTGACGCCGTCTCATATACATTTTATGCACTTAACTATTGTTTGATTGTAACAAACTCATTTTTGGTATATTGGAAATCTTTTGGGACCTATGTTTTGTAAACTCTGATTATTTTACTTAATCAAACGATATTTTCAAAACGACACTTTAGGTCGTTTGATATAACTGTAACTTTGATGCTATGACAGTCACCCCCCAGGTATTCCATTCCGCTGCAAAACAGGTAATTTGGGGGGTGTGACAAACGTGGCTACCATAAGAAAAAGATTCTTTCTTTATTTCTTGGTTATCATAACCAAATCTTTACAAACAAACAAAAATCTTAAGAAGATAATTTTTTTAATAATGTAAATGTTCTCTTTTTTGTTTTGTAGTGGAGTGAGTTATCGGTCGAGGGTTCCTTCGTCATATTTGGAGCCGACCGACCCAGTTCAACCCTTATGCTAAAGTGGCGGTGAATCGATTGGCGCAGTGGCAACCGAACCGGTCGACCAACCACTGCATGCATCATAAAGGCTTTAAATTTTAGTGTTTGGCTTAGTAGCTTGATTAGATTGTACATTATAGTTGAATGATTGTATATTTTTGTGAAAGGATGATTTAAATAGTGTATTAATTGTATGTGTTGAATAGTGTTTTTAATTATATTTGTGCTTAAAATAGTTGTAAATTATGCTTCTTTTACTTGTATTTGCTTAAGAATCTATATTAGGAAGTCTTAAAAAATTAATAGGAAGGAATAGGGCTGAGCATCAGCCCAAAACCGACCCGACCTAACCCGAACCGACAAAACTGAAAACCAAAAATTGTGAAAAACCTAAACCGACCCCGAACTGAATATGGTCGGTTCGGTGTTTAGGTGTGTTTATGTGTGTTTTTATCGGTTTTGGGTTGAATCGTACCGAACCGACCCGACCCGACCTGAAATCAAAAATCGTGAAAAACCTAAACCGAAACCGAACCGGGGCTGGTCGCCGTCGGCTCGATTTTTGGCTTGTCACCGTTTTGTCCGTCCAGTTCGGTTTTGAACCTTCAATGCTCAAAACTAGGAGGGAAAGGTACAATTTGCATCATAAAGTACTATAGATATACATGGTGCAACAAATGTTTCAACGAGTTTGGATTCTTCATTGCTTTCTTCAAATACTACCATGGATCCACAAATGGATTTATTTTATTGTTTAAGACAAGAAAGCACTAAAAATCTAGGAGTGATAAATCATCGACTAACGAATTTGGGAGATATATTGGAACCGATTGGGTAAACAATATAGGACCTGAAGAATTCAAAATTTTTGATATTTTGGCTTAGTGAAAAGGAAGGGAATCTCAATTTCCCTTCTAGTTGCAATGACCCGAGATTTAGTAAGCGTACAAGCTTCTACGGTTGCTTCGAGATTCGATTTTTCTACTAGTGGAAGATTATTATCGATACGAAGAACAAGAGTCACACCAACATCTTAGGAGATGTGTATTTTCTTTAAGGATCACTTAGGCACAACCGAACGTATACAAAACGCTTCAAGTCTTGAAGACGGACTAGAGGTGGAAGAATAATTACACAATGTCGAGGTGGAAAAGGGTTATGCAATAGAACATTCCAATGAAGAAATCGTTCTAGATATAGTTGCTAGCTACGATAGGTCCTCTGAAGGCGAAGAAGAAGATCTCATTCTCGATGAAGCTCTCAATTAAAATTTTTGATTCTGATGTGTGAATCGCTCAAATTAATTAGCTTTGTGTTTCAAGTACTTTATGGTTGATGTATTATGAGTTTATTAAATAAAACTTGAAGTTTATTGAGTTTATAGTGTAGAAAACGCGAACAAACGAAAAAAAAGTCCCAAAATTTGGTTTGCTACGCGGCCTAACAGATTCGGGAAAAAAAAGGTGGTTTGTAACTGTTTTTTCCAAACCGAGCCGGTTAGAACCTGACCCGAACCGTTTTTGGATGGTCTTGGTTTTTTCCCCTCTAAATCCAAACCAGTTTTTGGCTAAACCGGTTCTTGATCATTGACTGAAAACCGGTTCAGTTTTCGAACCTGCTTCAGTTGTGATCAAAACCGGTCAACATGCACCTCTAGTAACATGTAAACGTAAAACGAATTGCGCATGAATGCAGACTAAGGTAACCGGGGTAACAATTTGTTTTTAGCCGCAGTAGAAAGGAAAAACTTATCAAAAATATAAGGTTTGCAATAAAAACATTTGAGTTTAGTAAAAACTGCTTTGAGTATTCACTTATTGACGTACTAATGCATTTTGGAAAATACTGTATCTTTTACGATAATTAACGCTACGAAAATTTTTTATAGGATTCACATAACACCACAGGGCCCTCTAGTTTCGTCCCCACATGAAAGTGTCATGAGTTACGTCATATTTAACATGGTTTTTTAAACCAGTTTTTTAGTTGACCTGGCCGAGTTTTCGATTGCCGGTTTGGCCGGTTTTGGAGACCAAACCGGTTACACATTTATATGCATGTTGACTACTTTCCAAAATTATCCATAAGACCATAACTATAATCAAGTTTATCTGTGTGTTTTGAAATTGATAATTTTAAGACACTCTTTATCATTATTTTTCTAAGGTGTTCAATAATTTATTTTCCTTTCATTTGATTTGGTTTTCCACGATCATGATTTTAGTACACAATAACTTATTCTTTCTAATGATAAGCATGCAACACATTATAAATTATAGATGAAAGAAAGATAAAATAAAGAAAACAAGGGAAATAAGCAAAGAGTAGATGATGACTTACTGAATTTCCGATGGATTAAGAAGCAGATGATAAGAATGCAATCAATAATGGAAGCTCAAGTTAAATTGCTACAGTCAAACAACAATTTAAGTAATGCAAATGGGGTGAACTTAATTCAACTTTATATCCAACAATTACACTTCTAATCCCCAAGGTATTAATAAAAGTTTTTAAAGAGCATAGAAAGAAAGAAAGAAACTTTTATAAGCACAACTTCAACTCTTATAAATTACTATGTACATCCTGATGTTTCAATTTATAAAAATGAACAATAAGAGTGTTTTTTGTTTTAAAATAAATGATAAAATGATCGGTTTAAATAAACACAGGGCCGGCTTTAGGGGAGTGCAAGAGGTGCTATTGCACAGGGCCACCGCTTGATAAGGGCCACCAAATTTCATGCACTTCTATTATATATATGAACACAATATAGGACTCGAACTTAATTAATTCATGCACTACTTATACATATGTGTATTATGTGTGTGTTTAAAGGCCTCTTTGTGGTAATGGCACGGGGCCACTGAAATCCACGAGACGGCCCTGAATAAACATAACAGCTTTATTTAACTTTAATGTTGCAATGGGTTACAAGTGTATGCTTTTTTTCTTTGCTGACAAAGTTAAAGGCCAAAATTTCAATTTGTGACAACTTAGATGTTATGTGAAATTTGGACAAGGACTAAACCTGTACACTACCATAATATAATATATGAGTCATGCAAAAACAATTAAATAATTTGTGATGGCAACTAATAGTCTTTAATATACTTTTAAATAGGACCTACATGATGATGTCTTTTCGATATAGTCATATAAACTTTCTGGTAAACTTCCTCCAAATTACTTGATTAATAAAACATTAAATTTCAAAGTGAATAATTCACGTACACATAAACAAAAAATATCTTATTATATGATAAGAGAGACATGCAAAATGATTTCAGGTCGACCCACTTAACTAGTTTATCAAATGGGCCCGGAGGTCAAGTTAAACGGGTCAATCCGTCAACCCGTTAAAAAATTTGTTTTAACATAAAAATTAAATTTATAATTGATTAAATATTTTATCGGGGTAAACAGGCCGACCTACTAACCAATTTAACTTTTTTTAACTCAAGTAATTGACTTAACCTTTCAACCCAATCAGATAATCTGGTTAATGGATCGTGTATGAGTTAGGCTTAAACAGGTTATGATTGACAAACACGACCCGATTACGTAAATAGTTCGTGTTCGGATTGTAGGTTTGTGACCCGCCAATCCGAACCTGACCCGCATTGTCTTCCTTTTTGCATCAAATGTGAAGCCTCTTAGAACTTTTAAGACAATTTATATATGCTTTAGATAAGCTTAAGTTGTAATCCAAACATCTCCAAAGAATTCAGAGCTTGCGGGTCACTTTTTAGAATTGAGAACTCGCATTTTATGTTTCTCTTTGATCAAAATCCTATGAGTAACAACAACAAGAATAACAACACATATTCTCCTCCGTACTTTTTTGCAAAAGAAAAAGACCAAAACACAAGTTTCTAATGATAGGGAAAGCTATAATGCTCATGAGAATAAAATGTTTCAGCAAAATTAAGCACACTCATACTAACAAGCTGCTATTGTGAGTATCAGCCCGCCTGCCTTATTTTGTTGAGGTCAAAGTAAAGAATTCGGTTTGTGGATTAGAGTCCTCTGCAGATTGTTTCCTATTTTTAATTAATGAACCAAGTTTACGAATTCTTGACCTTGTTAGCGCAAGAAAATCGGTCGGTAGGTAAAAAGTTGTTACAAGTTAACTGATCAAATAGTACAGAACATGTTCATATTTTCTTTTAAACCCAAGTAAAATCAATTACGAAAATGACCTAGAAAACTTACAAACTTATCGAAGACCTAGAAGTTCATTCACATGTCTTTTAAGGTAGATAACCTAGCTGATATGAGACTAGCTATTTACATAGATCCTTGTTGACATTTCTTTTGAATGAAGTGAAGGAGATGTTTGCAGGTGAAGTGATACAAAGAAGGTGGAGAGGAGACCAAGGATAAGGGAAAGGCGATCTTGGAACATAAGCGGTGGTTAATATTGTCTATCGTAGTATATATATTGGCCATGAGTAATTTTTTTGAACCAAAGTCATGTGCCTCTTTTGAATGTGTAATCTTGTAAATGGCGAAAGATGTATTTTTGGGAAACGGGTTGACATCTGCCCCGTATCTAAATGGGTCGAAACACATGTAGCATGTCTGGGCAGCTACCTCAATGAACTGATAGTTAGATATACGGTTCAACGAAGAAGAGATGCAGAGCGTAGGTCTCAATTATTGGTGAGGCTCACATTGGAAGAGCATACTTCCAAAGATATGCTTGCTTTAACATGATACCTGTCACCTAATTGCTATGATATTTTTTTTTGGGTAAAAGGTTTATACCCGGTGAAATATTGCTATAATATTATTTAACAAAGACATAAACTGCAACAATAATAGCTACACACTTTGCTGGAATAATAGTAAATGATTTTTACTCATTAATATACATTTTATCAAATACCTGGTTGGTGTCTCCTACACAAAAGATTGAATATGCACTTTTACAAAGGATTGTGGCTAAAAAAAAGAGTGGGTGCCATTTCCCCAAGGCCCAGAGAAGCCGATGGCCCCACCATGTTGTGATAGCTTTGGGATGTCTTGTAACATACTAGTCAAGTTTGTGACGTCTTCTTGCTCTAAATCTCCATCACAAATTAGTCTTACTCCACACTCCTTCACCTCAACATCTTCATAATTCCCTTCAAAACAAAATGTTACAAAATTCTTTGCTTCCTTCCATTCCGTTGTATACATATCCCTACGATAATGCAACCATATCATATATGAATCTTGGATTCCCATCACCTCCTTCATAATTGAAACTGGAGTGTAACCGTATAGATTCAGAGAAGCTCCGTCAAAGTTCTTTACAGAGTATGCTTTCAATTTGCAAGGCTTTTTGCACTTGAAAACAACACAAGTTCCATATCCCCTAAACTTATCATAACACCAATCTGAAGGTAATTCAACCTTTACATGATTTCCCGTACTTCTATTTGTAAACCACTCTGGAATGCTAGTCCCATGATATACTATATCTAAATAAGGATCGCCAATTTCTTCCAAGACGAATCCCCATATGATAGTCGGGAAACCCAAAAGCCCAAAGAAAGCGGAAAGTTTTTCGATGTCATTGGAAGATGAGCCAAGAAACTGACCGTATTTGGATAATCCCGACCCTTCTCTTAAAGAGGTGCAATCTTCTGCAAGAATTCTCCATATGCGGGGTGGAAGTTTGGGCAACACTTCCAGCTTCTTGCAACCATTAACATAAAGCTTTCGAAGACGAGAAAGTTGACTGAAACTTCTAGGCAAGCTAGTAAAATTGTTCCCTTCCAAGTCCAGAAGTTTTAAACATGATAAGCCTCGAATGCTCTCAGGCACTTGTTCTAAATTGCAGTAGCTCAAATTCAAAGACTTTAACATATGTAAACCTGCCAATGAAACTGATCTTTCGGGACGTTGTTGCTTCCATGTGAAACCAGAGATTGAAGTCCACCATCTAGACGAAAAGGCTTCAGGCAATTCGTTGACATTTAAGCATCCTGAGAGATTCAAGGCCCATCTGCAGTCTCTCATATTTAAGACAACAAGTCTCTTGAGCATTCCAATTGATGGATGAACTGTAACCATATTCACACAACCTTCAAGATCTAGCTCTTCAAGACTTGTAATCTCTGAGAAGTCAGGGGTGGTTGTTAGGTTAAAACAGTACCTTAGCTTCATTACTTTCAACCTTCTTAAGCACTGGCATCAATAGAAAAAAGATAAGTTCGTATATCATTAGGTGTCAAACACGAACACATGTATGAACAAGTAAATACCTTTGGTGTTGTCCAAAGTTGTTTTATGTGGCTGTAAGACAAGTCGATGGCAACAATGTTTTCCGGATAAAAATCTGAGGGTAAGGACTCTAAAGGCAATCCATGCCAATAAAGCAACCTTAATTTATTGGATAACAAATCCAGTCTTCCAGAGAAGTTTACTGCAAATGGCTGCCAACGTCCTTCGACTTTCGGAAAGCATATTTTTAGTATCCGCAAGTTTTTCATACGTGTAAGAGCTTGTCCATCTATGGGAATATTTTGACAGTTTTTCTTAAGCAAAAGGACTAGAACAATTTCTTCTGCTACCTAGATACAAATAACAGAGATCATCATATTGTACTTGCTTTTATTAAAAAAGATAATAATAAAATAAAACAACAACAACAACAACAACAACAACAATAAAGGCAATTGCTTATACTCAAATGTAATGTTTATGTTGAAAAAGGAATCATATGTCACTTAATACCTTGTTTACATTCAGTATATCAGCCTCTGATGAAATCCACAATCTTGTGCTGTAATTCCCAGGCTTGCTGAATTCTTCACGTATAATTTTCCTTGCCATGCATTGAATCAATTCATGCATTTGAAGAGACATATTACTTGGAGATACCGTTATCAGGAATTTATCAACCAAAACTTCAATAACATTTGGGAAACAGTTGCTGCTGTCTAGTACACTTGCAGCAAAATCTATTTTTTCCCCAATGAAAGCACATGCAATGTCAAGAAACATTCTTTTCTGATCAGATGCCAAGCTATCAAAACTTGGTCGAAGTTTTTGTACTATCTCTGAATTATTATACGTTTGGAGTCTAACCAACTCGCCTTTCCAAACATCCACAGATTTTCCACACAATAATCCACCAAATATTTTGAGAGCCAATGGGTGACCTTGCAAATGTATTATAACTTGGGAAGCGAGCTCTCCAAAATCTTCTGTAGGATGCCTTTTGCCAAATGCATATAAACTAAAGAGCTCAAGAGCGGCATAATCATCTAAAGACTCCATTTCATAAATACCATCCACTTTATGAGACCTTAGCAATTGTTTGTCTTTACCGGTGAATATAATAAGACTTCCAGGATAAAACCAATCACGTGAACCAGCTAGTGCTTCTAACTGCTTCACGTTATTCACATCATCCAAAACAAGCAGGATCCGCTTACATGCCATCCTTTGCTTAATTATCATAGAACCATCTCCAATACTTAATATCTTTAGATCATCTGTTTTCAGAATCTTACCAATCATTTGCATCTGGACTTGAATTAGGCTTTGTTTTTCTTCAACTTCTTTGACATCTTCACAGAAGCAACTTCCTTCAAAGTGGACATACATTAAGTTATAAATAGCTTTGGCAAGGGTCGTCTTTCCTATCTCACTTATACCGCATATTCCAATCATGTTAACCTTATTTGACCCAATGAAGCGTGACAAGTCTAATTTGTCGAAATGGATATCTATGCCAACAAGGTTTTCACCAACATGCAAGGGCCCGTCACATAATTTTTTGAGTATGTCTTTGGAGATGCAATCGATGAACTTATACTCATACCTGTTAACCACAAAGACACAATAAGTAAGAGAAACTACATAGTGTTAAGCTTTAGTCTACAAGACTAATACACAAAAACAAGAACTTTACCCATTTGCCATGTCCTCGAGATCCCATCCAGATAAGTTAGCCGCCATGGATAAAGCTTCCTTCCAGTCGTCGATCTCTGGTCTATTTGAAACTTGATGTTTGGCGAACGCTTCAGCATAGCTATCAGTTTGATTCCTCACCACGTTAGGTTTAACATCATAAAAGATGATTTGAACCTCGTGTTTAGGCTCTCCCATTTGCTTGCACTCGAGTATTTTGACAAGTTCCCTCAAACACCATGATGAAGAAGCGTAATTTTTGGAGAAGATAACTATCAAAAATCTCGATTCTTCAATGGCCTTGTAGAGTTGAGGAGATATCTCTTCTCCTTTAGGCAATTTGGTATCATCTCTAAAAGCATGAATTCCTTTTTGCTTGAAATCATTGAACATATGATCCATGAAGCTTTTGCGGATATCTTCACCTCTAAAACTTACGAAGACATCATATTTCCACCGATGAGGAATGGATGTAGTAGCCATTATCAATAATGAGACCGAGCTGCATTCACAAGTAAAGAAATTCAGAAAGAGTAGACATTATGAATAACAAAGATAGTGATTTTGCAGTTATGAATATCAAGTTGAAGTACAAAGGGCATTTCATCAAAATATCAAAAACTAATAAGATTATTTTTTTTATTCTTCATACTATGTAAAAAATTGGACAATGTTAGTACATATTTGTGATACTCTATATCCTATGCCTTAATAATTACCCGAACACAGTGAAGGATTTAGCATTCGATTTTCACTTCTAATGCTTTATTTATAGTTGGTATACAAACATAGAACAACAAGTTATAATTAGATGAACAAATACAAAATGACAAAATAGATCAAATTGAATCGATACTTATATTGAAATGTTATAAAATGATACAATATTAAAAATTATAATTAGAGTATAAGAAGAAAGCTTACACTTAACGGGTGGATGAAAGTATTTGAGAGTGAATGACTGCAATCAAAATGGAAGATGAAATGAAGTGTTTACAAAGAGTAAAGGCAACTGGGGTTGACTCCAAAGTCAATCTATTTGCATTTCTAGTCCTTCGGTTTTAAATAATATGCAACATAGGTAAATATGATATAAGAGAAAATTTTTTTGTTACTTTTATTTTGGTGTTTAACAAGGGACAAATCCTTATCATCCATCTACATTAATATAATAGTGAGGATTAACCTAAAATTTAGGGTGTGCTTGGTTCAAATTTGAGAAAGGTAAAAAGAAACATAATGATTATAGTGGGGAAAGACAAAGACAAATAATAAGGTCAAAGAAGGAGCCCCAATCCTTATTTTTCTTCACGTAGAACTTTCTCCAAATGCACCTTCGCGCTTAGGCCCTTCCGTAAGGGCGACCAAGTTCATTTAAAAAAAATAATAATAATAATAACACAAAATAAAATTTCATTAAATAATTAAAACGTTACATAAATAAAAACGATACGAAATAAAAACAATAACATATTAAATATAAAAACGATACGAAATACATAAATCATAAATCTAATCATCTCCCGCATGCACAATCATACGAGGAGTACGAGAACCGAAGAAATCCTCTAAGCGAGCCAAATCTTCCTCGTCTAGCAGAGGTTTCCCCGAGCTCGAAGTTGGTAGTCAGTTGATGACCTACACCATCGTTTTGTTCTCCGATAGCCCTATTGATTTTGTGCCGACGTTGTCCGTTATCTTCCGAACACACCGCCACAACTTGTCGCGAACTCGCGATCTGCGGGCTTGATCTTTCAAAAATTTGTCGATCACAGTTCGCTCAGCGTAACGCCGCGGTAACTCTTGTAGTTTTCTTCATCTGTTCATTCTCTGCCCACTGGTCAAACAATTCGATGACGCTATAATAGCTTTTTAGCCTCATCGCCGTTATTGCATTGATTTTGAACGCATACTTGCATATCTTCAACCATGGGGGAGATCAAAGCCATATTAAATCTTGTGTTGAGAAGTATTTTGAGTTTGAATTGTGTGAAATAGATTTGTGGATTGAAGTGTGTTTGTATTGTGTATTTATAAAGGTATTTTTTTTAAACCATTGAATTAAACGGTCAGTTTTTTATATGAAAACGTTTGAAATAATCGATCGTACCCGCGACCAACTTGTGAGAAAAACATTGGACGATCGATTCGCCACATCAAGGACGATCGATCCTTCACTCGATCGTGGGTGTCACGATCGACACTCGATTCCACTATTGCATGCAGCCTAACATTCCCCCCAATTTATTGTGCAATGACTTATTACCCACTATTGAGTAATGGGCCATTGCATTATACTCCAACAAGCACCATTATTCATTATTTTTCTCATTTCTTACCCCCTATAACCCTTTACCAAGCATGCCCTTAATATGTTAACCAAAGTCCATGTCTTTTTCTTGTCTTTCTTATTTATTCACTTTTTTTAATTCACGTTTTTTCTTTTCTTTCATACGTTTGTTTGTTTACGCTGACCGTTATTTTTATCTCTGCTTTCTACGTTTACATTAAGCTCGTTTCATACGCCGTCCATTTTCTTATGTTCGCCCCGTTTTCTTAATTTTCATCCATTTTACGCCGTTCGCTTTCACATAATACAATGTGAATTGTAGAAATTCTTAAATCACAAGTGATATTCTGTGATATTCAGAAAATCACTTGTGAAAACGGATGAAAGCGTATGAAAATAGACGAAAACGTATAAAAGCATAAAAAGACGTATGAAAACGTATGAAAATGGACGAAAACGTATGAAAAATAAACGAAAACGTATGAAAACGGGCGAAAACATATGAAACGTATAAAAACAGACGAAAACATATGAAAAAAAAAAAGAAAAAAAAAGTGAATTAAAAAAAAAAAAAAAAAACAAAAACAAAAACATGAACTTAGGTTAGACATATCAAATCTTAAGTTAATCCGACCATTAGATCAAACTAAATAAATAATGATGATTTATCACTTGATAAGCACCAAAATAAGAATAAGAAAAATAACTCTAACTCTATGATATATATCTCTTTGTTCTTCTCCTTAGTTACGTAGTTTCAAACTTTCAACTATATATGGTGGAAAATAGCACCTAATAACATTATAGCATCCCCATAAAACACATATCAAATTGAATAATTCAAGGGTCATGCTTTTCTATAGATATCTTCACCGAAAATAATACTTCTTTTTCAAGGATCATACTTTTTTAAGCAACAAAAAATAATTTAGTAATCATTATTAAAATTTTAACACAAATTCTACAAATATATGAATGTCGGTTTGGTTATATTGTACTATCCAATTATATTTTATATTGTTGACAGAGCAGTAACAAAAAATATGGCATGGCATCAACTCTAAACCATTCGATTAATTGAGAATTGAATCACGACCTTTAAAATTAAAGTTCATCCTTATCTTATTTCTTTACCCAAATATTTGAAAGGCATTAAGCACTTTTTTTCATTTAAATATTTGAATAAGTTTGAAAAGAATACAGCTTGCTTAGTCAAAATTGGTAGATATGAACTTTCATTTCAAATATGTTATCCAAATACTCATAATTATTAATTAATATCATAACTAATGCATTTTTTAATTTGATCATATCATAATGATATATGATATAGAGACCTAAAGTTATACTCACAGACATGGACTCACTTATTTTACAAACCGTCATGATCATGACACATGGATTTATGCCGCTTTTTAGGCCTAACTTTAGGTCTCTACATCATATCTCTATCATAATTAATACTCAAGTCACGATTATTTTGCATTTGTTTGGTGACTGCCTCACCATAGTGAGGTGAAAAAAAGTGGGTCCCATTTTCAAAAAGTAAATATTTTTTATTTTCTTGTGAGTGTGGGTGGGATATTTAGTTGGGTATATTTGTATAAAGTGGATATTTTAATGAAATGTGAGGGGAAGTTGACCAAAACGAAAGAGATATGTGAAAGTGAGAGAAGTTAAATGGCTACTGATGATTGATGACCCGATCACCACCACTCCCTTTAGTCTTATGTATGAATGAATGGAATGAAATTGTATGATGAGATGAAGTTACAAAGGGTAAAGGCAATTGGGTTGACTCCAAACTAGCAAAGTTGGGAATTGAATAAATTGGGTTATCAAATCAGAATTTTGGGTTTTTTATTTTTATTCCTAGGTAGGAGTACAACATAACTTCAGCCAAATGACAACAACAATAATTCGGGCCACACAAATCTAAAACTACAACGATTCTCACTTCAATGGTCCTAGAAATTACAAATATGACAATTCAGCGATCAAACCCAAACATACTCATAACCACTAAAGGGAAAATCACTCTTTTACCCAACAACTACCGAACAAATAGTTTTACTAATAAGTTAGTACGTTATGGGTAATTAGATCAAATGATAACTTTTCAAATTTTGAAATGAAGTATAGTTAGCATACAGACATAATGAGTTATAAGATGAGCAAACAATAAGAAAAGCAATTTGAGATAGAATGACTTACAATTTTACGATGGATATATGGAATTCTATGGGAAATTTGGTACGTGAATGAAGGCAATTAAAAATGAAAGATCAGGTCAAGTTAAAAAGAGTAAAGACAAGTGGGTTGACTCCATGTCAACTTAGATTCACTTCCAGTCCCTCGGTTTCTCATAAGTTGGCAAAGTTGTATGTAACTAGTAGTTTCCTACTTCTTTCTTGTGGTGCTTCAAGGTGTTGTTGAGGATATTTCCTCATATTAATGTCGCCAACAAGGGAAAGAAACCGCGTTACATTCTTAGATACTTCAATTACTCGGTTACCTCTTTTAACAAGACCTGAAATCTTGTCATAATTGTTTTTTATAACTTTATCTTCCAAAAAATATTCGCCTTTTTATAACACAATGAAAAAAATATAAAAATAAATATTTTGTTAATTAATCATTTGGCAATGAATTTTGGTTACTTTATTTGAAATAGATTTGTTACAGCTTTGATCAACCAATAAATTTTTTTTGTGTTGCATTATTTGAAATATTTTACTAAAATAACTTTTATTCTTATAAAAAAAGGAGTGTCATTTAAAACAATTTGATGTACAATATAGTTTGATGATACTGATTTTAATAAGTTAAACGCATGACTTTAATTTTTTAAAGTTATCCCGTATTTTTTTCAAGCATTGTGTGTCATTGTTTTAGTGTTTATGATGTATTACCATTATTATAAGCCAATTATGTTCAAAATTACATATCTTGTTTTATAAACCCTTTTGACTTTCTCATTCATAGCCCATTCTTCTTCATATATTTCTTCATCTCTCATTGAGACTATAGCAAATCTGTTGCCTCCGTGATGATTCAAGTGTATTGAAAGATAATGTTATCCTTCATTTAATAATTGTACGTTGTTGAAAATCGCATTAACCTTATGTATGAGAAACTTGATTTCCTCAATATTGAGATGACTATTCGGACAAGAAGATTACGGAATATCATTTACTCCGTAGTAATTGTTTTCTTTCACATATTAATTTTAATAATCGTGTATGTCATAAATGTTCAAATTTGTTAATACAAATAAATGAGATGCAAGTCATATTGAAGAATGAGATGAATCTGTGATCATACTTATGTAAATTCATTGGTTGAAACTTTATCATTGTTTGCATTATTAAAGCATTTGCATATTTTCTAAGCAATTGAGCATTCTGGGCATGTTTTCAATATTCTTCGATGTTTTTTGCCATTTAATTATTTGGAAATTACCTATTTGTAGTGCATTCTTTCATTTTTCACATATTTATGATGAGGGATTCAATGAGAAAAAAAAAAAAACTAAAAATTTTCAGCCACACATTTTAAATAAGACACATTTCAAATATGGGGAATTTGAAGGAGAATACATCTCTTTGTTTATTAAATGCTAGCCATGTGTTTTTCTACCTTTTCTATTTTAAATTTATTATTTTGAAGATGGCTTTTTTTCTAGATGATATGAGTAGGTTTTATTGGTTTTACTTTAGTAGTGAAACAACTTGTGTTACCACTATACCACATTATGTTTAGAGGTTACGATGGGGCATGAAAGGCTTATAACAAAGTTTATTTGAACAACATAATACATGATTTTCAATCGGTTTGATTTTTTAAGGCAACCACGCAGCACCAAATCATCATTATCCATGTCAAATCATGAGGTAATGATTTTATTGAAGTTTGCTACGTGATTTTTGCTATGAATTTGTCTCCATTTTGCATATTCTATGTCTTGATTAGGTTTTTTCTTTGTTTTCGAACGACAAACAGTAATTTCTACATCACTCACATCCCGAATTGTTCACAAAATGGATACCTATAGGTATTTGCCTATCCTAAGTGACGAATATCAACAGATTTTCCTTTTTTTTAAAATCATACGTTACATATGAGTTAAAAATTGTAGTTTACCAACATATTTTCCTTTCTCAAAAAATCATACGTTATATGAGTTGAAAATTGTACTTTACCAACAGATTTTCCTTTCTCAAATCATACTTTATATAAGTTAAAAATTGTACTTTTATTATTTGATACACATTTTTTCCTATCCATATGGTTACCTTAAATGAATTAAAATTTTGGGACGTATTAAATGTTGAAAATATATAGTACTTTGTTATTAAATCTGCTTTGATACACTTATTTTGTGTATAAATTTTTTATCCTCTATCTTTTATACGATTTGCATGCAATCTTGAAATCTCAAAAACAAAAAAAAATGTTGTCAATCTATCGTAATAACTTTTTCCATGGACGTTCCCACCATGCCATGAACAACACACCGTGTAAACCTTCAAGGTAATATGATTTTTTGGTGTTTGAAATCAATTTTTTAATGTGTTGGTTGCTTTAAAAAAATGAGCTATAAAACCAAATAAGTTGTGCTATTGTTTGTGTTCATGTTCTTTAGTTACTTTCAGTTTATGAAATGTTCCCAAAAGAATTCCTAGAATATGATCGAATGCCACAGTTCTAAAGGTATTTCATCGAAATTTAAATCAGGCGTATTATAATGAAAAAATGTCACCATATAGTTTTTTAACTATTTTTGTTTTCATATAGATTTATGATGTGTTTTTCGTATGAATGCTCTTTGCAGCCACTCATCTGTTTGGCCATGGATTTTGATTACTGATACTTTGAAAATCATTTTATTAAATTTTAGCAATTCATCAAACATGAAGCTTTTTATTTGTTATCAATGTTATTAAGTGATTTTAGTTCCTATTAAATATGTTTTCTTTTTATTTAAGGCTTGTGATGATTCATTGAAGGATGATTGCTAATGGAAAACAATTACAACATGTTCTGTACATTTGCTATTAACTAAAGTAATTTATCATGTATCATGTACTATATTGCGAGAAACTCTATAGTTAAATTTTGGCGAAACAACATATGTCTGCCACTAAATTAAAAGGTTCATATGAGTATCACATATTATTTGTTGATCATTTTTTAATGCACAAAAATCTACTCTTTCGGTATTCGCCCAAATACTTTGCATTTTGATGTTTATACAACTGCCATTTTGTAATTGTTACGAAGATAGTGTTTTGGTATTTGCACAAATGCTTTTCTATTTAGAGGTTTATGTAACTACCATTTTGTTATTGTTACGAAGAAAAGTTGCAAAAAACTTATGTGAGGCTTTCATTACAATTTGTATGTAAACAAAAAGATATGATATGATATATTTCAAGTATCTCTTTTAGAATTACACTCAGAAGAATTATTGAGATATACTCAGCAGATTGACAATTGTAAATGGCTTTTAACACGTTAATTGTTAGTGCATGAGTGCATGATCGTTATTTCTTGTACCGACTTTGATTCAATTTTGCAACTAAACAAAGTATATACTAATCATGATCAAGTAGACCTTTACTTAATTAATTTACCCAATAAAGTTTCATTACAGTTACTTGATTTTAGGGATCTTTGATCATGGTCTTTGTAGGTGTTTTTGGTTCCTGCACTAATTCACGGGTTGATTTTAGGGGTCTTTGATCATGGTGATACGCGTACAACGCGCGTTCGGGGTCAAAGGAACTTCCTTTTCGTCGAGCAAGGTTTTCAACATCCTAGGCAGTGAACCTAATCGTTGTAGTGTAGTATTAGGGTAAGCCTCGGGAATTGATATCGTTCTCTAGGGGAATAGGAATGCTAGTGAGAATTTACTACGCTAAGGTTGGGGTTGAGGAAGATTATTTTTTTTTATCTTTTTTTATATTTTTTAGAAAATAGAAAGGTACGAATCTCGGGGTATTGGATTTGGGGGTTTGGTATTCCTACCGATTACTCTACTTATCTAATTGTCTAACCTAAGGTGAGTGTAGTCTATGTCTATTGTTGTGTGCTCGTATGATAGTTAAAAATGTGTTTACTTAGATGTTATTACTCCCTAGTTATCTCCTATTGATGGTTGAATTGTCACGTCCTTATTCTTAACGCGTTGTGTTTCCTAAGGTTTTAGGGTATGCGTTTCTCCCTAACTCTTTGAAGCTACCTAAGGTTAATGACTACGAAATCTCTAGGATTCATAAACTTAACACTAAGGTTATCTTTGGATGTTTAGCCTACAATTCCACTAGTAATTATAAACTAATGTTCAACAAAGATTAATCAAGCATTAAAAACACAACGAATGACATATCGCAATACTAGGTCAATCACAATTAAGATAAAAGACAACCAATCAATATTCAACCTAAGCAAACACACAAGTAAATTAGCCGGACATGGTGAACATGCAAGCATACACACAAACAATTGGCGACATAATTAAATTAATGAAGTAAATCACTTATCTTGTTGTAAAATAGGGTATGGAACCCTAAGATACTGCCCAAGACAACCTTGGTTCGGTTTAGGTTTTTACTCCACACCACTACCTCCCTAAAAACTGAAAATTCGAATTCTATATATAGTGTTACAATCTGCGACGGCGTCACTCTTTAATTGTGACCTTGATCGGTCGCCGTACCATTAGGTTTTCGTCTTGGCCATGTCAACTCGGGCGGCGTCACCTTATGCTCGTGACGCCGTCGGCTTCAACCTCTGACGCCGTCGGGATTCAAATCTAGGCCGTCTGAGTCGTGACGCCCTACTCTTTTAAACCTGATGCCGTCACTTGTAAATTAACAATTTGGATACTGAGTCGTCTCAAGATGTGTCGCGACAGCGTCGAATTTAAGCAATGACGCCGTCCCCTTCAGTTCCAGCAGCTTGAGTGTCTCGATTCTTGACTATGGCCATTTCCTTCTTATATTCGCGCCTTTTCGTCCGAATAAGTGTCACTCCAGCAATTTGCCTTCAATAGACCTAAAAAGTAAAAAGGAACGAAATTAAGTAATAACGGATACAAAAGTGATCAATTAAGGGCTTAAATGACCCCTCAAAAGTGTACCTTTTAAATCCTTATAAAAAATCCATACACTTGGTATTTGCTTGTCCTCAAGCAAATGTGCTTTTAAACAATTAATTTATAAGTTAGGGGTCATGAAGCGTTAGTTTCGAACAATTCACAACACATATAAGCCCCGCAAAATTCATAACAAGCACGCAAATTCCATACTTGCACCTCACATGGAGTGTTTGGATACTCTCATCTCTCGGGTGTATATGAAATATTACAAGTTGGAAATGGAAGATAAACACTCATTAACCGGTCCTAGTACATAGATTACCATAGCCTTGAGACTAGATCAAACTTTCATCGCTTTGGCGTAAGCACCTAGGAAAAACTACCCAAGAGGTCTTCTAAAGGGTTGTAACGTTAGGCTTACGGTAGGGAAACAAAGGGTTTGGTGGAATAGGCGATTAAGTGGTGGCAAGTCAAAAATCTTTATGTTACAAGCATGAGAAGAATGGCGTTGCTAAGCCAAGACTCGACACTCTAAACTCTAGATAACTGAAACAAACAAACATAAATTTAAAGATAGATGTTGGATGTTCGGCCGTTTTTTTTTTGAATCACTCTTTTTTTGATTTTTTTTTTCACATACACTTTTACTCTACCATCCTCTACGATAACATCAAAATAATAGGGATTTATCACATCCCTACACTTGAGTTTTTATTACTCTAACACAGATTTGACTCGAATAGAAAAGATCAAAACACTTGGAGTACATTATTACGCAAATGAAGGGAATTTGAATTTAACGTTCCTTCCCGTCATTTCATAAATTTTAACTTTTCCCATGAGTCCCAATCGTCCCAAAACTGTGTACAAAGGATATGACTCGACTTAGCAACTTATGCAAGCAACTAGATAATTGAACTAAGGGTTTAGTGTGACAACAATAATGCACTAAAAGTGAGTGTGTACAAGGTAGGCTAAGGCGATTTGGGTGTACATTTGGGGGTGGATTGTAAACAATGCTCTTCATTGATATTCCGGAAAACCGAAACATCACGAGAACCGCGAAAAGGATAGGCTCTGAGGGGTTAACTAGGGGTATCGTGTACTAAAAATGAGTACAACGCAAGGGTGTTGGGGAATTACTCAACCGATGTGGAAGAAGTAATTATATTACGGGTATCAAACATGGGTTATCCTAATGCCTCTTATCATTTAGTTATTCCTAACTACACAAGTGTAGTCTCACTAGCGATCTCGGAATGCATCACAAAACAAGTTCTAGAATCTATTATACTATCGGTTCATACTCTAAGCATCAAAGACGAATGCTTTAATTCCTACAAATCTAAGGGCGATCCTCACATTTTGGGTGGAATTTAAGTGTTAAAGGGTTTTTGTGCTAGTCATATAACTTCCTATCCATGAGACGCTTTATTAATACTAATGGCCCACTCCTATATGTTATGAAAAATTTTAAATTTGGTGCCAAAATTACCCTAACCGATATTTCTCATGGTTTATTACACAAATGAAATTGGACAAAGCAAATAGTCAAGGATAAGCATAGTTTCAAAGTTCCCGTTTTATTTTCCCTCCCTACACTTAAACTGAACATTATCCCCAATGTTCCCCGAAAGTATCAAAGTTATGATAATGGAAGGTAATTAAAAACGAAAGAAACTAGTACTCCCCTAATTAGCTCGGTAGGATTCGTGTGAAGTAGTGGTTAAATCTTTCTTCAAGAAGAATGTATGCGTGAAAAACTCCTTCCAATCTTATGTTTCTTCTTCTTGATAAATAAAACCTGCACACGTGAAGAAAACAAACGAAACCTTCGCGTAAAATCGGCGGTAACAATATATATAAGACTCTACTAAACTAGGATATAATGCTTGTGGAATGGATGTTTACAGATTTTCTGGAAAATTAAGACTTGGAAAATTCCAAAAATTTATAAGTAGCTCAGAAAACGAGAAAAAGTAGTAAGCTGTTTCTACTCCTCCTGGCGTCGTCAGGTTGCGACCCTAACGCCGTCAGGTTATCATGACAGAAACTGGTCTGCGATTTTCTGGAAAAAATTCTGGAAAATTGTTATCTTTAAAATCTGGAAAAAATTTCCTGCAAAACATCCATTATGACTCGATACAAGCATTTGACTCGAACAAACACACATGTATATCTTTTAAATAATCGCAATTCTCATGTTCACGTTCTTTTTGAAAACGTGTGTAATCCTCCCTACACTTATCCCTTTTGTAAAATACCTTTATATGTAATTAAGACGAGGTTAAAGGCAAAATAAAGCATTTTTACAAATTCAAACATGAGAATAAAGTCATAAAAAATCAATAAAAAGATATACGACACACAAGCAAGCAAACAATTAAGCATGGGTTGCCTCCCACGAAGCGCTTTTCTTTATTTATACTCGAAGTCGTGTCCCTACGTAGTCTCGTTTTTCATTCTCAATGAAAATTCTATCATATTGACAAAATTTTCATTGACTCTATACCTAGGCCCTAGGGTCAAACAATCCTTATAATAAAGTCTCCTTTTCTCCCACATGAAGTTCAAACCTTTTTCAACATCGTATTCGCTTTTTTCCTCAAAAGCTCTAATGTTGTCTCGTTCAAAAAGGGATAAAGGGCCATATCCATTCGTCTTCCAAGACATCCTATAAGTGATCTCATCGTTTCCTTCCTTAAACCTGACCGTTCTTTCATACTTGTTATGGCTCATTTTAGAATTTTCAACAAACGGTTTTCCTAGCACTACTTGGGATAAGCTATAGTCAATGACACATCCGATGTCTTCTAGGACCACAAAATCAACTAAGTAGGTGAAATTTCCAATAAAGACGTGTACATCTTTGACTCTTCCCACAAAGTTGCAAACCCCACCCGGATACTTAGGATCTCTCCTAATCTTAAGTCGCTCATTCATAATGTCATTGTATACAGCTGATGACATCACATTAATAGGAGATTCCGTATCTATGTAAGCATGCTCGACATTCCTATATCCAATCATATAAGGGATTTTTAGGTTCCAAGGATTTCCTCTCCTAATCTTTGGACATATCCTAATGATGGGTGATCGGGGATTGTCTATTATGTATTGATGGTAAGCAACCTCTTCCTTAGTGGGGTAAAGATTAAAGTAAGCACTATCCTCGTCATTCACATTATTATTGACAAAACTATTATCCGAATTACTGCTGATCATAGAGCCAACAACAGAGGCGCTAACCACTTTCTCAACAGCATCCCTAATTGTACTGTCAAATACCTTTCGAAAATCTTGAAGGTCATTGTTTCTACTCACATAACAGCTTCGGCGGTTGTGTTGGTTATTGGGTTGGGTTTTAAGTGAAACTGATTTATTTGGTGGTGGGTTGTTGCATGATGAGCTATCACCTTCCATAATGAAAAGGGATGAGGGTACGAACAAAGGTCACAAAGAAGGGGGATAGACTATGAGGGAGCTAAAAATAAGAAAAAATCTTACTTGATAGGAATCAAGCAAGGAAACCTAAACGAGGTGGATTCCTAACTAGCTATTCTATTCCCGTGGCTGCCCCAAAAAAACTTGCAGCGCATTACACGCCGTTCGGGGTCAAAGGAACTTCCTTTTCGTCGAGCAAGTTTTTCAACACCCTAGGCAGTGAACCTAATCGTTGTAGTGTAGTATTAGGGTAAGCCTCGGGAATTGATATCGTTCTCTAGGGGAATAGGAATGCTAGTGAGAATTTACTACGCTAAGGTTGGGGTTGAGGAAGATTATTTTTTTTTATCTTTTTTTTTATATTTTTTAGAAAATAGAAAGGTACGAATCTCGGGGTATTGGATTTGGGGGTTTGGTATTCCTACCGATTACTCTACTTATCTAATTGTCTAACCTAAGGTGAGTGTAGTCTATGTCTATTGTTGTGTGCTCGTATGATAGTTAAAAATGTGTTTACTTAGATGCTATTACTCCCTATTTATCTCCTATTGATGGTTGAATTGTCACGTCCTTATTCTTAACTCGTTGTGTTTCCTAAGGTTTTAGGGTATGCGTTTCTACCTAACTCTTTGAAGCTACCTAAGGTTAATGACTACGAAATCTCTAGGATTCATAAACTTAACACTAAGGTTATCTTTGGATGTTTAGCCTACAATTCTACTAGTAATTATAAACTAATGTTCAACAAAGATCAATCAAGCATTAAAAACACAACGAATGACCTATCGCAATACTAGGTCAATCACAATTAAGATAAGAGACAACCAATCACTATTCAATACCTAGGTTTCATAGATCTAAGCAAACACACAAGTAAATTAGCCAGACATGGAGAACATGCAAGCATAAACACAAACAATTGAAGACATAATTGAATTAATGAAGTAAATCACTTATCTTGTTGTAAAATAGGTATGGAACCCTAAATGCACTTTGAACAACCTTGGTTCGGTTTAGGTTTTTACTCCACGCAACTACCTCCGTAAAAACTGAAAATTCAAATTCTATATATAGTGTTACAATCTGCGACGGCGTCACTCTTTAATTATGACGCCGTCGGGTCGTCGCCATTAGGTTTTCGTCTTGGCGACGTCAACTCGTGACGGCGTCACCTTATGCTCGTGGCCGTCGGCTTCAACCTCGGCCGTCGGGATCCAAATCTAGGCCGTCTGAGGTTGTGATGCTACTCTTTTAAACCTTATGTCGTCACTTGTAAATTAGCAATTTGGCTTAAAGTCGTCTCAAGATGTGTCGCGACGGCGTCGCATTTACTTGCATGTGCCGTCCCCAGTTCCGGCAGCTTGAGTGTCTCGATTCTTGACTATGGCCATTTTCTTCATATATTCGCGCCTTTTTGTCCGAATAAGTGTCATTCCAGCAATTTGCCTTCAAGAGACCTAAAAAGTAAAAAGGAACGAAATTAAGTAATAACGGATACAAAAGTGATAAATTAAGAGCTTAAATGACCCCTCAAAAGTGTACCTTTTAAATCCTTATCACATGGTCTTTGTAGTTGAAATAAATGACTTTATATGGAAAGAAGAGAAATGAAGAAGGGAAAAAGAGAAAAAGAAGAGGAGAGGAAAAAAATTGATTCTAATCTTGTATTACTGAGTTAAAAAGAAAAGAAGGAGAATGTAAGCAAAAAATACTTTAAAGTCATCGTTACTCCATTTGATCCTAATTTGACAAGAAGATTATGAGAGTAATTTTGGTGTAATTTACTATTCTTTACTTTCCTCTCATCTCCAAAAAATCTTTCCCTTTCTCTCCACCAATAAAATCGAGAACATAGCTTTATGTACGACATTTATTATCTAAAAGGC
>OU343219.1:58695933-58755573 GCA_910596185.1 Chrysanthemum makinoi
TGGATTTACCTTAGTCATCTTAGACTTTGATTACTATTGTTATCACTTTTGGAGATTAGACATTTTATGGTTTCATTTTACTGTTGAACCTTTGGGAACTTTTGTATTGTTCAAGTCGTGTTGACTTGTTACCCTTTTGATTATTATTATAAGACTTCCGCTTGCATGGTTTATATGTATTGTTGTGATTTGGCACCATAAATGTGATACTTCTACCCTTATCGGGTTGGAACATTTACATTCCCAAAGTTTACCTACTAGTATATAAAGAGGGTTAGGTTCTAGGGTTTCATACACTTGTGCATTGAATTAACCCTAGATCTCTCCTATCCTCTCTCTAGTCTATATTCGGCCGAACACCCCATTTGTAAGGGAGTTTGGTTTCGTTTTTCTTAAACGAGGACTTGTGTTAGATCTAGCAATCGGTTGATTCGTTTGGTTAATTCGTGTGTACAAGAACGTGGTTGTAAGACATAATTCTTACACCAATAAGTACTTCTTTGTTTTGCTTTGCTCAAGGGTTGTTTTGCTTTTCTCGAGGGATTTGACATTCGCAAGAGGTACGTTACGCATACTTTCAGTTAATTAATTTATTTGTTATTATCTTTAAGTCTTCCGATGTGTACTCTTGATGTCTTTATGTTTTATTGTATTTAATATATCATAAACTCAACAGTGGCATCACGAGCCTTGTATAACAAGTAATTAATTACTGAAACACATAATTAAAATAAACATGAATGTGTTATTATTTGTATGCTTAGATCTAGGGTTTGCAAAACCTAAACCCTAATTTTTGAGTTTTTTATATGGTGCCCTAATTAGGGTTTTGTAAACTATTGTTTTAATTGGATTAGAAACCTAAGATGCATGCAACTTTATGTGTATATGCGTAACTTTGATTTAATTGCATTAATTGTTAAGTGTAATTTATGTCCATGATAATTATCTGCATGTTTTATCATGGATCTGCTTTTATTGTATGTCTTTCTTGTTTAAGTGATATACACTAAATTTTGATAAATCTAAAATTGGGGAAGACCTCAATAATTATTAATTTAATCAATTATGTGCTATGTGTATGTATTAATTTTGACTTCGCAATCGATGAATCTATGCATGTGGTTCACCTTGTACATAGATGAAAACGGGTGAAAGTCTTAATTAAATATATGCATATTGGAAGATCTAGAATTGGTTATTAATAGGATTTATCAAAACCGTTTGCATGTGGCTATTTGATATGCATGACTTTTATTTGTTATGCATTCATTGTTTATTTGTTTATTTTTATAAATACTTGCTTGTTTGTTTTGTGTAACAAGGGTATTTTTACAAGAAAAATAAATTGACCTAAACAATGGTGAAACATGTATTTTAAGAATAGTAATCATAATCGTTTAATTGATTGATGACTTTGGTACAAATGGTCGGAAAGGCTCACCCATGAGAATGAACTAATAAAAGGGGTTTAAAGAAGTGCGCACAGTCCCACTGAAAGGATGTCTAAGGTTGTGCTTTAGCGTGCACTGTCCTCGCCCTCTGTAAGTTCGAATGGAGCTACTTAGTAAGCCATTAATTGTGCAAGCTCATCTTAAGGGCGAATTAGTTTTAATTCCATGCGCACCCGGTTGGTAATTACCGAAACACTAAGTGTTTACACTTATGCAAAAGTACGGTATAATGGATGATAATTAATACTAAATTCCTTGATTGGTGAATACCTCAATTAAAGTTTGATGATCAAAAGCTTATACATTAAAACAAGATATATATGTTTTAATAAAAACTATGCTACAAAGATGAATGCATGACATCTTTGTACATATTTGATTTGACATCAAAACTATTACCCTTTAATTTAAGTTATATGCCATCCAACGAAACGGAAACACCTAAGATTATTTTTATTTGCGTGAGATCGTGACTTAGATCATAATCAAAGGGTAAAATGTCCACGTGTCGTGAGAGCGGGCATGGACGATTTTGCAGTTTCTTAAGTTGGACAACTTAATTGAGTTTTGTAGTGAGAGATGGCAACTCAAGGCATAAGATGGGATAAAACATGTTTACATGGCGATTGAAATTGGCTATATGTAAATCCCATAAATCTAGGAATTGCAATTGAAATTGGCAATTGAGCAATAGCTCTACCATTTTGTATAAGGTTCATTACTAGTAGATCAACTGACGTGATGAAATTATGACAATTTGGATCCTAGTTTTCAATAATATTAATTGGTTATATGAATATGAACCTTGGGTATTTAATTGTTTATTGAAAAGGTTAATTATCGAAAATACTAAAATTGAATTTTGTAATTCTTTTGAATGTATAAATGCAACATTTAACTAAAACGTGGTTTAGTCTTTGTTTAGTAAATTGATCCATTCTAGCATTCAAACAAATGTTTGATCGAGAATAATTCTTGATAAGACAAACGAAGTCTCTTTTCCATGAGAGAAGCATGAGACTCAATCCTATTCTTTTTCATGAATGAGAAAGGTATAATAGGAACATTTGAATTGTCTAAATTCTAAATGTAACTCATAGCAATGAATTGCACATCTTATTTTCCATAAAGCATTACGAGGTGAATCCTTTTTGTAACAACATGAATATTGGTTAACTGGAAAATATGTATGTGAGTTACAAAATTAGAAGCTAGACAAATTACCGCAAAAATTGGTAAAAGGAAAACTAGCATATTTTATCTAGTTGTTTTGCTTTAGCCTTTAAAGGTACTACATACCAATATGGGGATGGTAGGCCTATTAAGGAAGAAATTGCATACCCAATTTTTCAAGTTAATAACATTGATGGATAACCATCATTCAAAGAGTAAAATACACCTTTTAGTACCTTAGTAATGATTACGTATGGTTCTTTAAAGGTGTAGGAAAGTAAAAGCAAGCAAGTTTTTTCACTGTTTATGCAACACTTACAATGTTGTCAGATCAGTGGGAGCATTTGTGTTGCATTCTGAATAAAGTTGTTTTAATGATTTCTAATTCAGTGGGAGCTACAAGCCTTATTTCGTGTAGTAACCCAGTTATCTTCAAAGATAATTACTTTCAATTGTAGGCACTTATGTTTTTAAGGATGTCGTATGTCGTTTCCTTACAAATATATCTAGTCCTATATCTACTAGTTATATCTATGACACAAATCATATTAATCAAATAAATGAACGTGTATCGTGTTGTTTATATGTTACATGATGTTGTTCCATGCACAAGTGGGAGAAATCTTTATTTTGTGCAAGGTACAATACATATTAATGTGATTTAAATGAATTCTCTTGACTGAAAAGTAAGAGAATAACGTTCTAATAGGAAGTATACATTTAAATATGTATGATTGCCCTATTAAGAACATGTGTCAAGATGATAACAAAGACTACTTTATTTTAAATATTTATGTCATTCAATATTTAAGAAACACTTGTAGTTACAATTTATGTTACGTGAGAACGTGAACTAGATTGTAGCCCAAGGTAAAATATCCACGTGTCGTAAGAACGAGCATGGATGATTCGGTTTTCTTACATGGAACATATCATGGAATGACATAATTAAATGAAGTAATCTAATACTACCTTGAATTTGAGTATTCGTTGAATGACTTAAATATATGTAGTAAATATTAACTTGAAATATGTTGAAACCTCGGTGTTCATAATTATTTTAATTATAAATGTTTATGATTTTGTAAAGTCACAAACATGAAGTCTTTTAATACAAGACTTAGAATATAAAGTAAGACGTTAACTTGCTATGTTTTAAGACATATGCATGAAGTCAATGAGTTGATCAAAGACTTATAACGTATAGTGGGATTATAACTGTTATATCTTTTGACATGGTCAAGAATACTTGTGTTATAATACATGCAATTGACTTGGTAATTCTATTGTACCATTAAGTTTTACTTTGTTGGTAAATAGATAATCCAAAGAGTAGATGATTATCTTAAATATTGTTAGATTAATCTTACAATATTAATTCTAATGAAATACCATAGTTTTATGGTATGTTCAGAATCAAAATCTATTGGCATTGTTTGATTCAAGATAACTATAGTTTCTTCCAAAAGTTATCAAGGTTAGTAGATTGAGTATAGATTGAATATACTCAATAAGACTCCAACCTAGAAGATTAATAAGACACCATTTGTTTATGGAATGTGATGAATCACATTAAGTCTTATAAATGAAGTTCTGATTTGTTAAACTACTTATAGAGTGAGTTGTAACAAACTAATGTTAGGAACTGTCAATGTTTTTGTAATATCCCAAAAGAACAATGTATTGTTGCTCTACTTGCTAAACTATTTAAAGGTAATCTTTAAATTTTTAAAGGCAAGTGGGAGTTTTGTTTAGATCTTGAAAGATTGAATTACAAAATACACAATCTTCTAAAATGCACTAGCAAATATCATGATGAGGCTAAACATGAAAATGATAGACCTTAATATGATGGAATTGTCATTCATAGATCCGTAAGGATATCTCGGATATTTAATATGCTGAGGAATATGAGTTACAGGATCATGGTAAGCCTGTAAATCATAATGATAAATTTACCAAATGTTGAATTGTGGAAAATCAATCATACTATGAATGTAGAGATGCTGTCCATAAAGATAATCAACTTTAGATACTTGATTTATCTTAATAAATGAAAATAAGTTTCTTCAAAGGATGGAAACCCTAGTGGTTTAAATCTTTGTGTAGAAATCATATGGACAATATTGTACATGTATTTAATGTATGTCTAGTGATAATAATATCAATCATACTTAAGCAATTAACTATGATTGAATATTCTTTCCTAGATACATTAAATAGAAGTATCAAGATTATAATTGTCATACTTAGTTTCATTGATATGAAACATTGACAATGAATATCAAAACTCTTTGTTGTGGAATTACTTTTGCGAGGACGATAAGTAATGCAAAGGAGTTTTATGAATTCAAATAATCTTTGAATATGTACAAATTGCAAGAATCCATGAATGGATATATGCATGCATCTAGGAGATGATTCTTATGTTTAATATTAAATCCATGTTTGATTTAATAATTAAAATAAGATAGCTCATAAGTATTCTTGAAAGCTAGTGGGAGTATTATTTTAAATCTTATATGTTGTATGGGCAACTACATTCCACCTAAATTAAGTTTTAGTTGGGAATGAAACTTCATTTGTAAGATTTGGAAATATGACATACAACCTTGGAATATATGTTTATTACTATAAACATATGCGGTAAAATAAATGAGTCTAATAGAACATGATGGATATATAATGAGATCTTAAAGTCGGCTTAAGATTCATCATGTACATCATGTTGTAAGTTGTTGTGTCATGCTTGATTACAAGATGATTTGACAACATTGAAAGTTGTTAGTGTAATAAATATTTTAAAGGAATATGTTTGGATTTAGAATCACATTCCACAATGGAGATGCTCCTAGATTCTATGGATGATTATATGACAATTGTTTCATAATTGTCATTGCAAACAAACTTGAGTTTTGGTAGGCACCAACATTACACTATAACTGTTCAAAGTTTACGGATGTTTAAAGAGCATATTGTTGTACACAATGCTGAGTATAATTGAGATGACACTCAATTCTAGTATCCTTGATGATGACCATGTTGACTAGTTATGCTCAACTAAGAGCATAGTTGCATTATACATTAAAGAATAAAGAATACTTTAAAACTTTAAAGTTTTGAAAGATGATTGTCATAAAAGGGTGGTTCAGGTTATCACGCACCTTAAGGAATAATATGACAATATCAAGATATGTGTAAACATATACAAGAAATTCACTTATTGAATTGAAGTATTCTCAAAATTCATATAGATCAAAGTTAGTTGAAATTATGCCTTGTCAACAAGTATGATTATCATGACTTGAGGCAAAATTCATTAACTAAGAATTATCATGCGTTGATCTATTTAGTATTTGGATAAAGGATGTTAAACAATTATTATTTATAATGAATTAAAGTACGGTATACGTTTAATTTCATTTATAATATTGTCCTGTATTTGCATGTTTAAATCCTTGAATAACTTAAGTTATTCTAAATAGTCCGTTGTCGATCAATAACATGGGAATGATATTGAATTAAGACAAATCAGAGTATTAGTTAGAATATACTTGAAAGTATATTGATGCGTAGCATGACTAATTCAGATGATATTCAATGTATTGAGTATAGGACTTATCCCACCCGCATGATAATACTTTATGGATCTTTGTCATTAAGTATATCATGAATATTTATCCTCTGACTTGAGATACAAGAGATATGTCATGGATGTAGTGCATTTTTGTGAAGCAATCTAGCTATCGTCCTGGTAGTTATAAGGGTTGTTTTGAAGTGTTGCGAAATTGTGAATCCGCTTGTAGTCAAAATGGGATTTGTTTCCTTCAAATTTATTTTGAAGTATAATCTCTTTGGGCCCCTCGTAGGATTGTTAAGATGTTTGTATGGCCATACCCAAGGTCTTCGGAATATGTTCGAAGAATTGGTAATCTTAATCAATCATATAAACGAGAACAGAATAGTTAATTTAGAAATGAGTGAGATCCATATTCTTATTAACATGGTATTAGAAACAAAAGGATGAATATGATGATGAATCATCAAACTTGGTTTTCTCCAGAAAACCATACACGAGTTGTACCGGGGGCATTGGCGTGTTGCTAGACGCTAACCAATGTCATTTCACGTTTTGTAAACATATCCAAGTGGGAGCTTTGGAAATATATATTTACAAACATGTGAATGTTCGGATTCGAACTCGTGACAACGGGATTGCACACATTAGCGAATGAGAATTAAAGTTAAATAATTAATGTTTATGTTTACGATTAATTATTGCACATTAAGTCGGTTAACGATCGTTAAGTATTTAACGGAAAAATGACTAACGACCGTTAAAATGAAAAGAAAAGGACTAGAAATGGAAGACTTGGAAAAAGTTATGGGTTCTCTTTGGGCTTGTCTACATGGCCGGCCAAAGGGTGGGTTTCAACCCAATACCTAACTTGTTCCCAAAGTTTCCCTACTAGTATATAAAGAGGGTTAGGTTCTAGGGTTTCATACACTTGTGCATTGAATTAACCCTAGATCTCTCCTATCCTCTCTCTAGTCATATTCGGCCGAACACCCCATTTGTAAGGGAGTTTGGTTTCGTTTTTCTTAAACGAGGACTTGTGTTAGATCTAGCAATCGCTTGATCCGTTTGGTTAATTCGTGTGTACAAGAACGTGGTTGTAAGACATAATTCTTACACCAATAAGTACTTATTTGTTTTGCTTTGCTCGAGGGTTTTTTTGCTTTGCTCGAGGGATTTGACATTCGCAAGAGAATGCGTTCGCATACTTTCAGTTATTTAATTTATTTGTTATGATCTTTAAGTCTTCCGCTGTGTACTCTTGATGTCTTTATGTTTTATTGTATTTAATATATCATAATCTCAACACAATCTTCCAGAAAAGTTCACTGCATCGTTCATTGGTAGTTTTAGAATCGCCAAGTTTTCATTAAAACGCAATGCTTTACCGTCTATATCAAACTTTTGACTAGATTTCATTAGCGAATGTCAAAATTTCAACACTTGTGTTGCCTCTGTGACAACCGTACTTTCGAGGTCATTTCTCGAAACGATTTATGCCTCACTATTTCAACATTTATAGTAAACTTGGTTTACTTGTTTCAAATTCGCGTAACCTTTATGGTTTAGCGGCGAATTCATGATCATAACATCACGTACATTTCATATGGACTAAGTTTAGTCTACATTTCGTTCACATCATTTGCATCACGATAGTTCATTCATAACATTTCATTTCATTTACGTATAACTTTTATATTTAATAAACGTTATCGCGTGAGTTATTATTTTAAATATTTAATCCGTTACTTTCAAAAATGATCCGGCACATTTTATACTTACATTTAGTTATATAAACTATATTTTGAGTTTTCCTAATGTTTTAAATTTATTTGGTACATAAATCGTTAAATTTATATTATTCACGTTTTTCTTAAAATTACTCGAATTATTTTATCACTCAAAATTTCACAAGGAATGTATTTTTACAATTTTTATAATCTCATTACATTCTACTTTGGTCTATTAAAAATCTCTTTTACCTAAAAACTACCATTTACCTTACAAGTTACATTTAACTATACAATTTACTTACACATTTTTAACAAAATATACACAAGTAAAGAGAAGAAAAAAAAAATATATATATATATTTGAGAAACAAGTTCCCCTAAAAACCGGCCAAGGGGAGTTGATTGCATTTATGAGTTGGTAAAAGAAATCTTTGATTGTCTAGATATATACTCAAATACTTTCATTTCACTTCATACAATCTAATATTTCAAAGTTAGTCAAAATTTCTTCTCTCTTGTTCTTCATCCTATAACGGTCTTCACAAGAGAGTACAAAGGATCATAAAATTTTGCAAGTTCAAGTTTATTGCAATCTAGATAACACTCTTGTTTAGGTTTTGAAATAAAAACCTAGGGTGTTTAGGCTAATCCTTGTTACCTACACCTCATCATTTTCATTAGTAAGCATATTTCTTTCATTTTCATGTTTCCTTATCATTTCATATGTTTCTTTTCATTTTTGGAGCAAGTATGCATGATATGTGATTTATACCATTTTATTTCATGATTTTAGAGTTATCTATATACTATGGTCATCCTATAATTATCCCCTTGGTATACTTTGGTCTTGATGATGTCTAGGAACCCATGACACCTTAAGAAGGTGTATGGTAGGATTAGATTAGTGGAGTTTGATTTGAAGGGATTAGAATAGGTTTAGTACGAGAAAAACTATTTTCGACAAGTATTAAAAGTGGTCTGTCCTTGTTTTGTTTTTCTGGAAAATCCGACAGTAGGCACGAAATTTTGGCCTTAATATTTAGAAAATATACTTTAAAACGAATCCGTGGCCGCTTGAACGGAATAAAACGGAGTTATAACGAGAAAGTTATGGATTTTACAAGTTTGACGACGAAAATTATAGTTTCCTGAAATTTCAGCATGCTGTTTTTACATTGTTCGGGTCAAAAACGAGCCTTAAGCTTCACAAATTATTTCGACATGTCAAAATATATGTATACTTTGATCGAAGCTAAGGACGTACAAAACGTAGAAAACGGATTTGAAACGACAAAGATATGCACTTTTTCATAAACTTACGTAACTAATTTTACACAATTAACTAAAACCACCATCTTTAACCCTTATTATCTTTATGTTCGAGACCTTTTGGACGAAAACTCTTGAACTGAAACTTTTAGATATCGATACAAACTTTCCAAAACCGTCGAGTTCGTTCTCTAACGCGATCGACGTACACCGTTTTACGGCTGGTTTTCCAAAGCCATTTTTGTTAATTTCATGAAAATTTCCGACGACATTATTTTACGACGAAAAGTGAGAATTTCACTATAAAACTTTACGAAACCATTGTAGGATGACATTTTGACGTAAATACTTGTAAAGTAATTTAAGAATGGTCAAGACGTCAAACGAGTATTTTTCGACGATAAGTAATATTTTCAAAACTCGCAAATGGTATAAATAACATACGAAATGCATGCATAACATTACATTGCAACTCATTACATGTCATATCATTCATCATAGGTCATTTTAGGATTCACGATATATTTCAGTGTATCCACTTTGTCATCGAAATCATTGCAACAGGTGAGTTTCATGGCCCCTGCTTTTACTTGTTTTCATAACCTTTTTGGGGGAGATACATGCTCAAATATTTCCATTTATTTTCACAAGTACTTTAACTTATATGAATTACCGTGAGTTTTATGGCCCCTACTTTGTTTTCATAACTGTTTTGGAGGAGATACATGCTCGACTATTTTGTATTCATGACTATTTGAAAATCATATGTTTATCCGAACTGAATGCTAGTCATGCGAAGTAACATTATTGCCATACTTGGAATTTCTATTTTATATATTCATTGGTCTAACGGTCTTGGTATATTCATTGGTCTAACGGTCTTGGTATATTCATTGGTCTAACGGTCTTGGTATATTCATTGGTCTACCGGACTTGGTATAATATTGATCTAACGGACTTGGTATACGATTATGGACTAACGGTCTTGGAACGATTTGAACATTAACTCATATATGGCGGTGGGTTGTGAACACACAGGTTGCAAGTTTTGTATGGGCGGGACTTGGGACTGAGTGGATTCACAATGCCTTTGCTGCATAAACGATTTCGATACATTGAGCCATGCACTATTATGTGAATTCATTTGACATCATGCACTTGACCATTAACTCTACATATTCTGGCAGTGGGTTGTGAACACACAGGTTGCAAGTTTTGTATGGGCGGGACTTGGAAAGTGGATTTACCTTTGCTACATAAACGAGTTTGAAAGTCTTTACATTTCAACGATTTACAATGCCTTTGCTACATAAACGATTTTGAAAGTCTTTACATTTCAACGATTTAAAATGCCTTTGCTGCATAAACGATTTTGACAGTTTTACATTTCAACACATACTCTATGAACTCACTCAACCTTTGTGTTGACACTTTTAGCATGTTTTATCTCAGGTATCTAAGGCATACACTTCATGGCATGCATTTGGACACCTCATGGAGTCGTGGTGACGACGCGTCTCACGTGGGTTTTACATACTTTAAAACATCGTTTGAATTGTAACAACTTATTTCCGCACAAGATGATTTTCAATTGGGACCTATCTTTGTAAACTCTGATTATTTTATTAAATCAAACGATGTATTTTCCAAACGACACTTTAGGTCGTTCAATATAACTGTGATTGTGATGCTATGACAGTCCATCCCCAGGAATTCCATTCCGCTGCAAAACAGGTAATTTGGGGGTGTGACAGATTGGTATGAGCTTGGTTATAGAGAACTAGGTTGCATCATTGACCCTAGACTATAACTACATCATCATAGCATCTCATCATTTCATCATACGTGCATGTTCACTTTGCGTGCGATTTATACGTACATTTTCGAGTTATTTACTTTCATTTCATAACGATTGTCACATGGATGCCCTGTCATTCCCTATCACAATTTTACATCAGTTGACTTAACACCAAACATCATATGAGTCGATTAGTCCAAGCATTGCATAGTTACTCCTAAATTATACATAGCCGGATCACCTATGTCTAATTCAGGAAGAATCATGCAATGAAGGGAGTAGTAGGCATGTATGTAATTCCGTAATCGAGCCAAATTTTCAAAAGATTTTCTTCAAAGCACTTGTTTCCAGTTTGATCCGCGTGACAGTTCTTGTTTGATGAGTTGCAAAGATCGAGCTAGAAACAAGTTGTTACCTAAACTGATTTAGCCTAATCGTATGACAGTTCTTGTTTGATGAGTTGTGGGATTAAGTAAAATCGGTTACCAAAAAGTCTTTTGAGGGTTTTGCTCGAGAATGGGAAAGTTTGCCACATCAAACCCTAAACCCGTTAGACCTAACAACGATTGAATTCAGGGACTGAATTCCTTTTTGGATGGGCGAATGTGACAACCCGTACTTCAGGTCATTTCTCGACACAATTTATGCCTCACTATTTCAACATTTATAGTAAACTTGGTTTACTTGTTTCAATTTCGCGTAACCTTTATGGTTTAGCGGCGAATTCATGATCATAACATCACGTACATTTCATATGGACTAAGTTTAGTCTACATTTCGTTCGCATCATTTGCATCACGATAGTTCATTCATAACATTTCATTTCACATTTAACGCGTAACTTTTATATTTAATAAACGTTATCGCGTGAGTTATTATTTTAAATATTTAATCCGTTACTTTCAAAAATGATCCCGGCACATTTTTATACTTACATTTAGTTATATAAACTATATTTTAAGTTTTCCTAATGTTTTAAATTTATTTGGTACATAAATCGTTAAATTTATATTATTACGACGTTTTTCTTAAAAATTACTCGATAATTATTTTATCACTCAAATTTCACAAGGAATGTATTTTTACAATTTTTATAATCTCATTACATTCTTTTGATTAAAAATCTCTTTTACCTAAAAACTACCATTTACCTTACAAGTTACATTTAACTATACAATTTACTTACACATTTTAACAAAATATACACAAGTAAAGAGAAAAAAAAATATATATATATATTTGAAACAAGTTCCTAAAAAACGGCCAAGGGAGTTGATTGCATTTATGAGTTGGTAAAAGAAATCTTTGATTGTCTAGATATATACTCAAATACTTTCATTTCACTTCATACAATCTAATATTTCAAAGTTAGTCAAAAATTTCTTCTCTCCTTGTTCTTCATCCTATAACCGGCCTTCACAAGAGAGTACAAAGGGATCATCAAAATTTTGCAAGTTCAAGTTTATTGCAATCTAGATAACACTCTTGTTTAGGTTTTGAAATAAAAACCTAGGGTGTTTAGGTTAATCCTTGTTACTTACACCTCATCATTTTCATTAGTAAGCATATTTCTTTCATTTTCATGTTTCCTTATCATTTCATATGTTTCTTTTCATTTTTGAAGCAAGTATGCATGATATGTGATTTATACCATTTTATTTCATGATTTTAGAGTTATCTATATACTATGGTCATCCTATAATTATCCCCTTGGTATACTTTGGTCTTGATGATGTCTAGGACCCATGACTAAGAAGGTGTATGTTAGGATTAGATTAGCTTTGGAGTTGATTTGAAGGGATTGGAATAGGTTTAGTACGAGAAAAACTATTTTCGACAAGTATTAAAAGTGGTCTGTCCTTGTTTTGTTTTTCTGGAAAATCCGACAGTAGGCACGAAATTTTGGCCTTAATATTTAGAAAATATACTTTAAAACGAATCCGTGGCCGCTTGAACGGAATAAAACGGAGTTATAACGAGGAAGTTATGGATTTTACAAGTTTGACGACGAAAATTATAGTTTCCTGAAATTTCAGCATGCTTTGTTTTACATTGTTCGGGTCAAAAACGAGCCTTAAGCTTCACAAATTATTTCGACATGTCAAAAATATATTAGTATACTTTGATACGAAGCTAAGGATGTATAAACGTAAAAAGTTTGAAACGACAAAGATATGCACTTTTCATAAACTTACGTAACTAATTTTCTGCACACACATTAACTAAAACACCATCTTTAACCCTTATTATCTTTATGTTCGAGACCTTTTGGACGAAACTCCTGAACTGAAACTTTTAGATATCGATACAAACTTTCCAAAACCGTCGAGTTCGTTCTCTAACGATCGACGTACACCGTTTTACGGCTGGTTTTCCAAAGCCATTTTTGTTAATTTCATGAAAATTTCCGACGACATTATTTTACTACGAAAAGTGATAATTTCACTATAAATCATTACGAAACCATTGTAGGATGACATTTTGACGTAAATACTTGTAAAGTGATTTAAGAATGGTCAAGACGTCAAACGAGTATTTTTCGACGATAAGTAATATTTTCAAAACTCGCAAATGGTATAAATAACATACGAAATGCATGCATAACATTACATTGCAACTCATTACATGTCATATCATTCATCATAGGTCATTTTCGAGATTCAGCTATATTTGGTGTATCCACTTTTGTCATTGTAATCATTGCAACAGGTGAGTTTCATGGCCCCTGCTTTTACTTGTTTTCATAACCTTTTTGGGGGAGATACATGCTCAAATATTTCCATTTATTTTCACAAGTACTTTAACTTATATGAATTACAGTGAGTTTCATGGCCCCTCTTTTTTGTTTTCATAACTTTTGGGAGATACATGCTCGACTATTTTTTTTTATTACATTCATGACTATTTGCAAATCATATGTTTAGCCGAACTGAATGCTAGTCATACGAAGTAACATTATTGCCATACTTAGAATTTCTATTTCATATATATTCATTGGTCTAACGGTCTTGGTATATTCATTGGTCTAACGGTCTTGGTATATTCATTGGTCTACCGGTCTTGGTATATTCATTGGTCTAACGGACTTGGTATAATATTGATCTAACGGACTTGGTATCCGATTATGGACTAACGGTCTTGGAACGATTTGAACATTAACTCTACATATCCTGGCAGTGGGTTGTGAACACACAGGTTCCAAGTTTTGTATGGGCGGGACTTGGAACTGAGTGGATTCACAATGCCTTTGCTGCATAAACGATTTCGATACATTGAGCCATGCACTATTATGTGAATTCATTTGACATCATGCACTTGAACATTAACTCTACATATTTGCAGCGTGGGTTGTGAACACACAGGTTGCAAGTTTTGTATGGGCGGAACGTGGAACTGAGTGGATTTACAATGCCTTTGCTACATAAACGATTTTGAAAGTCTTTACATTTCAACGATTTACAATGCCTTTGCTACATAAACGATTTTGAAAGTCTTTACATTTCAACGATTTACAATGCCTTTCCTGCATAAACGATTTTAACAGGCTTTACATTTCAACTCAAACTCTATGAACTCACTCAACCTTTGTCTTGACACTTTTAGCATGTTTTATCTCAGGTATCTAAGGCATACACTTCATGGCATGCATTTGGACACCTCATGGAGTCGTGGTGACGACGCGTCTCACTTGGTTTTTACATACTTTAAAACATCGTTTGAATTGTAACAACTTATTTCCGCACAAGATGATTTTCAATTGGGACCTATCTTTGTAAACTCTGATTGTTTTATTAAATCAAACGATGTATTTTCCAAACGACACTTTAGGTCGTTCAATATAACTGTGATTGTGATGCTATGACAGTCCATCCCCAGGAATTCCATTCCGCTGCAAAACAGGTAATTTGGGGGTGTGACACCTACATTCAAGAAATAGCATTACTAGATTGTATTATGAAGCATATGGAAATGAGTTGCAAATGCAGTAAAAATCAATTCTTACTTGGTTTTCACTCAAGATATTGTAGATCTCTGATGAATTAACCCACAATCTGCTTCGGTTGCCAGGCGTGCAAGATTCTTCAAATATAATTTCCCTTGCCATTGCTTGAATCAAGTCATGCATTTGAAGTGAATTATTGCTCGAGATCGTGATTAATGACTTATCAACTAGAACTTGTATATTTGCATCTGCAAAAAAGTTACAACAATCTAGTACGCTTGCTGCAAAATCACTATTTACTCCAATGAATGAACATGCAATATCAAGCAAGATATTTTGCTGCTGGTTGTTTAGCCCATCATAACTTAAACGAAACACTTGTTGTATCTCTTTATTAGGATGTACTTTGAGCTGATCCAACTAACTAACCCACTGACCCATTGTTTTTCCAAAACGACCTAAAACTTTGAGGGCTAGAGGGTGACCTTGCACATATTTCACAACTTCCTTGGCAACTTTTTTGAAGCCTCTAGAAGAGTCTTTTGTCTTAAAGGCACAGGAACTGAAGAGCTGAAGAGATTGATTCTCGTCTAGAAAGTCCATGTGAAGGAAATCATCAACTCCATGAGATCTTAGCAGCTGTTTATCTTTACCTGTGAATATTGTCAAACTTCCCGGGCAAAACCAACTAGCTGAACCCGCAAGTGAATCTAACTGCTTATGATCATCTACATCATCCAAAACAAGCAGGATCGGCTTACATGCCATCCTTTGCTTTATTACCATAGCTCCTTTAGCAACACTTGGTATATTCAGATCATCTACTTTCATGATCTGTCCAATCATATGCAGTTGGACTTGAATCAGGCCCTGAAGTTTCGTGACTTCTTTGACATCTTCACAAAAGCAACTTCCTTGAAAGTGGACATACATCAAGTTATATATAGCTTTGGCAAGGGTCGTCTTTCCTATCCCGCTTATACCGCATATTCCAATCATGTTAACCTTATCTGACCCAATGAAACGTGATTTTAACATAGTTTGATTTTAACATATTTATTTGTTTAGACAACTTCCTCCTCAATATAGTTTGATTTTAACATTAATTACAAGTTTAATTTATTAATCGTGAATGTTAATTCTTAGTTTTTTGTTAATAAATTTAAGGTGAAAATAATTAAAATGACTTACTTTTTCTGTAGTAGACACTCGCCCACCAGCATATACGTAGAAATCATTTATACTCCTATTTTAAAGTCACTTCATTTACTTTTTCCAACAGAATTCAGCTTGCAATGAGCGTCATTGAATTTTTGGCAATCTATTTTAATGTCTTTTTGGGTAAAGAGGAGTAATCCTGCACCCTGGTAAATATATTAACCAAATAAACGTTTAAGTACAATGGATATGAGTGAAATCCCATATCTCAGCCCGTTACATAGGCATAAAGCTAACATAACAAGATACTTCCAATTCTCTAAACAAGAAAACAAACCACTACTCAAATGATAATATATGACACAACACTAAAATTACTTCCTAGGACCTTGAAACTTTGTGCCATACATGGCATTAAAGGAATCCAAATTCCCTGGCAGATCACGAACCTGTTTCGCATAGTCATCAAAGTCATAGTCATCATACTCATCTTCAAATTCTTGGCCCCCACCAAAAATATTAGCAGACTCATCAAATGGGTTAGCAACAACCTCATCTTCAGAATTAGACACCACAATCTCTCCCACTTTAGAAAAAGGATTAACTCTCTTAGTAGAAGAGGTAGACGGAATAGGTTGACCGTCATCATCCACAAGAGTAGCTTTCCCATCAATAATTAGCTTTTCAAGCTTACCAATCTTCTCAACTATGGGAGTAGAACCACCATCCATTGTTCCCATTGAATCACTCACAAGCTTGGCAGAAGAAGTCAGTCTCCGGCTCGGAGGCTTAGACGCCTCACCAATATCAATACGAGTCCGCCCCCCGAAATCCATCAATACCTGCTTCCTTAGTAGTACCAGAAGACTTCCCAGTCTTGTCCTTGTTAGTAGAAGAATCATCCACAGTACAATCATCTTCCACCTCAAGAGTCCCAAAAGAGTTAGACGTAGTAATCGGTGTATCTTTAGCATTACCACTAGCAGCTGCCGGTGTCTTCGTCTTTGCAACATATACCTGCTTCCTAGGTGCAAATCTAGGACCCTTACCCATATTAATACCACCAGTCATCTTCGTACCTTTAGGTTTGGCTTTCCGATTCTGCACCACCTTAAAACCATCATCAGGTTCATCCGCATTTGAGGTGGAGGGAACATCATTATTCTCCTTAATACTCTTAGGACAACAAGCAGTATCATGCCCAAACACTTTACATTCCGAACAGTGTGGCGGCTTCCATTCATATTCAACCTTTATACTTGCCGTAGTAAAACCACTATCATCCTTATTAGGGATCGCCATAGTCACCACATGTTTAAGCTCAAAATCAGATGATAATTCCACAAGAGCACGTGCAAAACTAATCGACCCATGAATCAACACACATGAAACTAGTAAAAGCATCTAGCATAATCGGCTTACCCACTTGAGTAGCAATTAAGCTCAACCCATCTTCGAATATGCAAAGTAATGGCACATTATGCAATTTAATCCAAACGGGAACTCTAGTTACCTCACTTTTAGACAGTAGCACATCAGGAGTCCATCTAGTGAGAATGAGAGGAGAATTGCGAATAATCCAAGGGCCCGTTGTTGAAGAACATTTTCAACACCCTCTTTAGAATCGAATTTAAAGAGGAAAACACCATCATCATTCTTCATTAGTTTCATAAAACCAAACTTACCCCACGTGTTGGAGACATAGTTCTTAACCAAATGAAAAGCCACATTCTTGCCAACAAAGAAGCCAACAAGTGTATTTTCATACCGGTTGAAAACACTCTCCATAGCAGCCTTCGGAAGCACCGTATCATGATTATCAATGCGCGTCTCATTCACCAAGGGACGGAAATTCACTTTCCTTGAGACACGTTCCGGGTTTAAAACATTAGCAAATGACCTTATGTCGTTAGTATCACTACCACTCTCATTCGGACCAGGGGTAGAAACATTCACCACGTTCATGGGTGTAGACACGTTAGGTTTATTGGTCAAATCTAATCCATCCACAAACGTAGAACTATAAACCATAGTTTCCGTACCCCAAGCAGATTCGACATCAATAGCACCCTTGATTCCCTCGTTAATGCTAGGGTGACGGACACCCCTAGCAGCAGCAACATCAATTCCATCACCGTTAAGGCGATTCAATCTAGCTTCCAACGCACTAATATCCACCCTAGCATTCGAATCCACATTCAAGCCAACTTGATCGGCCAAGTTGGTGGGTGTTAGTAGCTTTCAACGAACCATCTTTGTCAAAACCCTTTTTCCATCTCTCTAGAACCCCACCCAGCCAAACACACACCAGCGCCAAAAACAAACAACTAAGGAAGGTTTGAGAATCACATGTCCATACAACTTTTTATTAATCGATGTCTTTTATTTAGAGAAAGAGCATTAGAGTAGAAACCATTTATTATTATACTGGCAAACCATTACTCTTCGTCTTGTTATTAGATTTTTTGGATTTCAGATGGATTAAGAATAGATTGTGGTGTTTTGAAGTTGCGATGTGTAGAGTAAGATAATAAACCTTGATGATTGTCGCTTTAGAAACCTTCATACAGACATCTATTTGTCTTCCGGTCTTAGCTGTTTCCTCTCCGGATGCTTTAATGTTAGTGGTATTTGAATTTTTTTTTGAACGGCAATTTATAGAAGAAAAAAAAAACACACTAGCAAGGAGCTAGGCGGAGGGGAACATAATTACATAGGAATAGAAATAGCGATCTGAGGGTTGCTAAACCACTCGATCCAATTACAAAAACCTTTTCTTCGCCTACTAGAGATCCAAGTGAAAGAGTATAGCTTAATGTCATTTAGAATAAGCTCTTTCTTTGGCCTTTTTGAACCGAATGTAGATTCATTTCTAGATTCATTGTAACTTGAATAATTTGTAAAACGCTTAGAAGTCCCTATATATAACTACTATGTTCAATTGATCTTCTTGCTTCTAATAATATGAATAATTCTACTCTCAAATCACAATTTAAGTAATGCAGGTGGGTTGACCCTAAATCAACCTTAAAAAATCACTTCTAATCCCTTTAAGTGCATGTTCAGCTATGATATAAACAAGTGGGGATGACACCCGCCGTGTTGTGGCGGGAAATTTTATGTTAATATTTTTTTTCTAATTTGTTGTTAGCGTATATGTAGACGCTAATGATGTTCGTGTACAATTTTTGGTCATTTTACACTTTTTATTCCTCAATTTCTTTTTCCGTATTTCGGTTCTATTATAAGGTATTTTTTTTTTAATTTATTAAAAGAATATGGTTTATAATAAACGAAATATGTTACGCATTTTATAAAAACTTGCAATCCAAAAACTTGTCGATTATCTTGTCCCTTTTTCTTTCTGAACTTCCAAAAGCGTAGAGCTTATTTTACCGAAGGTTACATCCTCCGAAGGATTGCCATCAATCTGTAACAAAGCTCACATGACACACCACCACCAAAATAAATAAGGAATCCCTAGATAGTTTGAATTTGACATATCGAAGTGAAATGGAAATGCAGATAAATACCTAGATAGTTTGAATGTAACATTTAGACGTAAAACGAATTAAGCATATGAAAGAATCATGAAGTGCAGGGCATATGCTGATCGATAACTTCATTAACGTACGTAGTAGTACTTTTTAATGATTCATTTGGTTACTAGGTCAATTAAAATAGACTTGAACTGTGCCATAAAGTCGTTGAATAGATGAAGTTCTATCCCACTTTTTATTGAAATTTTTAATCCCGAAACATAGAAAGAGTCATGAGTTACATGATATATGATAAATCAATTTACAATAAATCAAGTGTATCTGACTGTGTTTCAAACCATAACTGAACAATAAATCATTTTACAAGAAAATAACCAAAGAGTAATGTTTCAAACCATAACTGAACTATAAATCAAGTGTATCTGATTTTGAATGGATTAAGAAGCAGAGGACATGAATGCAATCATTCAATCAATAATGTTTTTGAAGAGCAAAGTATAAGCACAACTTCAACTCTTATAAGTTACATCGTGATGTTTCATTTTTCAGTTTATAGAAATGAACAACATAATGGTGTTTGGTTTCAAAATAAATGATAAAATTATCGGTTTAAATATATTTAACAGCTTTGTTTTACTTTAGTGTTGCAATGGGCTACATGTGTGTATGCTTTTTTTCTTTGTTGACAAAGTTAAAGACCAAAATTTTAATTTGTGAGAACGTACTAAAAAGTATTTGTGAAACTTTGGACATAACGCAAGGAGTAAACCTATAGACACGTCTTTATGATTGTTGAAAAAACAATTAAATATTTTATGATGATAACTAATAGTCTTAATATATTTTTAAATTGGACCTACATGATGATGTCTTTTCTATATAACAATATTATCAAGGTTAAACAGACCGGCCTTCTAACCAATTTAACTTGTTTAACTCGAGTAATTGACTTAACCCGTCAACCCAACCAGATAAATGGGTCAATGGGTCGTGTACGAGTTAGGTGTAAACAGGTTAGGATTCACAAACATGGCCGGAGTACTTAAATAGTTCGCGTTCGGTTGAAGGTTTCAAACCCACCAATCCCAACACGACCGGCATTACCATCCGTTTTGCATCAAATGTGACACCTCTTAAAGTTTTAAGCCAATTTATATATGCTTTAGATAGGCTTAACTAGTAGTCCAAACACCCCCAAAGAATTCAGAACTTGCGGGTCACTTTTTAGAATTGAGAACTGCCATTCTATGTTTCTCTATGATCAAAATCCTATCGCGGATGATCAATAATCTGAAGTTAAATCATAATTATAAATAACATCAACAACGATAACAACACACATTCTCCTTCGTACTCTTTTGCAAAAGAAAACCAGCAAAACACAAGTTTCTAATGATAGAGAAAACAATAATGCTCATGAGAAGAAAATGTTTCAGCAAAATTAAGCATGTTCATACTAACGAGCTGTCATTGTTGAGGAAAATGTAAAGAATTCGGTTGGTGGATCAGAGTTGGCATCAATCATCATGTTCGAAAAAGAACAGAAATGATCTTAAAGTTCAAATAAATTAAGGTTGGAGGTCGTCAAGGAGCAGACGCAGATAGTGTTGGATGCTCTCACTAAACTTAGTATATTGCGTGTGTCTTGGTTTGGTAACAATTATGTTAGTTTCAATTACATGTTTTCTTTTGCAACAGTTACTTTAGCATCAAAATTTTGTGAATATATATAGCTAGTAGCACGACATTGGCGAGAAAGTTAGTATGAAGTATGTGTGTATCTAGTTGGTACACAGTCAAAGTTTGTAACTTGGTAATCTTAACTATATATGTGTTAATTAATAAATAAGTGGAGATCAAACAGATACAGATAATAGTTTCGTCAGTATAGCTATCTCAACTTGGAATGTATTTTAATCTTCCCATAAATCCACAATATCTGGAACAGTTCGCCAGTGTAAACACAAAATTGCGCATAAGGTATAAATGTTTTGAGAGTCCACTGCAGATTGTTTCCTATTTTCATGTCTAAAGAACCAAGTTTACAAATTCTTGAACTTGTTAGTGCAAAAAATGGGTCAGTAGGTAAAAAGTTGTTACAAGGTAACTAACTGATCAAATAGTAGGTTTAAAAGAGAACATATCACCCGCTCAGCTGCAACTCATCAAGTTCACATCTCACAGTAGAACAAGTCAACAAGACCATCCAAGTTCAAGCTTCATCATAAGATCATAGTGTTCTGTACACAACAACAACAACAACAACAACAAACCCAATCCCGCTGGGCAGGTATGGGGAGGTAAAATGTAGACAGATCCTACCCCTACACCAGGGTAAACCCGTGGGTAGAGATACTGCTTCCAAGAGACCTCCGCAAGTGCATGTGTGCTAGTGCGAGAGGATAGAGAAAGCAAACGACAGAAACAATAGACAAAAGCGTAGTAAAAAGAAAGCAAGCAAAAAGCAAACGGGCATACAGGGAAAAGAACCACGCACAAGCACACTGAAAATAAGCCAATAGCAAAGCGCAACTAACATAAAACCAAAAACCCAGGCACACCGAAAGAAGACCAACAAAAGGGGGCAACACAGAGCAAAGTAAAGTAGCACACGAGGCATAAAGCTAAGGCAAAAAACACGAAGCACCAAAAGACCAAACTCCGGGGGCAAGACAAAGCAGGCAAACCTAAGGGAGCAACAACAGAGCAACGCAAACCACATACGGGGCCTAAGACTACGGCAAAGCAAAAAAGAGGCCACAAAACAAAACACGCAAGGAAGCAAAAGGGGGCACCTAAAAGCCAACCTAGCACCACTACCCAAAATCCTAATTCTATCCCTCCACCCCTTCATATCTGAGATCATGTCCTCTGTCAAACGAAGCTCCATCATGTCAAGCTTAAGTCTATCCTCCCACGATATTGGGTATGCCTCTCCTTCTCACGCCATCTACAACTAGCGCTTCGACCCTTAACTGGCACTGTGGCCTTCTCCTGACATGTCCAAACCACCTCAACCTTCCTCTCTCAGTTTGAAACAATATTTCCGACCTCGAGTTTTGCTCTGAAAACTCCGTTCGGGATCATGTCAAGCAAGGTTTTACCACAAGTCCATCTTAGCATCCTCAGTTCTGCCACCTCTACCATGTTAGCCTGTGCCTTTAATATGGGCCAACATTGAGCCGTACAGATAGCCGGTCTAATCGCACCATATAAATTTTCCCTTTAACTTAAATGGGATGTTCCTGTCTCAAAGGACTCCTGACGCCGCCCTCCATCTCGCCCACCCCGCTCTAATCCGGTTGGTTACGTCCTCATCTATCCTCCCTGATTTATGTATTATCGATCTCAGGTATCTGAAAGACTCCTTGGGTGGCAGGATCTGATCACCGATATGAATATCAATCTGTTCCTGGTAACCTTGCTCAAACCTCCCAAAATCACATCTCAGTTATTCAGTCTTCTCCCTGCTCACCCGAAGGCCATTGTCTTCAAGAGCCTCCCTCCAGTGCTCAAGTCTTGTGTTTAACCCCTTCCGATTCTGCCACCAACACAATGTCATCAGCAAAGATCATGTTCCACGGGATGCCCTCTTGTACCCATCTAGTTAACTCATCTAGAATCAAGGCGAAGAGGTAGGGGCTAATGGCGATCCACGGGTGGAGCCCAACTTTCACAGGGAAAAACTCTGAGGTCCCCACTGTGGACCGTACACGAGTCTTAGCACCCTCGTACATATCCCTAATGACTCTCACGTATCTATTTGGGGTTCCTCTGTCGATAAGAGTTCTCCAAATCAACTCGCGCGGAACGCTATCATAGTGTTCTGTGACTTATGTAATACATGAGTGTGATGTCTTAGATCTTAATTGTATTTGTACTAGCTCAATTCAGTATAGTGTTAGTCTTATAGTTAGTAGGTTAATCGACTTTGTTAGTTTGACTCGTGTAAGTGCGTAAATAAGACTTTGTACGCTCATTTGAACTTAATGAGAAATATCAATTTTCCCGCTTAATGGCTTTCTCTCATATTTGCTTTTATAACACAAGTAGAATCAATTGCATAAAAAACCTAGAAAACTTACAAACTTATTGAAGACCTAGAAGTTCATTCACATGTCTTATTTAAAGGTAGATAACTTACAAGTTCATTCGCTGATATGAAACTAGCTATTTACGTAGATCCATGTTGGCATCTCTTTTGAATGAAGTGAAGGGGAAGTTTGCAGGTGAAGTGATGTGAGAAGGTAAGAACCTGGGTGTATATGTGTTTGGGTGTTTGTCCCATGTACAAAGAAGATGTAGACCAAGGATAACGGAAAGGCAATCTTGGAACATAAGCGGTGGTTAATACTGGCGATGAGTAATCTTTTGAACCTAAGTCAATATCGCTTATGTGCCTCTTTTGAATGTGTAATCATGTGAAAATGTATATATATCGGGAAACAGGTTAAAATCTGAGCCGTATGTAAATGGGTTGAAACACATGTAACATGTCCGGGCAGCTAACTCAAGGAACTGATCTTAAGCTATTAGTGCAACCAGGAACAGTCAGAAGGTAGTTATCAAAGAAGAGCGTTTTCAGCAAAGATATGCATGTTTTAACATGATACCGAAGACATAAACTGCAACAAGGTTTATTATCTTACTTTTTCATATCGCCACTTCTTAAACAGCACAGGCCCCACCATGATTTGATAGAGTTGGGAGGTCTTGGAACATACTCACGTCTGCTTCTTCATCTAAATCTTCATCACAAACAACTCTTGCACCACACTCCTTCACTTCAATTTCTTCACTCTCATCAAAATAAATTGTTACAAAATTCTTTGCTTTCTTCAATTCCCATATTTCACTTGTCCTATAATGCAACCACATCATATCTGACTCATCAATTCTTATGGGCTTACCCTTAAAATATTCTTCATAGTAGTATGGATTGCATCCTCCCAAATAAGCTCCATCAAAGTTCTCTACAGAGTATCCAAAATATGTGGAAGGTTTTTTTCTCTTAAAAACAACACAAATTCCATATCCCCTTAACTTACTGAAGCTCCAATCTGATGGCAATTCGACCTTTACTTGATTTCCCATACTTTTATTTGTAAACCAATTTGGAATGCTATTTCCATGATAAAATATATCCATATTCTTAATGGAACTTCCTGGCAAACGGAACAATCCACATCTGTTATTTTGGATACGCGCATAACGAAGGAAAGAAGAAAACAGGTTTGTAGAGCCTTGGGAAGTTACAGATGAGTCGCGACACTCAGTCTCCGATATCGACACCCGATTATCAATGGCAAGATTCTCAAACAATTTTGGACAATTGTTGAGATAAGTGGACCTTCTGCTCATGATTGGGTTTGATCCCGTAACTGAACATAAGGAGGTGCAATCAGATGCATAAATATATTCTACGCTATGTGGAAGTTCGGGCAACACTTCCACTTCAACCATCAAGATCAAGTGTTCCAAGATGAGAAAGTTGACTCAAACTTCCAGGCAAGCTAGTAAAATTGTTCCCTTCCAAGCATAGATACTTTAGACATGATAAGCCTTCAATGCTCTCAGGCACTTGTACTAAATTGAAGCTGAAATTGAGACTTTAACATATGGAAACCTGTTAATGAAACTGATCTTTGGGGATGTTGTTGGTTCCATATGACCAGAGATTTAAGTCCAGCATCTAGACCAAAAGGTTTCATCTGCCATTTAAGCATCCCGAGCTATTCAAACGAAGAGAATCCATTTTCACTTTGCTAGGAAAACTCCTAGCCCGTCTGCAGTCTCTCATATTCACACAACCTTCAAGATCTAGCTCTTCGAGATTTGTAATCTCTGAGAAGTCAGGGGTGCTTGTTAGGTTACAACAATACCTTAGCTTCATTACTTTCAACCTTCTTAAGCACTGGTATCAATAGAAAAAAAGATAAGTGGTATATCATTAGGTGTCGAACACAAACACACATATGAACAATTAAATACCTTTGGTGTTGTCCAAAGCTTTTTATGTGTCTGGAAGACAAGTCGATGGCAACAATGTTTTCCGATAAAATCGAAGGTAAGGACTCTAAAGGCAATCCATGCCAGTAAAGCAACCTTAATTTATTGGACAACAAATCCATCTTCCTGATAAGTTTTCCCTGCAATGGCAGCCTAAGTCCTCTCGACATTTGGTGAATAAATTTTTAGTATCCGCAAGTTTTTCTAAGTGTAAGAGCTTGTCCATCTATGGGAATATTTTGACAGTTGTTCTTTAGCAAAAGGACTAGAACTTCAACTTCTTCTGCTACCTAGATACAAATACAGATTGTACTTCGCTTCTATTAAAAAATAAAATAAAGAAAATTGCATATACTCAAATGTAATGTTTATGTTGAAAAAGGAATCATATGTCACTTAATACCTTGATTACATTCAGTATATCGTCCTCTGATGAAATCCACAATCTTCTTTGTAGTCCAGTCATGCTGAATTCTTCGCGTATAATTTCCCTTGCCATGCTCTGAATCAACTCATGCATTTGAAGACACATATCATATGCAGACACTGTTATCAGGAACTTATCAACCAAAAATTCAATATTAGCATTTGGGGAACAGTTGCTGCTGTCTAGTCACTTCACAAGCAAAATCTTTATTTTCTCCAATGAAGGCACATGCAATGTCAAGAAACATTCTTTTCCGATCAAATTCCAAGCTATCATAACTTGGTCGAAGTTTTTGTACTATCTCTGAATTAGGATATGTTTGGAGTCTATCCATTTCTTTTCCAAACATTTACAGATTTTTTATACAATAATCAACCAAAAATTTTGAGAGCCAATGGGTGACCTTGCAAATGTATTATAACTTGGGAAGCGAGCTCTTCAAAATCTTCTGTAGGATGCCTTTTGCCAAATGCATATAAACTAAAGAGCTCAAGAGCTTCATAATAATGTAAAGACTCCATTTCATAGATTCTATCCACTCCATGAGATCCTAGCAAGTGTTTGTCTTGACCAAAGGAAAATAATAAGACTTCCACGGAAAACCAATCAGACCACGCTAGTGCTTCTAACCGCTTTGCCTTATTCACATCATCCAAAACAAGCAAATCCGCTTACATGCCATACTTCGCTTTATTATCATAGAACCTTCTCCAACACTTGATATCTTCGATCATCTGTTTTCGAATCTTACCAATCATTTGCATCTGAACTTGAGTTAGGCCTTGTTTTTCTTCGACTTCTTTGACATCTTCACAAAAGCAACTTCCTTCGAAGTGGACATACATCAAGTTATAAATAGCTTTGGCAAGGGTCGTCTTTCCTATTCCACTCATACCACATATTCCAATCATGTTAACCTTATCTGACCCAACAAAGCGTGACAAGTCTAATTTGTCGAAATGGAAATCTATGCCAACAAGGTTATCAACATGTAAGGGTCCGACACATAATTTTTTGAGAATTTCTCTGGAGATGGAATCGATGAATTTGTACTCATACCTGTTAAACACAAAGACACACTAAGTAAGAGAAACTACATAGTGTTAAGCTTTACCAGATCTACAAGACTAATTACACAAAAACAAGAAATTTACCCATTTGTCATGTCCTGGAGTTCCCATCCAGATAAGTCAGCCGCCTTGGATAAAGCTTTCTTCCATTCATCCACCTTTGTACTATTTGAAACTTGACTTGGATGTTTGGTAGCTTCCTGCTTGTTTCCTAACCCTGCCTGTTTCAACATAAAAGATGATTTGAACATCATAAAGATTGATTTGAACCTAGTTTTTCGAAGTTCCTTCAAAACAGTATTTCGACAAGTTCCTGAACACCATGATGAGACGCGTAATTTGGAGAAGATAACTATCAAAAACCTCGATTCTTCAATGGCTTTGTAGAGATGAGGAGATATCTCTTCTCCTTTAGGCAACTGTGTGTCATCTCTAAAAGCATGGATTCCTTTTTGCTTGAAATCATTGAACATATGATCCATGAAGTTTTTGCGGATATCTTCACCTCTAAAACATACGAAGACATCATATTTCCACCGATGAGGAATGGACGTAGTAACCATTATCAATCTGCATCCACAAGTAAAGATGATCAGAAAGAGTAGCCATTATCAAATTATTTTATACATCAAAAGTTGGACAAAGTTAGAAATATACATACGAGCTCAGTGAATTTAACATTTAGACCTATTATATGTTAGTATTTGGTTATTATTTAAACCTGGTAATTTGGCCCATTGGATCTAATATCTATACTACTTTATAAAAAGTTTGGGACTTTCTAAAAAAGGTAGTCTTAAAATTTTTAAGACAAGAAAACATTTCTTTATTAAGAAATAACAAGCCATTTAGTGAATGTTTTTCACAATATTGGTCAATACCTTTTAATTGTGATGGTCAATAAGTTTTCTAATAAAAAGCCATGTAATAAAAGCTCTTAATAAAAGCCTTGTAACAACAAAATGTTCACCGTATACATTTTTCAATACTCCATCCGAATGATTTCAATGTATACGTTTTTTCAGCAGCCCATCTAAGTTCAAAAAAAAAAGTAACAACCCATTTAAAAGTCAATAACAGACTTTTTATGATTATATAATAAACGCATAAGTTTTTTTACTATATATGGTCAATGCAACTCATTTCACAATCAACACTCCCCACACAACAACCTCCAGCTCTCCTCTGACTACGAACGCCTCAGCCACAACCTTCTCACAACATCTGCCACATTTGTCACCGCCACCATCAGCCGCAACCATCACAGGTTTGTTGTGTTTTAATTTTGAGGACTTTTTTAAATGTATATCAAAGTTATAATTTTTTTTTTTTTTACCTTTTTTTGGATCTCTTGCTGCGTTCATCACCACCGTAACTTGGTTTATGTGGTTTTCAGTTTGGTAATGGGTGTATGCGTGTCTTTGTGATGGTGATGACTGTTTCAATAGCAAGTGGATGGTTTTGTGTTTATGTTGGTGGACTTCTTCTACATCAAATTACTTACCCTTTGTTTCATTCATTTTTATTTTATTATTTTTTTAGCCGTAATTTGGCTACCATAACCCATAATCAGATAGGATCTTTTTAAGTCAAATTTGATTTTTGAGGATTCAAATGATATGGATCTAAGATTTGATATGTTGTGTGTGTTGAATGATTATATTGTAACAAGTTTTGTAGCGTTCTTTGTTGGATCTTTCGAGCTAAGCTAACAAAATCCATTTGTTTTATACTACGTATTTGTTTAGGATTCTAAATAGTTTTTTCTTATATAAGTTGCGAGCTTTATTTTTGGTCAGTCCGAGTTTTTATTTTTACCTTGGTTAATTTGGTTTTTATAATTTTTATGCAAGTGACATAAGTCAAGAGCATCGGGTAGCGTCAAGCAAAAGGCTAATATTTGTAACCGACATGTTCCTTAAAATGAAATTAATTCACGTAAAATGAAATTAATTTATGTAATTAAAATACAATTAAGTAAATATTATTAACTTTCGGTTACACAATTTTAACTTCACATTAAATTATAAGTTATTTGTGGACCATGAAAAGATTTGCTCAAATACTAATATTAGTAACCGACATGTTCCTTAAAATGAAATTAATTCATGTAAAATGAAATTAATTTATGCAATTAAAATACAATTAAGTAAATAACCATTATTAACTTTCGGTTACACATATTTAAATTCACATTAAATTCTAAGTTATTTGTGGACCATGCAAAGGTGACAAATTCATTTTAGAGAATGATTGTGTACAATTTATTATCGTGGTGAAGGTAGAGATGTTGGCTTGAGATGGTGAAGTAACTACTATGTTTGCAATACTAAGAATTGACATTGTTTTTGTCCACATTATCACCAATTACGACTTGTCATCACTATTACCATGTACCAAAATGCCGCCATTGTTGTTTTCTCCCTTTTTGGTTTTGATGGATTGCACATGTACTACTATAATGTATAAAGATGATTATGATGCTTCAATTGTATGCTATTGTGGATTATTTCGTTACATGAGTATCCGCTCAACGCAACGCGCGCCGGTACCCAAACTATACAATTATATGCAAATAAGTTGATGGTATATGGTTTAAAAATATCGATCAACGTGTTCACCCGAACCGAAGTCACCACCGTTCGGCATTTCCATAAAAGTCGTCCGAAAATGATATTATTAAATAAATAGAATATAATGCATACTAAATTACATTATTTAAAAAATATTATTAAATCGCAAAAGTGCCTCGAGAACCAACATATACACCTTTTATACTTTTTTTGATAAAACTTACCGTAGAAACTAACAATTTTGTTTTATAAAAATCGATCTACTTTTTCAACGCAAAAGAAGCAAAAGTGCAAAGTGCTAAGTGCTAATTATATATTTTATATTTATTATATATATTTGTACAATAATAATTATACTTTTAAATTAACGCATATGACTTCTTAAATATTTAATCTTTCTTTATTTTTATAAGTACTCTTTTATTTATATCATACATTAATAAACCTTGTTTTAGATAACTAAATTTTCTTAGTATAAGTAATTTTTAAATTTGCTATGGTGTTATTATTTAATAATAATTACACTACGGGCCATTGTCAACGAACTTTAACTACATAATGCTTACAATATACCAAGTACCAACTTAGTATAGTCACAATATCACGTGAATAATCTACAATTTTTATATAAAAAATATTGTTTTTGCATTAAAACATTTAAAATAAAATTGTAGTCTCCAGATATTTATTGTATCGTAAAATAAATAACTAAAATAAAACTTCTCAATAATATTTTAGTTGCATGGTAACACCCGGCCATGCAACGCTGCGGTACCTTGCTAGTCACTTTTAATGCGTTTAGAATGATAACTACATAAGTTATATAAGATGGGCAAATAAAAACTGAAACAACAGTAAAAAATAAAATGTGATTTTGCAATTCAATCTTGATTAATAAGGCATAACGTATTTAGACCATGGATACTATTTTTTTTTTTTTTTTTTTTGAAAATGTAAAGTATATGTTAATTACAAAAGAAGACAACTAATTGCAATTTGGACACTATTTTTCCTTAGATCAGTCCAAAATTTGGAATTGCATAAAGTATTGGGTTATTAAATTAAAGATTTAGATGTAGTTGTTTAGACCTTGTCATATAGCCCATTGGATCGATAATTATATTGTAATGTAATAAAGTGAGATAATATTAAAAGTATAAAGAAGAAGACTTACAGTTTACTAATGGGTGAAAAAGTCTTTGAGAGTGAAGTGTTGGTATGAATGAATGCAATCAAAAATGGAAGATGAAATGTAGTTACAAAGAGTAAAGGCAACTGGGGGTTGACCCCAAGTCAATTTTTATTTGCATTTCTGGTCCCTCGGGTTTAGATAATAATATACAATCTATTGGATTAAGCTACAATGTCATATTTTAACCAATGTTTTGTCATAACATTATAACATCGTCAAAAATCAACTTTTTAAGCGACAAAATATAATGTATTTATCATTTATTAAATTTTAACACAAATACTACAAATATGTGTATGTCTATTATAAGGTCAGCATGGAAGGTTCAAAATGTAACCGAACCGACAAAACCGACGAATCGAAAACCGAGCCTACCCGACAACCTTTTAGTTTGGTTTAGGTTTTTCACGATTTTCGGTTTCGGGTATGTTCAGTTCTATTTGACCCAAAATCGACAAAGACACACATAAACACGCCTAAATTGAAGCTTAACCGACGGACCAAAACCCAACCAACCGAGCATATTTGGTTCCGTCTTGGTTTAGGTTCTTCATGATTTTCGGATTTTGGTTTTATCAATTCGGCCTAATTTAGACCCATGCTCACCTAGTCGGTTTGGTTGAATTACATGTACTAATCCAACTCATATTGCCAAAAATTTTGTCTTTTGTAATAAATCCCAACAACCCAGAAATTAACTTAACTTGCATGCATGTGCTAACATTAATTGTATCTAATGGGTAATATAATTCGAACAACCCAATCACAAAACCCTAATCAAGATAAAAGCGAACAACATCTAGAAGAAGAAGAAGCAATGTTCACTTGCGAGATTTGCATCGAACCCGTAATGCTCCACAACAAGAAATTTAAGAATAGTAATAGATGCATTCTCCGCTTTTCCACGGATTGTATGATCAAATATATTCAATCTGAAACTCAAGACAATGTTTCAAATATCAAATGTCCCGCTTCCACATGTGATCATTCTATTGACCCCGTATCATGCAACCCCAAATTAACACCCTAACTATTTAATAAATGGTGTGATGTGTTATGTGAATCAAATAAGGTGTTGACATGGTTTATTATCCTCACTTTGAGTGTTCGGGATTGATTTTGAACGAGTGTAATGATAATGCATAGATTGAATAGATGAAAGTGTCCTTATTTCAAGAAAGTGTTTTGTTTCAAGTGTAAGGTAGCTTAGCATGCCGGTTTTCTTGTGAAAGATGCTTAGGAGACGAGAGATGAAAACGATGTCGGTGTTGTTTGTGAGAGTAAAGGGTGGATAGTAGGCATTTTGTTGAGCGTAACGGTGGTTGCTAGTTCATCACATGCAGGTAATTTATAATTTAGTTTACATAGGAATTAGTAGTTAGCACTAAAAAAAATAGTTAGATTCTACACATTTTTATTTTCACGCTTTTTAAAAGTATGTAAAGTTTTATTAGTTTATTAATAGTTAATGATGTGTAAAAATTGATTACATTAATAAGATTGGAACAAAATTCTAAAACAATAGATTTTCCACGTTGTGTTAAAAAAATGTCCTCACTTTTAAACGTGAAGAATTATAAGATTTCTTCACACTTTCATTTGTAACACCCAAATTCTACCCACTTTGAGAAGTGTGGAGAATTTAATATTTCAAACTTTGAGGAAGTGTAGAGAATTTAGGTGTTGCAAATAACTTACGCACCTATAAATGTGGACATTTTTTAGATTTCTTCACACTTAAAAGTGTGAACTTTTTTTTGACACAACTCTAAGTGTGGAAAATCTATTATTTTATATATTTTTTTCACACTTATTAACGCAAGCAATTTTTACACTTCATTAAATGTTAATAAACTAACAAAATTTTACACAATTTTGAAAAGTGTGTGAAAATAAAGTGCGTACAATCAACTATTTTTTTGTAGCGTAGATTTAATCTCTTTCAATTTTGTTTACTCAACTATAATTAAACAAATACAAAGTGACGAATATTGTTAACCTTAAATTTGGACACTATAGTATTTTACTTAAATCTGTCGAAAGAAGATACTAACAAATTACACTTTGGACACTGAAAATAAAGTGCGTACAATCCATAAAGTTTTGAGTTTAATAATAAGTTGTTAATTACACTATAGTATTATTTGGACCTTGTTATCTAGCCCACGGAGAGAAGTAATTGGAGTATAAAAATTACAGTTTACCAAAGTAATTTGGATACTTTTTTTTTTCTTTTAAAAATGTAAGGTATATATTGATTACAAAAGAAGATGCTAACAAATTACAATTTGGACACTATTTTTCGTCAGATCTGTCCAAAATTTGGGTTATTAAATTAGAGATTTGGATCTACTAAAAGTTGTGTAGTTACTTAGATCTAATAAGAAGTAATCGGAGTATAAAAATTAAAGTTTACCAAAGTAATTTGGATACTATTTTTTTTTCTTTTAAGTTTTAACCCTTTTACTAATATAAGTTGTTTAGTATGTTATGGGTCATTAGATCAAATAATACGTTTCATATTTTGAAATGAAGTATAGTTAGCATATAGACATAGAACAATGAGTTATAAGATGAGCAAACAATAAGAAAAGCAATTTGAGATAGAATGACTTACAATTTTACGATGGATATTTGGAATTCTTTGGAGATTTGGTACGTGAATGAATACAATAAAAATTAAAAATCAGGTCAAGTTAAAAAGAGTAAAAGACAAGTGGGTTGACTCCATGTCAACTTAGATTCACTTCCAGTCCCTCGGTTTCTCATAAGTTGGCAAAGCTATATGTAACTAGTATTTTCCTACTTCTTTTTTGTGGTGCTTCCAGGTGTTGTTGAGGATATTTCCTCATATTATGATCGCCAACAAGGGAAAGAAACCGTGTTACATTCTTAGATACTTGTGTCTTTTTAATTACTCGGTTACCTCTTTTAACAAGACCTGAAGTCTTGTCATATTTGTTTTTTATAACTTTATCTTCCAAAAAATATTCGCCTTTTTATAACACAATGAAAAAAATATAAAAATAATTATTTTTTTAATTAATCATTTGGCAATGAATTTTGGTTACTTTATTTGAAATAGATTTGTTACAGCTTTGATCAACCAATACAATTTTTTGTGTTGCATTATTTGAAATATTTTACTAAAATAACTTTTATTCTTATAAAAAAAGGAGTGTCACTTAAAACAATTTGATGTACATTATAGTTTGATACTTTGATTGTGCATTTGATACTGATTTTAATAAGTTAAACGCGTGACTTTAATTTTTTAAAGTTATCCCGTATTTTTTTCAAGCATTGTTGTGTCATTGTTTTAGTAATGCAGAGTATTACCATTATTATAAGCCAATTATGTTCATAATTACGTATCTTGCTTTATAAACCCTTTTGACTTTCTCATTCATAGGCTCATAGCCCATTCTTCTTCATATATATCTTCATCTCTGTTGAGACTATAGCAAATCTGTTTTCGTCTCCGTGATGATTCAAGTGTATTGAAAGATAATGTTATCCTTCAAGTGATAATTGTACGTTGTTGAAAATGAGACACCTTATGTACGAGAAACTTGATTTCCTCAATATTGAGATGACTATTTCGGACAAGAAGGTATATTCATAATTTATTATCATTTACTCCGTAGTAATTGTTTTCTTTCACATATTAATTTTTAATCGTGTGTATGTCATAGTGTATGTCATAAATGTTCAAATTTGTTAATACAAATAAATGAGATGCAAGTCATGATACTGAAGAATGAGATGAATCTGTGATCATACTTATGTAAATTCATTGGTTGAAACTTTATCATTGTTTGCAGTATTAAAGCATTTGCATATTTTCTAAGCAATTGAGCATTCGGTTATGCTTCAATATTCTTCATGTCTTTTGCCTATTTAATTATTTGGAAATTACCTATTTGTAGTGCATTCTTTCATTTTTCATATATTTATGCTGAGGGATTCAAAAAAAAACTAAAATAAGAAAAATAAGAATCATTTTCAGCCACACATTTTAAATGCCCACACATTTTAAATAAGACACATTTCAAATATGGGGAATTTTAAGGAGAATACATCTCTTTTTGTAGGTGCATATGAAATGTGTGGTTGTGTTTTCTTCTCACATTTCTCATTTTAGCAAGCGTATTATTTTGAAGGTGGCCTTTTTTCTAGATGATATGAGTAGGTTTTATTGGTTTTACTTTTAGTAGTGAAACAACTTGTGTTACCACAATACCACATTATGTTTAGAGGTTACGATAGGGCATGAAAGGCTTATAACAAAGTTTATTAGAACAACATAATACATAATTTTCAATCGGTTTGATTTTTTAAGGCAACCACGGAAGTTCACCAAATCATCATTATTATCCATGTCAAATCATGAGGTAATGATTTTATTGAAGTTTGCTACGTGATTTTTGCTATGAATTTGTCTCCATTTTGCATATTCTATGTCTTGATTAGGTTTTTTCTTTGTTTTCGAACGACAAATAGTATTTTCTACATCACTCACATCCCGAATTGTTCGCAAAATAGATACCTATAGGTATTTGCCTATCCTAAATAGGGGTGTCATTCGGGCTGACCCGACCCGAGTCAATTCGGGTCGGGTCAATCGGGTTCAAAATCATATTCGGGTCAATCGTCACCCGATTGACCCGAAGTTAAACAAGGTCGGTTGTATTTTAAGCATTGACCCGGACCGAACCCACTCGAACCCATTAACCCGCTAAACAACACTTTTACAATGTAAAACTAGTGTTGACCCAAACCCGAATTGACCCGACCCATTGACCGACCAATTGACCCAACCCGGATTGACCCGACCCGAAGTTGACCCGAGTTGTAAACAAGGTCGGGTTCGTATGTTTTTTTATGGCTTGACCCGAAGGACCGATTCGAAGTTGACCGAACCCGACCGGGTCAACCCGAATAACACCCCTAATCCTAAATGACGAATATCAACAGATTTTCCTTTTTTTTTTAAATCATACGTTACATATGAGTTAAAAATTGTATTTTACCAACATATTTTCCTTTCTCAAAAAATCATACGTTATATGAGTTGAAAATTGTACTTTACCAACAGATTTTCCTTTCTCAAATCATACTTTATATAAGTTAAAAATTGTGCTTTTATTATTTGATACACATTTTTTCCTATCCATATGGTTACCCTAAATGAATTAAAATTTTGGGACGTATTAAATGTAGAAAATATATAGTACTTTGTTATTAAATCTGCTTTGATACACTTATTTTGTGTTTAAATTTTTTATCCTCTATCTTTTATACGATTTGCATGCAATCTTGAAATCTCAAAAACAAAAAAAAATGTTGTCAATCTATCATAATAACTTTTTCCATGGACGTTCCCACCATGCCATGAACAACACACCGTGTAACCTTCAGGGTAATATCATTTTTTGGTGTTTGAAATTAATTTTTTAATGTGTTGGTTGCTTTTTAAAAAATGAGCTATAAAACCAAATAAGTTGTGCTATTGTTTGTGTTCATGTTCTTTAGTTACTTTCAGTTTATGAAATGTTCCCAAAAGAATTCCTAGAAAATGATCGAATGCCACAGTTCTAAAGGTATTTCATCGAAATTTAAATCAGGCGTATTATAATGAAAAAATGTCACCATATAGTTCTTTTAATTATTTTTGTTTTATAGATTTATGATGTATTTTTCGTATGAATGCTCTTTGTACCACTCATCTTGCTCATGGATTTTGGTTAGGTGGATTACTGATACTTTGAAAATCATTTTATTAAATTTTAGCAATTCATCAAACATGAAGCTTTTTATTTGTTATCAATGTTATTAACTGATTTTAGTTCCTATTAAATATATTTTCTTTGTATTTAAGGCTTGTGATGATTCATTGAAGGATGATTGCTAATGGAAAACAATTACAACATGTTGTGTACATTTGCTATTAACTAAAGTAATTTATCATGTATCATGTTCTATATTGCGAGAAACTATATAGTTAAATTTTGGCGAAACAACATATGTCTGCCACTAAATTAAGAGGTTCATATGAGTATCGCATATTATTTGTTGATCATTTTTTAATGCACAAAAATCTACTCTTTCGGTATTCGCCCAAATACTTTGCATTTTGATGTTCATACAAATCGCCATTTTGTAATTGTTACAAAGATAGTGTTTTGGTATTTGCACAAATGCTTTTCTATTTAGAGGTTTATGTAACTACCATTTTGTTATTGTTACGAAGAAAAGTTGCAAAAAACTTATGTGAGGATTTCATTACAATTTGCATGTAAACAAAAAGATATGATATGATATATTTCAAGTATCTCTTTTAGAATTACACTCGTAAGAATTATTGAGATATACTCAGCAAATTGACAATTGTAAATGGCTTTTAACACGTTAATTGTTAGTGCATGAGTGCATGATCGTTATTTCTTGTACCGACTTTCATTCAATTTTGCAACTAAACAAAGTATATACTAATCATGATTGAGTAGACATTTACTTAATTAATTTACCCAATAAAGTTTCATTACAGTTACTTGATTTTAGGGATCTTTGATCATGGTCTTTGTAGGTGTTTTTGGTTCCTGCACTAATTCACGGGTTGATTTTAGGGGTCTTTGATCATGGTGATACGCGTACAACGCGCGTTCGGGGTCAAAGGAACTTCCTTTTCGTCGAGCAAGTTTTTCAACACCCTAGGCAGTGAACCTAATCGTTGTAGTGTAGTATTAGGTAAGTCCGGAATTGATATCGCTCTCGGGGAATAGGAATGCTAGTGAGAATTTACTACGCTAAGGTTGGGGTTGAGGAAGATTATTTTTTATCTTTTTATATTTTTAGAAAATAGAAAGGTACTAATCTCGGGTATTGATTTGGGGTTTGGTATTCCTACCCATTACTTACTTATCTAATTGTCTAACCTAAGGTGAGTGTAGTCTATGTCTATTGTTGTGTGCTCGTATGATAGTTAAAAATGTGTTTACTTAGATGCTATTACTCCCTAGTTATCTCCTATTGATGGTTGAATTGTCACGTCCTTATTCTTAACGCGTTGTGTTTCCTAAGGTTTTAGGGTATGCGTTTCTCCCTAACTCTTTGAAGCTACCTAAGGTTAATGACTATGAAATCTCTAGGATTCATAAACTTAACACTAAGGTTATCTTTGGATGTTTAGCCTACAATTCTACTAGTAATTATAAACTAATGTTCAACAAAGATTAATCAAGCATTAAAAACACAACGAATGACATATCGCAATACTAGGTCAATCACAATTAAGTTAAAAGACAACCAATCAATATTCAATCTAAGCAAACACATAAGTAAATTAGCCGGACATGGTGAACATGCAAGCATACACACAAACAATTGACGACATAATTAAATTAATGAAGTAAATCACTTATCTTGTTGTAAAATAGGGTATGGAACCCTAAGATACTGCCCAAGACAACCTTGGTTCGGTTTAGGTTTTTACCCCACACTACTACCTCCCTAAAAACTGAAAATTCGAATTCTATATATAGTGTTACAATCTGCGATGGCCACTTTAATTGTGACGCCGCCGGGTCGCCGCCATTAGGTTTTCGTCTTGGCCACGTCAACTCGGGACGGCGTCACCTTTATGCTTTTCAGACGCCGCTTCAACCTCGACGCCGCTTCGGATTCATATCTAGGTCGCCCGAGTCGTGACGCCCTACTCTTTTAAACCCGATGCCGTCACTTGTAAATTAACAATTTGGCTATCGAGTCGTCTCAAGATGTCGCGATACCGTCAATTTAGCAAAGGACGCCGTCCCCTTCGCCCAAAGCAGCTTGAGTGTCTCGATTCTTGACTATGGCCATTTCCTTCATATATTCGCACCTTTTCGTCCGAATAAGTGTCATTCCAGCAATTTGCCTTCAAGAGACCTAAAAAGTAAAAAGGAACGAAATTAAGTAATAACGGATACAAAAGTGATCAATTAAAGGCTTAAATGACCCCTCAAAAGTGTACCTTTTAAATCCTTATCAAAAATCCCTACACTTGGTATTTACTTGTCCTCAAGCAAATGTGCTTTTAGCCAATTAATTTATAAGTTAGGAGTCATGAAGCGTTAGTTTCGAACAATTCACAACACATATAAGCCCCGCAAAAGTCATAACAAGCACGGAAATTACATACTTGCACCTCACATGGAGTGTTTGGATACTCTCATCTCTTGGGTGTATATGAAATATAACAAGTTGGAAATGGAAGATAAACACTCATTAACCGGTCCTAGTACATAGATTTCCATAGCCTTGAGACTAGATCAAACTTTCATCGCTTTGGCGTAAGCACCTAGGAAAAACTACCCAAGAAGTCTTTTAAAGGGTTGTAACGTTAGGCTTACGGTAGGGAAACAAAGGGTTTGGTGGGATAGACGATTTAGTGGTGGCAAGTCAAAAATCTTTATGTTGCAAGCATGAGAAGATTGGCGTTGCTAAGCCAAGACTCGACACTCTAAACTCTAGATAACTGAAACAAACAAACATAAATTTAAAGATAGATGTCGATGGTAGGTTTTTTTTTGAATCACTCTTTTTTCGATTTTTTTTCATACACTTTTACTCTACCATCCTCTACGATTACATCAAAATAATAGGGATTTATAGGCACATCCCTACACTTGAGTTTTTATTACTCTAACACTAATTTGACCGAATTGAAAAGATCAAAACACTTGGAGTACATTATTACGCAAATAAAGGGAATTTGAATTTAACGCTCCTTCCCGCATTTCATAAATATTAACTTTTCCCATGAGTCCCAATCGCCCCAAAACTATGTACAAAGGATATGACTCGACTTAGCAACTTATGCAAGCAACTAGATAATTGAACTATGGGTTTAGTGTGACAACAATAATGCACTAAAAGTGAAAGCGCAAGGTAGGCTAAGGCTATTTGGGTGTACATTTGGGGGTGGATTGTAAACAATGCTCTTCATTGATATTCTGGAAAACCAAAACATCACGAGAACCGCGAAAAGGATAGGCTCTGAAGGGTTAACTAGGGGTATCTTGTACTAAAAGTGAGTACAACGCAAGGGTGTTGGGGAATTACTCAACCGATGTGGAAGAAGTAATTATATTACGGGTATCAAACAGGGTTTATCCTAATGCCTCTTATCATTTAGTTATTCCTAACTACACAAGTGTAGTCTCACTAGCGATCTCGGAATGCATCACAAAACAAGTTCTAGAATCTATTATACTACCGGTTCATACTCTAAGCATCAAAGATAAATGCTTTAATTCCTACAAATCTAAGGGCGATCCTCACATTTTGGGTGGAATTTAAGTGGTAAAGGGTTTTTGTGCTAGTCATATAACTTCCTATCCATGAGACGCTTTATTAAGACTAATGGCCCACTCCTACATGTTATGAAAAAATTTTAATTTGGTGCCAAAATTACCCTAATCGATATTTCTCATGGTTTATTACACAAATGAAATTGGACAAAGCAAATAGTCAAGGATAAGCATAGTTTCAAAGTTCCCATTTTATTTTCCCTCCCTACACTTAAACTGAACATTATCCCCAATGTTCCCCGAAAGTATCAAAGTTATGATAATGGAAGGTAATTAAAAACGAAAGAAACTAGTACTCCCCTAATTAGCTCGGTAGGATCCGTGTGAAGTAGTGGTTAAATCTTTCTTCAAGAAGAATGTATGCGTGAAAAGCTCCTTCCAATCTTATGTTTCTTCTTCTTGATAAATAAAACCTGCACACGTGAAGAAAACAAACGAAACCTTCGCGTAAAATCTGGCAGAACAATATATATAAGATTCTACTAAACTAGGATATAATGCTTGTGGAATGGATGTTTACAGATTTTCTCGAAATAAGACCTGAAAATTCCAAAATTTATAAGTAGCTCGAAAACAAAGTAAGATGTTCTCACTCCCCTGGCCCGCCAGTTATCATGACAGAACTGGTCTCACATTTTCCGAAAAAAATTCTGGAAAATCGTTATCTTTAAAATCTGGAAAAAATTTCCTACAAAACATCCATTATGACTCGATACAAGCATTTGACTCGAACAAACACACATGTATATCTTTTAAATAATCGCAATTCTCATGTTCACGTTATTTTTGAAAACGTGTGTAATCCTCCCTACACTTATCCCTTTTATAAAATACCTTTATATGTAATTAAGAGGAGGTTAAAGGCAAAATAAAGCATTTTTACAAATTCAAACATGAGAATAAACAATCAATAAAAAGATATACGACACACAAACAAGCAAACAATTAAGCATGGGTTGCCTCCCACGAAGCGCTTTTCTTTATTTATACTCGAAGTCATGTCCCTACGTAGTCTCGTTTTTCATTCTCAATGAAAATTCTATCATATTGACAAAATTTTCATTGACTCTATACCTAGGCCCTTGGGTCAAACAATCCTTATAATAAAGTCTCCTTTTCTCCCACATGAAGTTCAAACCTTTTCAACATCGTGATTCTTCGCTTTTTCCTCAAAAGCTCTAATGTTGTCTCGTTCAAAAAGGGATAAAGGGCCATATCCATTCGTCTTCCAAGACATTCTATAAGTGATCTCATCGTCTCCTTCCTTAAACCTGACCGTTCTTTCATACTTGTTATGGCTCATTTTAGAATTTTCAACAAACGGTTTTCCTAGCACTACTTGGGATAAGCTATAGTCAATGACACATCCGATGTCTTCTAGGACCACAAAATCAACTAAGTAGGTAAAATTTACTATAAAGACGTGTACATCTTTGACTCTTCCCACAAAGTTGCAAACCCCACCCGGATACTTAGGGTCTCTCCTAATCTTAAGTCGCTCATTCATAATCTCATTGTATACAGCTGATGACATCACATTAATAGGAGATTCCGTATCTATGTAAGCATGCTCGACATTCCTATATCCAATCATATGGGATTTTAGGTTCCAAGGATTTCCTCTCCTAATCTTTGGACATATCCTAATGATGGGTGATCGGGATTGTCTATTATGTATTGATGGTAAGCAACCTTTTCCTTAGTGGGGTAAAGATTAAAGTAAGCACTATCCTCCTCATTCACATTATTATTGACAAAACTATTATCCGAATTACTGCTGATCATAGAGCCAACAACAGAGGCGCTAACCACTTTCTCAACAACATCCCTAATTGTATTGTCAAATACCTTTTGCAAATCTTGAAGGTCATTGTTTCTACTCACATAACGGCTTCGGCGGTTGTGTTGGTTATTGGGTTGGGTTTAAAGTGAAACTGATTTATTTGGTGGTGGGTTGTTCCATGATGAGCTATCACCTTCCATAATGAAAAGTGATAAGGGTACGAACAAAGGTCACAAAGAAAGGGGATAGACTATGAGGGAGCTAAAAATAAGAAAAAATCTTACTTGATAGGAATCAAGCAAGGAAACCTAAACGAGGTGGATTCCTAACTAGCTATTCTATTCCCCGGCAGCGGCGCCAAAAACTTGATACACGTACGACGCGCGTTCGGGGTCAAAGGAACTTCCTTTTCGTCGAGTAAGTTTTTCAACACCCTAGGCAGTGAACCTAATCGTTTTAGTGTAGTATTAGGGTAAGCCTGGGGAATTGATATCGTTCTCTAGGGGAATAGGAATTCTAGTGAGAATTTACTACGCTAAGGTTGGGGTTGAGGAAGATTATTTTTTTTATCTTTTTTATATTTTTTAGAAAATAGAAAGGTACGAATCTCGGGGTATTGGATTTGGGGGTTTGGTATTCCTACCGATTACTCTACTTATCTAATTGTCTAACCTAAGGTGAGTGTAGTCTATGTCTATTGTTGTATGCTCGTATGATAGTTAAAAATGTGTTTACTTAGATGCTATTACTCCCTAGTTATCTCCTATTGATGGTTGAATTGTCACGTCCTTATTCATAACGCTTGTGTTTCCTAAGGTTTTAGGGTATGCGTTTCTCCCTAACTCTTTGAAGCTACCAAAGGTTAATGACTATGAAATCTCTAGGATTCATAAACTTAACACTAAGGTTATCTTTGGATGTTTACCCTACAATTCCACTAGTAATTATAAACTAATGTTCAACAAAGATTAATCAAGCATTAAAAACACAACGAATGACCTATCGCAATACTAGGTCAATCACAATTAAGATAAGAGACAACCAATCAATATTCAATACCTAGGTTTCATAGATCTAAGCAAACACACAAGTAAATTAGCCAGACATGGAGAACATGCAAGCATACACACAAACAATTGAAGACATAATTGAATTAATGAAGTAAATCACTTATCTTGTTGTAAAATAGGGTATGGAACCCTAAGATACTGCCCAAGACAACCTTGGTTCGGTTTAGGTTTTTACTCCACGCAACTACCTCCGTAAAAACTGAAAATTCGAATTTTATATATAGTGTTACAACTGGGCGACGGCTAAGGTTTTCGCCCCGCCATTTTTCAACTTCGCGGACGGCTGCCACCTTATGCTCGCGGACGGCTCGGCCAACCTCGACGCGCGGGATCCAAATCTAGGCCGCCCGATTGATGCCCTACTCTTTAAACCCGATGCATTCACTTGTAAATTAGCAATTTGGCTTTGAGTCGCCCGAAGATGTGTCGCGACGCGTCGATAAAGTGGCCGTCCCCTTCGGCCTAAAGCAGCCAGTGTCTCGATTCTTGACTTTGGCCATTTTCTTCATATATTCGCGCCTTTTCGTCCAATAAGTGTCATTCCAAAGAATTTGCCTTCAAGAGACCTAAAAAGTAAAAAGGAACGAAATTAAGTAATAACGGATACAAAAGTGATAAATTAAGGGCTTAAATGACCCCTCAAAAGTGTACCTTTTAAATCCTTATCACATGGTCTTTGTAGTTGAAATAAATGACTTTATATGGAAAGAAGAGAAATGAAGAAGGGAAAAAAGAGAGAAAAGAAGAGGAGAGGAAAAAAAATTGATTTTAATCTTGTATTACTGAGTTAAAAAGAAAAGAAGGAGAATGTAAGCAAAAAATACTTTAAAGTCATCATTACTCCATTTGATCCTAATTTGACAAGAAGATTATGAGAGTAATTTTGGTGTAATTTACTATTCTTCACTTTCCTCTCATCTCCAAAAAAATCTTTCCCTTTCTCTCCACCAATAAAATCAAGAACATAGCGTTATGTACGACATTTATTATCTAAAAGGCTTATTGTGACTAAAACAGATTATAATGTTGTGAGCATGTTGGTTTTCTCTTTTTGTAGTTAAATCAGAAGAATGTTTGTAAAAAAAGAACGATTGAAATGGGTATGTATCAATGAGTTATTTAAATTAAAGTTCCATGTTGAAGAAGTGTATATTCTTGCATGTACAACTTGAAAGAAATTATACAATTGAGTAATGTTTTAGCATATTATGTGCAACAATATTGTAAAACTTAAGTCGTTTATTAAGAATAAAGGGAAACTCATTTGTACCTTCCGTTTTTCACATTTGCACCTCCCCTAATGTTGTTTTGATTTTTTTATTAAATTTTTTTGTCAGAATAACATACACTAAATATATTTTTCTGTCAGTTTGTTTCAGAAATAACAGGCATCGGGGAAAGTATTTCTTCCCAATTATGGTATTAATTAGAGGGGTGCAATTAATAGTTGAATGAAAAAATGCCAAAGTAAAATAATGATAATTTTTAACAATTCAGGAAGGTGCAAATAACACGAGGGTAGGTTTAAGGATAACACCACCCCCAATAAAACAATTTTTCTAATTGGGAAATGGTGACTTTGATTACGAATACCATAAATTTTAATAATGAAAGAGGGTCGACAATTGAATTAGCATGTATTAGTTTTCAGCAACAAGTACAACTTTATCAACACAAAAATCTACAAAATATGATTATGCAACTTTATTTTTTTTTTGGTTACTATACCCTCTGTACGAAATTTTTTATTTTCAATCACGATACTCATGTGTTTCTTACTAAAGGCTTATTATGTAATTGCGTAACATATTAATTATCTATCTTTTTGCTTTTCTTTAAAATACCCATGAATTTCACGAGTCTTTTAGCTAGTAAATCTATAAACTGTGATTACTGATTTGCTTATCGACGCGGGAAGTCATGTCCAACGAGAACGCCTAAACATGGAAGTCCATTCCAACAACAACCTAAACATGGAAGTCCGTTCCAACGAGAACAAAGATGGAAATCGAGTTTATTAACAGAGGCAAGCGCTCTGAAAATAAATTTAACAATTTTGAGTGGGTGTCTTTCTTTGTTTGTGAATTATTTTTTATTTCAGAAAAGGAAATCAGGAAGAATGGTTGTAGAGAGCTGATTAAATTTGATGGTTAAATTTGATGATTAAATTTGATGGTTAAATAGTTCCTTTTAAATAGATAAACTACATAAACCAAATCATGGCTAATATTGATTTATAAACCACCTCCCCACCAGAGTTCATCCTATGTCGGTTCAACTCAGAGACCAGTTCGCACGCTTCGGTTTTGGCATTCAGTTTCAGTTTAAGTACTGAAAACCGTATCACTCATCAAATTTAATCACTTTTATATCACTTATCTATAACCATGCCTGCATTAAAAAAGGAAATCGAAGAATGCTTAATTTTAAACTGAATAGATAAACTATATGAACCAAATCATGGTTAAATTTGATTTATAAACCACCTCTAACTAGCTTTGTAGTTCATCCTATGGCTGGTTCAGCTCAGAGATAAACTATATAAACCAAATTTGATTTTGAAATAAATTTGGTTTAATAGTTTCTGAAAAAGAGAAACAGGAAGAATGGTTAATTTTAACATGCTAAATTTGATGTTACTTAGGATTCACTTGAAAAAGAAGGGCAATAGCGGACTTGCTCGTGTGGTAAAGGTGGACTATGAACGGTTGACTGATCAAGAGAAACAGGAATACACAGGCGAGGCAGTGGTGGGAGTCTCCATTTAATTATTGAAGATCACAGATGTGAAACTTCTCATAAATGTTCTGGCAGATTGCTAAGATTTGCGTAGGACTCTAGAATATATCACTTGTGTCCTTATTGATGAACAACAAGCGATGTCAAGTCATGTGTTCCTATGAGATCTTTTGATGAATCTCGAGGCTCTAGACTCGATTAGTGCATTTTGGTTTTCCTAAGCGGAGACTAGGGAGATGGTCTCCTTCTTCAATACCAACAATCTCTAAGAGAAAGTTGATAGATTATGTAGGGTTCCCAGTGAGAATGAAACAAATCCTTTTAAGAGGAATTGAGTGGCTAGAAGGTTTAGTGCAGTGCGTGATATGCTTACACAGCGCGTTCGGGGTCAAAGGAACTTCCTTTTCGTCGAGCAAGTTTTTCAACACCCTAGGCAGTGAACCTAATCGTAGTAGTGTAGTATTAGGTAAGCCACGGAATTGATATCGTTATCTATGGGAATAGGAATGCTAGTGAGGAGTTACTACGCTAAGGTTGGGGTTGAGGAAGATTATTTTTTATCTTTTTATGTTTTTAGAAATGGAAAGGTACGAATCTCGAGGTTTGGATTTGGGGGGTTGGTATTTCTACCGATTACTTCTACTATCTAATTATCTAATTAACTAAGGTGAGGGGCAGTCTATGTCTAATTATTGTGTGCTCGTATGATGATTTAAAGATGTGTTTACTTAGGTTTTATTACTCCTTAATTATCTCCTATTGATGGTTGAATTGTCACGTCCTTATTCTTAACCGCGTCGTATGTCTAAGGTCGTAGGGTATGCGTTTATCCCTAACTCTTTGAAACTACCAAAGGGTCTCGTCTACATAATCTCTAGGATTTATAAACTCTAACTTTAAGGTACTCTTTGGATGGTTTAGCCTACAACTACTCTAGGTGTTATAGTCTAAGGTTCACAAAGATTAATCAAGCATTAACTACAAAACGAATGACCTATCTCATTACTAGATCATTAACAATTAAGATAAGAGACAACCAATCAATATTTAATAGTTAAGTTTCATATTCCCTAAGCAAACACACAAGTAAATTAGCCGGACATGGAGAACATGCAAGCATACACACAAATAATTGAAGACATAATTGAATTAATGAAGTAAAACACTTATCTTGGTGTAAGATAGGGTTTAGAACCCTAAAATACTGCAGACACCTTGGTTCGGTTTAGGTTTTAAAAGACTACACGAAAACTAAAAATTCGATTCTATATATAAGATATTCGCGACGCCACCCTTTAATCTATGACGCCGTCGGGTCGCCGTCATTAGGGTTTCGTCTTGGCCACGTTAGTCTTGCGACGGCGCCACCTTATGCTTGTGACGCCGTCTGGATCAAATCTAGGCCGTCTGAGTTGCGACAGCCTACTCTTTTAAAGCCCGACACCGCCACTTGTAAATAAGCAATTTGGCTGAGCCGTCACAAAAGTGGAACGACGGCGCCGCATGTATAACCCGACGCCGCCCCTTGTAATTCAGCGCTTGAGTGTCTCGATTCTTGACTTTGCCATTTTCTTTTCATATATTCGCGCTTTTTAGTCCGAATAAGTGTCATTCCAGCAATTTGCCTTCAAGAGACCTAAAAAGTGAAAAGGAACGATATTAAGTAATAACGGATACAAAAGTGATCAAATAAGGGCTTAACTGACCCCTCAAAAAGGTACATTTTAAAACCTTATCAGTGCGTCACTGGGTCCATGACGACTTTGTGTTCAATACCAGTGTCATCTTAGTGAAAACTAGTAGCATATGAATTGAACCCGGTTTCTGCCCTAAGGTTGAATACGGAGGGCTATTTCTTTTCACCCTTTTTTCATTACATTTCTTTTTAATTCTTCAACCTCTTCTTTCTCCTTTCTCACATTACTCCTTTTTTCAATCATACCTAAGGACTTCTAATACTAACTATGGGTATGTCCTTGGGTAGATCCCTCCGGCTCTGGCAGATCATAGGACAAATATTCCTATCTTTGGTCACCTTATAACTCCATGACTGTCCCATGTTGCCATAAAACCATTTTTCTTGAAAATCTCTTAGAGTGTTTATGATTGAAAACATGTTTGAAACACTCCGAGAGTTTTATTTTCAAAAACACTCCCCCTTCACATGCGCTTATAAGTTTTGGCAGAAATCTGCACATAGAGGGTAGAGTTCGCACTTTTTGAATTGATCGGCTCATGATAGACAATTCGCCACGAGACACGGTTACGTAGCTTAGTTAAAGAGTTCCATTGTCATTTTTTAGGTGACAACTAGCTCTAATAATTACCTTGAAGTTGTAAACACTCCTTGAAAGGAGGTTAGACCCATGAAAGTGCATGTCTATCACAAGTTTCTTGAGATGGTACATTTACTGACTTTGATTCCCGTCAATTCATTGGTTCCATCTGAGTCGAGCTCATTTTGAGATTCAAACACCGATCATTAAACATTTTTTATCACATTTTAATCACGTCTTCTCCCCCTCAAAAATAGCATATTCGTGATATTTTTTATATCAACAGATTAAGCATCATTTTAGAATCTTGTGGGGAGACAAACGGATTTGATTTAAGCATGAATTTAGAACATTTTTGTTTTATACTCCCCCTTTAATAAAGCATAATCAATTAAAGGGTTTTAGAGGGAGTTATCTTAAGCACAAAATATTTTGAAAGATTTTGAAAATCTTTTTGAACAATCTTGAAAAAGGTGCTTAAGATGATGATGATTCTCACCAGCTTATAAATGTAGTGCATCAAGCCGCATTACTTTTTTCTTTAAAACACGAGTTTTGATTTGAAATAATCAAGAGTCATCATTTTTGATACGGGTTCGATCAAGTATATGAAAGCCTTTATTTGGAGAAATTTTGAGAAACGACATGTTCTAAAAAACATTTAAATAACTCTCGGTTGTTGTAGTGAAAATTGGGTCTGAAAACTGAAAAACCTCAATAACTTCTTTTCAGAGCGTTTTTAGGACTTGAAAGTTGACCCAATAGTTTTTTCGGCGTGTCAATCTCCTCGTTCTCACGGTCGTTTTGATGGGTAGAACGCTAAAAACGGAGTTACGGTTCAAAAGTTATAGCCGTTTGAAGTTTTGCTCAAAATCTTACTCGTAAACTTGTTCTTAAGCGTAGGAATCGGTGCTTATGCGTAGACACTGCTTATGCGTAGGATTCCTTATGCGTAGAAAGCTTAGGCGTAGGATTCCTTATGCGTAAAACCTAACTTACGCATAAACTTAAGGTTAACCGTAAGTCTTATGCGTAAACTTTTTACTTAGAAGTAGAGTACCTACGCTAAGATTTAACTTATGCGTGAGTGCTTACTCAGCTTTCTGAAGGCGTAAGATTAGGTTTAAAACCAAAATCCTTTACACTTGTCCAAGCGTGAAAGATATCCACAAGTCGAAGTGTTCCACAAACTTATCCAAGTGAGGGAAGCATTGAGTAACCGTTGTTGCACGAAGATGGTTCACCAAAAGCTTTGCGCGTAAACTTCAATTCTTACGCGTAAAACCTTACACGTAGAAAACTAGGGTTTTGACTTTTCTTACGCGTAAAAAGAGGGTTTTGACCAAAAGTATGCTTAAGCGTAAAAAATGCCTAGTTTGTAAAAACACGAATTTTTTCACCAAAAACACGTTTCCAAACGATTTCTTTTGCACAAACTTCTTCCAAAACACTTAATGATCAATAAAAACTACAACTTTAAGCTTAAAAACACGTAAAAAATCAAAACTTTATGCATAAAGCCCACGTTTATAGAGAAAAAATGCAACTTTATGTGTAAAGTTCTAACAAAAAACATAACACAACACTCCTAAACCATTGTTAGGCGATTGATACCAATTGTAGGACCTTACTTTTATCAACCTTATCACAAGATGAACACGTTAAACACGTTACGCGTAGGACACGTGAAACAAAAACACAAAGCTATGCGTAAATAAAGAAGAAAGATTAAGATGGAAAGATGGTGACTTAAGATGGTACGTGTGAAAACAAGAGAGAAAGATGAAACATGAAGATGTTTATTGCTTAAAGAAAACACACACACAAACACACTCAAGCACACCCCTCAAATGAGACTTTGAGGGGTATATATAGTACAAGATATAAATGCCCTAATGGGCTTGGTCTTGGGCCTCGTGGACTTGGATTGGATAACAAATGATAAAAGGCCAGCTTAACATAACTATTAGCCATTTAGCTTAGCCCAATCCACGAGCCCGTTGACTATTCTAGTATGATATCTAACATACGTTACAAAGTTCCTAAATGTGAATGACCATCACTTCTAATATAAAACTGCCAATGTACCTACATACAAGAAATAGCATTACTAGATTGTATTATGAAGCATATGGAAATGAGTTGCATATGCAGTAAAAATCAATTCTTACTTGGTTTTCACTCAAGATATTGTAGATCTCTGATGAATTAACCCACACCGCCTTCGTTCCCAGCGGCAAGATTCTTCAAATATAATTTCCCTTGCCATTGCTTGAATCAAGTCATGCATTTGAAGTGAATTATTGCTCGATATCGTGATTAATGACTTATCAACTAGAACTTGTATATTTGCATCCGCAAAGTTACAACAATCTAGTACTGCACTGAAAATCACTATTTACTCCAATGAATGAACATGCAATATCAAGCAAGATATTTTGTCGGCCGTTGTTTAGCCCATCATAACTTAAACGAAACACTTGTTGTATCTCTTTATTAGGATGTACTTTGAACTGATCCAACTCACTAACCCATCGACGACTGTTTTTCCATATAAAAAACGACCCAAAACTTTGAGGGCCAGAGGGTGACCTTGCACATATTTCACAACTTCCTTGGCAACTTTTTCGAAGCCTCTAGAAGAATCTTTTTGTCTTAAAGGCACGTGAACTCAAGAGTCAAGAGATTGATTCTCGTCTAGAAAGTCCATTTGAAGGATTTCATCAACTCCATGAGATCTTAGCAGCTGTTTATTTTTACCTGTGAATATAATCAAACTTCCTGGGCAAAACCAACTAGCTGAACCCGCAAGTGAATCTAACTGCTTATGATCATCTACATCATGTTGAACGTTAATAACAAAATCAGTAGATTAGTATGTGTATTTAGTTTAGTGGGTCGAATGTTTGGGCCTTAGTCCAAGTAGGTTTTTATGTTAGTAAGGCCCATGTATGGCTATTAGAATAGCGGTTAGGGATAACAGTTATTAATAAATCGTTGTATCTCTTTGTGAAGCGGCATAACTAACTCTCTTGCAACGTTTCATATGTATATATAGCATAGGGCCTGTAAAACGATGTACTCACTCAATCAATATCAAATACACATTGTTTTACACATTCAGTTTCTTACTTTCTGCAATTTATACGCTTTCCCAAACAACCCTTTCTGTTTTGTGCAGCAAATTCGAACCAGAAACTATGTCAAATCAGAGTCACATGTTGCATAAAGGTTGGTCTCGCATCCTAGAAAACCAACAGTGGTATCAGAGCGAGGTTGGAGGATCGTGGGAGAGGCCAATTCAAATTGAAGTTGAAAACACGACCGATATGACTAAAAGGGACGAAGACAGCAGCAGTGAAAGCATTGGCAGCAATGATATAGACTGCGTGGAAGGACAAGAAAGGCAAGACACAATCAGGGAAGAGGCTTTTGATTCGGATGAAAGCATTGGTATCATTTAAATGTGAAATTGAAAGTCTCATTGGGTTCATGACAATGGTTTGCAATCAAAGAATAAGTGTTGAATATAAAGATGAGGTGAAAAACCACTTCAAGAGGTTAATGGCATGGTTCTATAAGGACTATATGAAAGTAGCAGAGTGACCCATGCCCGTTAATATTAATGGAATACGAATTTGTCTTTTAGACCTTTATCTCACTGTGAAGGGAATGGGTGGTCACACCCAAGTTGTTAGGAAAGACAAATGGACTAAGGTAGCCAATGCAATGGGATTCCCAAAAGAATATGCGGATGGTTTAGAGGAGTGCTACAGAACGCACTTGAGTCTTTTAGGATGCTACTATGAAGTGGCAATGAATTCCAACGGACTGATTAGTGGACTCGGGGCAAGGCAAAGTCAAGAAAGGTTAAAAGGCACATTTGGTTTCAACAAAGATGAAGATTGCAACATTAAGGAATCCATGGAGAAGAAAGCAAAAGAATAAGAAGACTGTGTTTGTGAGAATTTGTTATTAGGGGGAAGTGTTGAACGTTAATAACAAAATCAGTAGATTAGTATGTGTATTTAGTTTAGTGTGTCGAATGTTTCTACATACCCAAGTGTGTTTTATGTTAGTAAGGCCCATGTATGGCTATTAGAATAGCGGTTAGGGATAGCAGTTATTAATAAACCGTTGTATCTCTTTGTGAAGTGGCATAACTGCCTCTCTTGCAATGTTTCATATGTATATATAGCATAGGGCCAGAAACGATGTACTCACTCAATCAATATCAAATACACATTGTTTTACACATTCAGTTTCTTACTTTCTGCAATTTATACGTTGTCCCAAACAACCCTTTCTATTTTATGCAAAGAAATTCAACCGTAAACTATGTCAAATCGAGTCGATGTTGCATAAAGGTTGGTCTCCTGATCCCGAAAACCAACACATCATCAAAACAAGCGGATCGGCTTACATGCCATCCTCCGCTTATTACCATAGCTCCTTTAGCAACACTTGGTATATTCAGATCTTCTACTTTCATGATATGTCCAATCATATGCAGTTGGACATGAATCAGGCCTTGACGTTTCGTGACTTCTTTGACATCTTCACAAAATCAACTTCCTTGAAAGTGGACATACATCAAGTTATATATAGCTTTGGCAAGGGTCGCCTTCCTATCCCGCTTATACCGCATATTCCAATCATGTTAACCTTATTCGACCCAAAGGAAGCTGACAAGTCTAATTTGTCGAGATGGAAATCAATGCCAACACGGTTCTCACCAACATCTAAGGGTTCGTCACATAAGTTTTTTAGGATTTCTCCGGAAATGGAATAGATGAACTTGTACTCATACGTGTTAACCACAAAGACACAATAAGTAAGAGAAACTACATAGCGTTAAGCTTTAATAGAGCTACAAGATAACTACACAAAAACAAGAAATTTACCCATTTGTCATGTATTGGAGGTCCCATACGATAAGTTAGCCATGGATAAAGCTTCCTTCCATTTATCCACATCCGCTCTATTTGAAACATCATTTTTAAATGCTCCAAAGATAGCTTCCGTTTGCTTCCTCACCACGCCAGTTTAACATCATAAAAGATTATTTGAACCTCGTGTTTAGGCTTTCCCATTTGCTTGCACTGGAGTGTTTTGACAAGCTCCCTCAAACACCATGATGAAGAAGCGCAATCTTTGGAGAATACAACTATCAGAAACCTTGATTCTTCGATGGCTTCGTAGAGATGAGGAGATATCTCTTCTCCTTTAGGCAAATCTTTATCATCTCTAAAAGCATTAATCCCTTTTCGCTTGAAGTCGTTGAACATATGATCCATGAAGCTTTTGCGGATTTCTTCACCTCTAAAACTTACGAAGACATCATATTTCCACCGATGAGGAATGGACGTAGTAGCCATTTTCAATAATGAGATTGAGCTGCATTCACAAGTAAAGAAATTCAGAAAGAGTAGGCATTATCACCTGATATGCTGATAAGTCAAATTACATTTAAAAAGTAAGATTTTTATACCCACAGGTATATACAATCACGTATATGTTACAATTCATAAAAAAGTCATTTTACTAAATATGTGACTCTGGTTCATACCTTGTCTTAAAATGATAGCAACGCAAAAATAAGTTATTGAACGACAACAACATCTAGAGTCTAGACACAAACTAAATGTGTGATTTCGCAATTTAATCTTATTTAGATAATATTCTATCATTCACACCGACAAGTTATTAAAATGTGCTCATTTGGGCAATAGTTGAAATAATCAATTGTAATGTCTCAAAATGATAGCTACACAAAAATAAAGAATTATAGTGACTGGACGACTACAACGTCTCAAGTTTAGGCACGTTTTCTATATTTAATAGGTTTTGTTGAGATAAAATGTTTCCTGTGACTAGACCTACCCATAATGTGTAATTCAGTCTTAATAATGCTATTGGATCAAATAATCACTTCTAATTCCTTGAAATAATAACAACACATGATATTAAATAAAAAAATGATTTGTATATAGACATAGAACAACAAGCTATAAGATGATCGAGCAAATACAAAATGAAACATTATATTGAAATGTTATAAAATGAGACAATATCAAAAGTATAATTAGAGTATAAGAAGAAGACTTACAGTTTACCAATGGATGAAAATCTTTGAGAGTGAAGTACTGTTGGTATGAATACAATCAAATTGGAAGATGAAATGAAATTACAAAGAGTAAAGGCAAGTTGGTTGACCCCAACTCCCAAGTCAATTTATTTGCATTTCTTGTCCCTTGGTTTTAAATACAATGCAATCTATTGGATTAAGAAGCTACATGTCAAATTTCAAAAACAATGCAAGATAGGCAAATATATCTATTGGATTAAGAGCATGGGGTGTGGGAGAAACAACTTCTCGCCGAATCCTACATGGATCCTCGCCACTTCATTTCGTGGCTCACACGACACCGTGGTTGCCACTTGGTGTTTCGCGCCAAGCAGTAAAACACAAAACGACAAGTTATAAAATCGAATATATCCGTTGCATTTCAAACGGTTTGATTTAAAAAAAAAAAAAAACTTTTTATTTTTAAAATAAAAACTTTACCCACCCTCTTATAAATAATACCTCATTTTCATAAAATCAACCACACTCTTTTCTTTCAAATCATTCACACACTACTCTTTCAACTCTTTACATCTTAAGCAAAAAAATATGAGTGGTTCGATTCGATCTTGATGATTTAGAAGATATCAAGATGATTCTCAAAGCTGCGTTATGGGCAATCGTTGGGAGAAGATGAAGTGAAAGTTCACGCACCGTAATTACATCTACCGTGACAGTGAAATTCTTTAAAATCTTATATCGACTATTTTTCTCGATTGTCCAAAATATCCGAGTCCTATTTTAGGCGCCGATTTCATATGAGCCGGAACTATTCTTACAAATAGTACAAGGTATTGAAAATCATATTCAAACCGCTGATCCTCTTCCACGCATTTTGATTTTTTAGAGTCCCACCCGGCGCGCGGTGGTGTAATGAGTATGAGTGTAATTATGAAATGCACATCCGTCAGACGCTAAATATTTCCACCGGCACCACACTGATGCATTTGATGAATATTTTCAAATGGGGTCACACACGGCAGTTTATTGTCTAGATTTTTTACTATGTGTAATTGAATTGTTTATGCCCAGTTTTAAAAAAGCCTAATTTGGGTAACATTCAAAATTTATATAACGCACATAACACGGTCCATGGGTTTTCGGGAATGCTTGGGAGCATTGATTGTATGACTGGAATGGAAAAACTGCCCCGCTGAGTGGCAAGGGCAATTTCATAGAGGTGATAAAAAATATCCAACTATTATGCTTGAAGCCGTTGCATCATAACATTTATGGATTTGGCATGCATTTTTGGGGTAGCTGCGCGAATAATGATTTAACTATTTTGAATAATTCACCGTTATTCGACGACCTTCTTGATGACATCGCCTCAAGGTTCCGCTTCAAGTAAACGCGTGCAACATTTGAACTCGGGTATTACCTAGTCCGGGATTTACCCAACTTGGTCATCTTTTGTCAAATCATTCTCGACCGCATATTCGAGAAAATGCCTTGTTTAAACAAAACAAGAAAGTGCTCGAAAGACGTTGAAAGAGCTTTCGTCCTTCAAGGACGCTTGGCATATTATAAGCCAACCGACACGTGCTTGGACTATCAACAAACTAAGAAGAGTCATGTACACGTGCATCATATTGCATAACATGATTTTGAAAGATCAAAAGTTTGCGATATCCGAAATGAACGATATTTATGTTTATCCGTGATCAAATATACAACGGACATGGATTGAGCGACATGCATGTACAAGAAAAGAATGCCAAAGAACTCGTGATAAAGCAACGACGCAAGACTTCAACTGAAATATCATTGAGCATGTTTGCGACTACATCAACAACAACAAGATTAGTTTAAATTTCAGATATGTTTATTTATTTTGCTATGTATTTTAAATTTCGTGATGTTTTTTATTTCAGTAGTTTTTTATGTTGTATTTTTAATTTAAATGAATGAAATGAATTTAATTGTGTTTGGAAAATATGGAAAAGAATTAAAATAAGTGTGGGCCCAAATAAAGAGAAATGAGTGTTGTGACGGGGTATTTTTTAGTTAGTGTTTGAGTGATTGGAGGTGATTGCCAAGACGTGGGGCCCAAATGAAGAGAATTGGTGAAACCACGACACCCCTTGCTCTAAGCTACATTTCTGGTCCCTCAGTTAGTTAGTATTTGGTATGTTATAATCAATGTGGAAATGAAAAGGATTATTATAATGGGGGAATTGCATATATACCCACTAAAACTCAAAAACTTGCATATTTTCCCATAATACAAGTTTTTAATATATAATGTACAATGCAACTTAAGCATGTTTTGGGTATATATGCAAATATGCAAGTTTTAGTGGGTATATATGCAATTGCCCCTATTATAATTGACTGAAAAAATCTTGTTTGTTAATAATTATACAATGTAATGATTCATTATAAAGAATGACCGAATACATCAAAAACTATCATTTTCATTCTTTAAGGTCCCTCTTGTAATGGAATCAAAATTACATTAAAGCTCGTCATTAACTAACCACATTAAATAAACTTTCTATCAACAATGTGCATTTTAGTATTTTTCTTGTCGATTTCGTTACGTCCTATCATACCAACCAAACATGATTAATAAACGGCAATTAATCATTATATTTCATCAATTATTATATTACATCGTTTATTTCATTCATTTAACATTTCATTATGTTCTACCAAACCAACCTTTAGTTTCAACTAGATTTTGTGAAAACATATTATTTGATTGCACTCACATAATACATTTGCATTCACATAAGCATATCCCACAATACATTTGCATTCACATAAAATAACCAAATTTTGGTTTGGTCAAGCATATGACTAAATAATCTCCAAAATTAACCGAACATGCGTTATTGTATATGGGTTTAGTGGTTATCGACGCAACCACACGTAACTATGAGTACTATTATAGGCAGTTTAATAGCTAACCCATCTCTATTACATATAAAGAAGGTATAAGTGTGCTTAAAATTTTCAAAACAAGAAAAGTATAATTACTGTTAATCTCAATTACCATTATCTAATTTAAGGGATAATTCCATGTATACCTAATCTAAACATCAAAATGTCATATATACCCAAAGTATAAGTTTTGAATGCATTATGTATAAAATAATTAAAGCATGGGGTATTTGGCAGTTTTCCACAATCTCATTTATGGCACAAATTTCAAAGTAAACTTTATACCCAATATTCTGAAGTCAACTCGTTTTTCACAATCTCAGTTTTTAATGTCATTTAGTGGTGTGATATTTTTGGTGCTTTTAACTATTTATCAACTTTTTGAATTATAATGTATGACAACTTTTTATTAATGTTGTTTTATAAAAGAAAAGTAAACTTTTTGTTAATATTTAATGACAACATAATTACTTTAAAAAAAAACATTCACACACTCTGCTATAAAACACACAGTTTGTGTGAGTTATTGAGTTGATTGATATAAATGAGTGATCTAAAAATTGTTGAACAAGTTTGTAACAAAAATTGGGTTAGCATACTTGTAGTACTTTATTTGTTTTGTGTTTCCGTTTTAACCAAATATTTTTATAGTTTACAGATTCATCTCAATCTCAGTTCTGATTAATACTTTAATCCAAATTTGTTTAACTGAAATTGAGATTATGTTATTGTCATCTTAAATGTTACAAACTTTTTCAGTTACACTTTAATTATTTTACATTGTATACATACATATACATATTAAGGGTAGTGCAAATAGTAGTAAAGAAAAAGAAAACCAAATAAAAGTCCCCTTTGTTCGGGTTACTTCCTTTGTGTGAGTTGGATCGATCTGATAGTTAAATGTAAAATTAAAATTGAGCAATGAAAACAACATCATAATAATAATTTGACACGATCTGCTTCCTTTCTTCATTGCTTGGTTTAAGATCTTGAATTTGATTGAATTGAAAAAAAATGTCAAAATTTGATTCGTATTTGATAAAGAGGGAAAAATAAGCGGAACAGAAGCCATTGCCTTTTTTTTCAATTTACCCAAACCCACTCTCGCTCAGGTTGGTTACTTACTCACTCTTTTAATTTGTTGAATGGTTTAGGATAATTTATTTATATATTTTTGGATCACACCGAATTTTCATCTGTTGTTAAATTTTATTTTTTTGTTAATGAATTTAAGTTAAAAATAATACTACTTACGTCCCTAAATAAATGTCCACTATTGAATTTTAAAGTTTTTTTTTTTTTTTTTTTCAACTTTGACTTTAAATTATCTATTTTTTGTTATGTAATACTTGATAAAATTTATATCAATGAAAATACATTTCAAATCCAATCCATTCATATATTTTGCATCAAGTATTACATAACACAAAAAAAATAATTTACGGTCAAAGTTAAAAAATAAAGACTTAAAAAGTCAATAGTGGACACTTATTTAGAGAAAGAGGGAGTAATTGTATAGAAATGTGAAAATGATCTACTTTTGTTGTAGTAGACACCCAGAACGTGTTTGATGAAATGTATACAAGTAGAAATCATAATTCACTCAATATCGGTAAATAGAGATAGTTTTGCTTAGTAATCACTAATTGTTAAATATGAGTTGTAAACATTTTTATTAGGAAGTTGGTAAATCACCAGAAGACCATAGTTTCTAGAGTAAACATGGGTTTGTCTATATTATCGATGCAGATTCCATGAAGTTTCATAACACCGTCCGTCCTTATCACTAAAAGCCGAGGGACGAGTGTAGTGATTTCTTCCAAACCACAGGGACGAACCATGTTACTGATAAGGACGAACAATGTTATGAAACTTCATTATAAGGACGAACCATGCAAAAATAAAAATCGAGGGACGAGAGTAGTGATTTTGCCAAAACCACAGGGACGAACCATGTAATTTACTCTAGTTTCTATTTCTAAGCATGAATTATTACCATGGGTGAACGAAGGTGGGTTTCCGGAGATGCCCATGAACCATAATGGATTTTTCAAGCGTAATGTTTACTTATGCCAATATATCGATTTTACTGGACCAACAATACTAGTATCACCAGAATACAAAAGTTATCCACATTTACCCAAGTAAACTAGGAAAAACAAGTTGGAAACCATATAAAAGTAGTGTTAAAATGCCTCAAAAATTAGTACATTTTGGGTCTCATCAATATTAATGGACTAGAAAGCCCCCTTAATTTTGATGGCCATTTGCAACTGCTCGACTTGCACAGGGTAAACCAAACATTGATTCCTTTTAACATTTCTATGCTCGACTTGCATAGAAATGAAAATCCATAATATTGATTCCTTTTAACATAGCATCTAATAGTTGATCCAAGATTAAACCAAACATCTAGTTATAAAGAGGATAAAGTACGAACATTAGAGTGAATATAACACAAAGATAATGCACAAGCATGTTGCATATAAGCAATACTTTGTCTAAAAATCCACAGGCATGCACAATG
>OU343219.1:58755673-58814091 GCA_910596185.1 Chrysanthemum makinoi
CGAAGAAGGGGGATAGACTACGAGGAAGCTAAAAAATGAGAAAAAATTTACTTGATAGGAATCAAGTAAAGAAACCTAAACGAGGTGGACTACTAACTAGCTATTCTATTCCCAGCGTGCACCAAAAACTTGATAAACACGCGTTAGGGGTCAAAGGAACTTCCTTTTCGTCGAGCAAGTTTTTCAACACCCTAGGCAGTGAACCTAATTGTTGTAGTGTAGTATTAGGGTAAGCCACGGGAATTGATATCGTTCTCTAGGGGAATAGGAATGCTAGTGAGGAGTTACTACGCTAAGGTTGGGGTTGAGGAAGATTATTTTTTATCTTTTTTTTAGGAAATGGAAAGTACGAATCGGGGTTTGGATTTGGGGGTTGGTATTTCTAACGATTACTTCTACTATCTAATTATCTAATTAACTAAGGTGAGGGTAGTCTATGTCTAATTATTGTGTGCTCGTATGATGATTTAAAGATGTGTTTACTTAGGTTTTATTACTCCTTAATTATCTCCTATTGATGGTTGAATTGTCACGTCCTTATTCTTAATCGCGTTGTGTGTCTAAGGTCGTAGGGTATGCGTTTATCCCTAACTCTTTGAAACTACCAAAGGGTCTCGTCTACAAAATCTCTAGGATTTATAAACTCTCACTCTAAGGTACTCTTTGGATGGTTTAGCCTACAACTACTCTAGGTGTTATAGTCTAAGGTTCACAAAGATTAATCAAGCATTAACTACACAACGAATGACCTATTGCATTACTAGATCATTAACAATTAAGATAAAAGACAACCAATCAATATTTAATAGTTAAGTTTCATATTCCCTAAGCAAACACACAAGTAAATTAGCCGGACATGGAGAACATGCAAGCATACACACAAATAATTGAAGACATAATTGAATTAATGAAGTAAAACACTTATCTTGGTGTAAGATAGGGTTTAGAACCCTAAAATATTGTACAAGACAGCCTTGGTTCGGTTTAGGTTTTTACTCCAAAAGACTACACACTGAAAACTAAAAAATTTAGATTCTATATATAAGATTACATTCGCGGCGTCACTTACTTTATAATGTGGCCGTCGGTTGCCGCTAATCATTAGGGTTTCATCTTGGCCACGTTAGTCTTGCAGCGGTGTCACCTTATGCTTGTGACGGAGTCCCCTTCGATCTCGATGTCGTCGGATCAAATCTAGGCCGTCGAGGTTGCGGACGACCTACTCTTTTAAAGCCTGCGACATTCACGTAAATAAGCTATTTGGCTATTGAGCCGTCACAAAAGTGGTCGCGGCGGCATGTATAACGGCCGTCCACTTGTAATCAGCAGACTTGAGTGTCTCGATTCTTGACTTTGGCCATTTCTTCATTATCTCAGCTTTTTCGTCCGAATAAGTGTCATTCGACAATTTGCCTTAAGAGACCTAAAGTGAAAAGGCAGCGGATACAAAAGTGATCAAATAAGGGCTTAACTGACCCCTCAAAAAGGTACATTTTAAAACCTTATCAGTGCGTCACTGGGTCCATGACGACTTTGTCTTCAATACCAGTGTCATCTTTGTGAAAACTAGTAGCATATGAATTGAACCCGGTTTCTGCCCTAAGGTTGAATATGGAGGGCTATTTCTTTTCACCCTTTTTTCATTACATTTCTTTTTTGTAAGTTATTGGTTTTCACTTACACATCAAACCATAACACAAAGTGGGCGTATAAGTGGAATTCTAGAGAGAGAAAGTTAGAGGTTTAGGGAACTTAGTGAGAGAAAGTGAAAGATATTATTATAAGCTCCAACTCTCTACCTTGAGAGGTAGAGAGTATTTATAGTCTTACATAAAACGCCACACAACGGGTACGTGGATCAGGCATACAATGGGTAAAGACCCGTCCGTCCTCCACGGTGTTACTTAACTAAATAATACTTAGCTTGAAATAACTACGACTACGAGCTTTCTAACGATTACATATACTTGAGGTGACCGACTCTTTAATACATGGAATTTCTAATTCCTAACAATCTCCCCCTAAGGGAGGTCACCTCAATCATGTACTAAAATTACATTGAATACAAATAGATATTACATTAACAATTGTTCTTGCATTCTTGATGAAGTACTTTGCACCTAAGCTCGTAGTCATTGATTCTTCACATTGCATGTTTGGTTACTCCAGGTGGAGGTCTTTTCTTCGATCCACGTGATAATAAATTTGAGCCGACTTTTGAGATCATCGGCTAACAAAAATCTACGAGACATCCATTGTGGTGTTGGTAATATGTGATGTTGTGACTTTTGGACCGACATGCTCACATTCTGGATCATGATATATTCTTATCGGAGTAGCGGAAGCTTTTGTTGATTCATGATATTGGCGGCGGCGTGAAGCATGGAGTGAAAATATCAGAGTCGTTGATGCACTTATCATGATTTCTTGAGAAATGAATGTGTTGTGTGAGCATGCGGCTATGGATTGACCGCTTCATTCGGTCGGTACGCAAGCGTCGGGCTTACGCATACAAAGCGGTTAGCAATAAAGCGAACAAAGTGTCTTTGATCACTTTAATTGAATTGAGTACAGGGGCCACGGTTCCCGTTGATCGATTACATGCGCACGTGATCGGTATAATTCGAAGAATTTCCTTGACGAGGGTTTCGCTTGGTGCTCTATTTGTTCTCAAACCGAACGTCTCAAAGAAGACAACACGGAGTGAGTGAACCGGCAATTTAAGTCCAGCGATTGATGAAAAGAGATTTGAAAAACAATCGTGTATTGCTCAATAGAAATTGTTTTGCAATACAACGAAGGTTTTAATGAAAATCAATTATCAATCATAAAACACCTTTTGATTTGAAAAAATTAGTATACGGTCGATTTGCTAAAGAAAAGAGTTTTTAAGCACAAAGACTGGTTTTTCAAAGGTATCCGTCAATCCATAACTTTGAACCGGGATTGATTCAAGAGATTGAATCGCCCATTGTTTCATTCGGTTGTCACATGGTTGATCTATATAATACATCTCACATGCCTCCTACCGGGAGCTTGTTTGATGTTGGCTCCAGAAGGCTTTCCATCTTCATTGTGAAAATGATAACACATCACTTTCGGATGTTACGGCAATACCACAAGGATAATGCGTAGGACTCAAGATATAATCTCTCTTTCCACATTGTGTGAAACAGAGAGTCTTCATGGAACGTGTCCTAATGAGATTTATTGATGATCTCGTGGCTCTAGACTCAATAGTGCATATTTGGATCCTGTGCCGGAGACTAGGGAGAGGGTCTCCTTCTTCAATATCAACAATCTCTAAGAGAAAGTCGATAGATAATGTAGGTTCCCTGTGAGAATGAAACAAGCCCTTTTAAGAGGAACTTGAGTGGCTTGGGAAGTTTAGGTGCGGTCGTCACTTTGGGTCCATGATGTCTTGTCTTCAATACCGATGTTACCATGGTAGCATATGAATTGAACCGGTTTACGCCCTAAGGTTGAATAAATGGAGGGCTATTTGTTTTCACCCTTTTCTCATTCAATTCTTTTAATTCTTCAACCCCCGATTGCTTAGAGACTTCATAGCAAGAACCTTGTTGGGTTTATTCGTACTAGCTCGTCTCGATCCGCACTCTTCCCATATCTCACTTTTCTCCTTTTATCATCATACCTAAGGACTTCTTCACTAACTAGTGGATAGTCCACAGGTAGATCCCTCCGGTTCTGGCGGATCATGGGAACACATACCTAACCTTATCATCCTTATATCACCGTACATAAAGTAAATTTGGTCGGTCTATTTGGTATTGTTCATCTGCCATTTGAACCAATTGAAAACCATTTGAAAATCAATCCAGATACTTGTGATATATTATCAAAACATTTTGTACCTGAATTGTTTTTGATGATTTTAGAACAAGTGCTCCCCCTCAACATGTGCATCAAATGTTTGAAATTGTTTTGCACACTGAGGCAAGAGGAAGACTTAGCTTCTTTGATTACCATTTTATAAAAAAATATCAACATCACTTCCCTAATCAAGACAAGTAGATAAAGCATTTTTGGGAAGGATGAGGTTTTCATAAGTTTGCTCCCCCTCAATATGTGCTTCTAGGTTTGAAAAAACGTTTTTGCACATACTAGAGGGAACCTGCACATTGACATAAGTGATCACGTTTCAAATCATAGGTTTAAGATAGATGCTCCCCCTCAACATGTGCATGGAAAATTTGAAATCGTTTGTCACATGTGGGAAGGATAGCATGTACATCCTTATAAAACCATTTACCGAATTATCAGTTTAAATCCAATTTAAATCACACATTCTTCCCCGATCACAATTATCAAATCATTTGAGATTTGTGATCTCTTATTGATTTAAATTGATTTTGAAAGCTTTTAAGGAGAATTGTGACTTGATTATGGCGTTTTAGCGATAAGGATCGGATTTTAAAACTTTAAACTCCATTGGTAAAACATGCATGTATATCTTTTGAAAACAATTGAATGCCAAATAATTTTTTAATTTAATTGAAATCATTCTCCCCTCAATCAATGACATAGGTTGTTGATTGAGAGATTGATATTTTGACAAATAAGTCTAGATGATTATCAAAAATAGAGACTGAGTTATTTTTCAAAGCGGTTAGTTTTCACAGATAAATGTTTATAGAATCGAGCATGGAATTTTGAAAACATGATAAATAATGGCTCATTCTTTCTTTTAAAAGCGGGTTCTTGCACGAAATAACAATAAACCATTTTTTCTCTTTCTCCCATATATATATATATATATATATATATATATATATATATATATATATATATATATATCTTAAATAAAAATTGAACAATATCTAAAGTCCCGTGTCATTCTTTGAATGACAAAGCACAAACAAGTAGATAATATCGAATCGAGAAAGACATGACAAAATGACAAATTTTTTTGAAGATTTTGAATTTTTCAAATTTTTATGGATTTTGAGAGTTTTATATTTTTGTATTTGTTTTTGAATAGATATATACAAGAGATAGATGAAGATAGACCTTTACTCCTCGTCTTCCTCACGAAGGCGTTTGAGTGTTTCACGGTTGAAGGCTTTTCAAGCCAAGTGGTGGAAGTATGAACTCAAACGTTCTCTTGGAAGAGCTTTGGTGAAGATGTCGCTAGCGATATTCGAGACCTCACAAAATAGAGTTCCACCACACCTTTTTCCACTTGTTCCCGATGAAATGATGTGAATGTCGATATGCTTTGCTCTTGAGTATTGAACGTTGTTGCATGAGAGAGCAATAGCACTTTATTATCCAAAGATCTGAGAGGATTTTGTTGAATTCAAAGCCATAGTCGAGATAATTGAGATCTCATCCATAAGATTTGAGCACAACAAGATGACATGGCTATGTATTCAGCCTCTGTAGAGAAATAGAAGTACTCGTTTGCTTCTTTGAAGACCAGCTCACAAGCTTATCACCCAAAAAGCGAGCACCTCGGGATGTGCCGGCGAGTATCTTGACACCTGCATGATCGGCATCTGCATAGAACATTAGTGACATCGGTGTCGCCGGTACCAAAGACCCATATTGATGGTTCCTTGGAGATACCGAAAGACCCTTTTAACAGCTTCAAGGTGCTTTTTAGTAGGCTTAGCACGGTATCTAGCACACATGCAAACGGCGAACAAGATGTGCGGTCTACTAGCGTGAGGTACATCGAGGGATCCAATCATACTACGATATTTTGTTTGGTCAATCATGATCACGAGTGGTCCTCATCTAGTTTGGTTCGATCAATCATGGGAGTGTCAACAGGTCACTTGAATCAAATCCAAATTTCTTTAAGATCTCAGTTGCATATTTAGATTGATTTATGAAAATGCCTCCAGGACTTTGTGAAATTTGTAATCCCAAGAAAAATGACATTTTTCCCATCATTGACATTTGAAATTTTGAACTCCTTTCATTTGAAAAACGGTCACATTCATTGGGGTCAGTTGAGGCAAAGATAATATCATCAACATAAATTTGAACGTGAATTAAATGTTTGCACGACTTCACGGTGAACAATGTTGGATCAACTGCTCCTTTGCTAAATCCGGTAGATAGAAGAAACTTTGACAGTGTATCATACCATGCCCTTGGAGCTTGCTTTAAACCGTAAAGAGCCTTCTTCAAACGATAAACGTGAGTAGGATGCTCTTGATTTACAAATCCTTGAGGTTGGTGGCGTAAGCGACTTCTTTAAGATCTCCGTTGAGGAAATGCGTCTTTACATCCATCGATAGACTACCATGTTCTTACTAGCGGCATTAGCCAAAAGATTCGATTGCCTCGATTCGAGCAAGCTGGAGCAAAAGATTCTTCAAAGTCAATACCCTCCTTCTTGGCGGTATCCTTTAGCAATAACTAATCGAGCCTTGTTCTTCAATACATCACCATGCTCATCAAGTTTCACTTTGAAGATCCATTTTAGAGCAATAATCATGGCACACTCTGCGGTACTAACTCCCATACATCAAGTCGATCAAACTCATGAATTTCATCTTGCATAGCATTGAACCAGTTATCTTCATTCATGGCGGTTTGACATCCTTTTGGTTCGATCTTTGAGAGTACGGAGTTGAAGAAGCACCATAAGGCATTGGTTGCAAGTTGTTTCCGTGTTGATACTGAGGACGAGAGGGATTTCCAATGATGTTGTCTAATGGATGATCGTGAGTCCATTTTCTAAGGTGTGCATGTGGTAGTTGTTGAGGACTAAGGTAGCGAGTTGATGTCTCACAAGAAGATGGTTCGATGATGATTGAGAGCAAATATGTTTTCAAATGGAGCATCTTCAGGAGTAGCAAAGGGATTAACTTCATCATTGATGCCAGAAGCAGTTCCATGATGTACATTTGAAGAATGATGATTTGTTGATGAGCTGAAGGGTCGGCGGAGGTGCTTCTTGACTTAAAGATATTGAGGCTGAGGATTGACTTCATTCACGGGGAATATGAGCGGCCTCTATTGTAGAAATCGACACCTCATTAGTACTTGGCTCATAAAGTTCATCAAACATAGGATCAAACAATTTCTTTAAATCATCTTAGATGGAGGTACATATGGAGTTTCTTGAGAAGAGTTTGGAACAAGGGATGAACCAATGGGATTTGTTTTGAAGTCTTGGTCTGAATTAAATTGTCAGAGCCATTTGACCGGTCAGCTCATCAAGCGTAACGTGAATTGTTTCCATGATATTTCGGGTTCTTTTGTTGTAGATTCGGTATCCCTTTTGTTTGGTGCATACCCTACAAATACTCCAATGTGCCTTTAGCTCTAAGTTTCCCTAAGTCTTGACCCTCATTAGTTGGATAGCACAATGCACCAAACACCACGAAGGAAGAGAGATTAGGTTTTCTATTGTGGACAAGTTCATATGGAGTTTTTCCCTGAGCAAGTGTGAATCGGGGAACGATTTTGTGTGTAGCATGCGGTGGCAATAGCTTACCCGGAGAAACATTGGAACCTTTGAGTAAATCAGCATTGTTCTAGCGGCTTCTACAAGAGTTTGATTTCGCCTTTCAACTACACCGTTCTGTTGAGGAGTTCGTGGAACACTTCTTTGATGGTGATTCCAATGATTTCATAAAATTCACTAAGTTGTTTGTTAACAAACTTCGGTTCCATTATCTGTTGGGATCATTATTTGTTTTGTTAAGTCGAACTGCATGTTTTGATGAGTTTGATGATGATATCGGAGTTTCATCCTTTGTCCTTAAGAACTTGACCTGTGAATCTAGAGTAATCATCAACCACAACTAACACATATTTCTTCCCAAAGATATTCTGCACTCTCATTGGTCCACATAAATCCATATGAATCATATGAAGAACTTCGTGGCGAGTTAGTAGGTTTGGGTTTATGGGCATACTTCTTGCTTTTTCCCAATTGACATGGTGAACAAAGATGATCCTTTTCATACTTGAGTCTAGGTAAACCTACAACTAAGTCCTTTCTGGAGAGATCATTGATGGTACCGAAGTTCAAGTGATTGAGACGACGATGCCATAACCATGACTTTGTTTTAGAGGCCTTTGAAAGCAAGAAAATTGGAGAAGACTTCATCATATCTTCAATAGAGATGGTGTATAGATTTGAACCACGTGAACCTCTTAAAATTTCCTTACCATCAAGTTCTCTAACGAAGCAGGTATGTTTTCTGAAGGCTACTTCTAGATCGAATCCGAGAATTGACCAACAGAGAACAAGTTATGACCAAGACCTTCTACATAGTACACCACGGAGATAACACTTTTGCCAACAACATAGTCTCCATAACCCATAATTGCACCGAAATGATCATTACCGAATCTAACTGTCCGATGAATTTGCTCACGAAGTTCATGAGCATGCGACGGTCTCGGTCATATGCTTGGAGCGACTGAGTCAAGTACCACGGAAACGATTTGAACGATCTGCAGTTGAACAGAGACAAGAATGGATAACTGGATAATTGGGATCCCCATGCAAGAATGGGTTCCATTTGGTTAGTAACAATGGTTGGAACCTCCACATCAGAAATAGAAGCATTCATATCAGAAATTGAAGTAATGGAATCATTATAAATAGATGTAGTACTAGTGTCCATATTTGCCCTATTCAAAGTATGTCCACTTCTTAAGGGAATAGTTCTACCAGTAGGCATCCATTTTCTAGTGGGCATTTCCTGATTAACCTTATGTCCAAAAGGTATCCATCTATATCCTATCTTTATAAATGTTCTTCTGTGGGTTTCCACTTTGTTTTCTAACTTTCTTTCGTTTTTGCCTTTTGGCCTTCTTAGAATGATTTTTAGCAATAACAATATTAACTGGACAATTAACATCATTAGGCAAAACATTAACACCGCATTCAAGATTAGAAACATAATTCAAGCAGACATTAATACAAGGTTTGCAAATAGTATCGAATTGAATTAATTACTGATGCGCCTATGGCTAATACTAGAATCAACACGATTCGTTTTATTCAACACAAACTTAAAGTTCCTAGGTTGGTCTTCTACTCTCTTCCAATGCACATTCTTAGCTTGCGAGGTCGTGTCATTCCTTGTATTGTCTTGAGACTTTGACATGCTTGCTTTAATGTCACTGATTACTCCTGTAGACGGAATGGGAACATTAGTTGGTTTTGATACTCTTTGCTTCTCCTGTTTAGATGTGCTGGGATCTGAACTACATGCAGGCACACTAAGGTTCACTTTCTTAGCTTTAACAGAAATCTGAACTACTTGAAGGCACACAAAGGTTCATATTCAAAACATCGGGCATTAAATGACTTGCATGCTTGCCACTAGGCATAGAATACGGTATCAAGGGATTGACTTGCTCACCTAAGGTTTTAGGGCATATTGTAATTAGGCATTCTAGAAGTTCTTGAGATCGTTTGGCATATAAGCATGCATGGCCAATTACATTATCATTAGGTTTTTCTAACTTATCCTCTTCTACAATCTCACGGAGACATTCTAGGCTGTCCTTAAGATGTGAAAAATATGTTTGAATAGCAAGTTTGTTATTCCTAAGACGAGGAGGAATATATTTCACAGACAAAGCATATTTATTACAGATATGTACCTTTGATACACCATTCTCCCCATGAGTCATTGGCATCTTCCCTTTTACCTGACTCTTTAGAATCTCAATTCCTTTTTTCAATGAACCTATTTGTTCATTATTTTTGTTACGAGTGACCTTTATTGATTCAAATAACTCTTTGAAATGTCGTTTAACCTTTTCATTTTCTTCTAGAAAACTTTCGTTTTCCTTTTGTAATGCATTTACTAAGTTTTGAAGATGAAAAGTTTGAGAATTCTGAGAATCTAAAGGAGGAGGCATTTGGCTGTCATATTGTTCGTTTGAACCTTTAATTGAGAGATTTGGGCTTTCAACTTTCTGATCGTGTTGCAATGAGCTTGAATCTGTTCATCCCGTTTGTTAATTTGAAAAACTGCATCAAACTCTGGAGCATCCGAGGATGTCTTGATATTTGAAGTTTTGACATTTTCTTTAAGATGTTGATATTTTAGTTGTAAATTAAAATGCTCAACTTCTAGTTTAGAAAAATGTTTAACCAAATTGTCATGATCATCCAGTTCAATTTTCTCATTTAGTTCATAATTAGATTTTTCAAGCTCAATGACACGATCATGGGAGACTTTCGGAACTTGAGATAGTTCATGAAATTGGAAGCATTAATAGAACAATTTGAAGCGATGAAAAAGATATCTTGAGCAACACATTCAGTAATAAGAGTCTCATTTAGTGTATGCAAGTTCTTCCTCTCAATCTCATTATATTTTAGTGCTAGCTCATAGTCACTAACTTCAACTATCATTGCATCAAATTCCTTTTCCATTTCCTTAATATCAGTTTCTATCCCCTTTTAAGACTCTCAAAGTGATCTTTTAGAAGTTTAAAGAAAGGCATGACCTCAGTTAGATAGCATTCTTTTGTTTGTTCAAAACCCCTTTCCCCTTCCGTTATCCCAGTGGGTGTGATCCTTTTCTTACAAGTTTTCTCAAAATCAACAAATAGTTGAAAAATAACATATTGACTGATTAAGATCTTGCTTTTAGTAGCAATAGTTCTAGGAACTAGATGCATTGGTGTATTAGGAGGATACACCGTTGCTCTAGGCATTTTCCTAAGGGGAGGGTTTGTTTCAACAATATTTTCAGCTTTACCTTATCTAAATCCATTTTCCAAAAAACTTGTTCGGAGTCAACAATGTGCGAGGCTTAAACTTGTTCAAGGAGATCCAGTTTTCCTTCTTGTAATCATGGGGTGTGATCTTTATTTTCTTCTCTTTACATTTAGGATCATCTAATTTCTTGTTCATCTTTTCCCTAGTGACTTCATCTGATTTCTTATCTTCCTCACTGCACTCAACGCAACTAGGTTTCTGTCTAGGTTTAAGGATTTCATTGCCATCATAAAGAACCTTATGAGCATTTCTAGCCTTTTTAATGACCTCTGGATTTGGTTCCTCAACATGGGGAATGCTATGCTTATAAGCTTAAGACTCTATGCTTAGTGATCATGTGGCGATCTGAATGGTGTTCCCTTGTATGTACAACTTGTTTTCAAGTTTGTTTTCAAAGTTTTCAGATTAGAAAAATCTTTCAAGAGTTTTGATTCCTTTGCATTAAATTCTTGCTTAAGCATTTTCACATTTTTTTGAAGTTCTTGTTTTGTTTAGCGGGTTTTAGAAAGCTTTTCTTGCAAGGAATTTAACTCTTGTTTTAATACTTCTTCTCTAAAATTACTTTTTCTAATGATTGTATGCACTTGGTCATCCATTTCCTGCTCACGAGTGGTCAACTCAAATTTTGCACGTTGTTCATAAATAGCAACACATTCTTTATAGGCATTTAGTTGAAACAACAGAATCATCGAGGCACATGCAAGGTGAATTCATCAAAACATAATCATTATTTACTATAGAAGATGCATCACTTGGTACAACTTCACTTTCACTTTGTTTCACAAATTGATCATATGGGACAACATTGATACTATCCATATTTTCAATATTTGATTCAAAAGTTTCAGTTGATTGTACTTTGTCATGCATCTTTTGCACATCAGCATCATCGTATAGTTTTAATACCTCGAGATGAGTTTGTCTTTGGATGAGCCACTTGTGGTGAAGAAGAGACCTTGGGAGAAACCATTGGAGAAATGCTAGCCATAAAAATTGTGTGTGCTGTAGGTCCATCATCCACATCAGAATCGTATGCATCACAATCACGGTGACTTGAAAGGCATTCGATGATTGTGACCTATCTCTGAATAGGAACGCTCATCCACATCGCATCATAGGTCTTGGCATTGCCCTGAGAAGAAACAACAATTCCTCTTCATCCAAAGCAGCACCATTATCACGAGCTTGTACAAGCGGCATCTTATCTCGGTAATCAAAGATGCGTGGAGGTTTTGGAGATGTGCAGTTCCTTGCAATGTGTCCCTCACCACCACAGTTATAACATTTGATCGGCTTAGCTTGACCTTGATTACCATTCCTTCCTCGATTCTGATTACCAACATAACCTCTACTAGCTCCACCTCTTCCACGATCATCTGTCTTTTCTCGGTTTGCACCACCGATCCTCCCATCTTTAACGGTAGCTTGATTGTGTGGGTTAGATCTTTGTTGCGAGGTTGTTGTTGGTTTGTGGGAGAGAATTCATGTTTTGACTAATCGGAAGAGCTAGTTGATTAATGAAGTTACCCACGTGTGCATCAGCATCGGCTTGTTTGAACATAGGATCGGGAATGAGTTTGTGATTACCATTACCCATGGGTATGACTTGTGAGGCTTTGGTTGTGATTTCGATGTTTGAGTAGAAGGCAGTTGAGTCATTAGACGAGCTTGTCTCTCCTCGGTTGGTTTTGAACCGATTAAGAATCATTTTTCAAACATAGCATGTCTCTCATTCTGAAGGAGGAAGGCATAGAGTTGCTCATAGTTTGTATTCTTCAATCCTTTAGTGAGCTTCACAGAGGTGACAAACTTGTGCCATTAGGGATTCATGTTGTTCACAAATTTTGAGTTCAGTTGAATGTTAGGCATAGTCATTCTGATGTTCCTCATATCATTCACCAACTTATGAAATCTCACATAGTACTCATAGACACTCTCATCCGGTTTCATCTTGAAGTGTTCAAATTCGTCATAGAGTTGTGATTCTCTGTCTTCCATAGTTAATTGAGAACGAGAGAAGCATCTTGACATTATCCCATCTGCCTTTGCTTCGGTGTTGTGATTGATCACTTGTAGATGTCTTTGGAAGACCTTGAAGAACAATGTTAGAAGCCACGATATCAAGCATCGAATCTCTTTTTCTCCTTATCATCAAGCTCATCATACATCTTTGGTCGTCCAATTCCATAGATCATTGTTCCATCTTCAGTTGTATCAATTAAGTCTCTAGTTGTCTCAACCCGATATGGTCCTTCATCAATGGATTTGAAAATGTTGACTCCATTTTCCTTTCCAAGATAGTACAATCTGATTCGTTGAGCCCAAGAGTCGTAGTCGCTGTCAAGCATGGGTGGACGAGTATCCGAACCACTGCTTGAACATCCTCGACAGCGGTGGAAATGATTGTAGAAGCGTTGGTGACATGTTTACAGTTTTAAACGGGATTTTATAACTCTATGATTAAACCGGAAATAGATTCTTTCACGGGATTTTACTAAATCAAGAGAAAACCGTAAGAAAATCACCCAAGTCGCTAGAAAATTATGCACCAAGTCGCTATCTACTAATTCTCTATTCCACCAAGTAAGCTAAAGTCCCAAGTAAGCTAAACAAGACAAGTCGCTAAATAGCAACTTCGCTAAGCCTCAAGTAAGCTAGCAAAATTTTGGCAAAGAATTCGCTAAGATACAAGTCGCTAAAGAATCAAAGTTAAGCTAAATAGAAACTCGCTACTTACCAAGTCGCTAACACCAAGTCGCTACAGTAGTGGAGAATCTACTACTTGTACGTTAGTCGCTAAGTCTAAGTCGCTAACTCCACAATAGCGTAACTTCGCTACAAAAATGTAAAGCAAGTAAGCTAGCAAGAAAAGTAATACGTGGGTCAAGTCGCTAGCAAGAAAACTTCACAAACATCACTTTTCAATCCAAAAACAACCCAACCAAGATGATTCAAGCTTACCAAATGAAAACCTAAACACTTGTGATGATTCTAAACAAAAAAGTACTAACAAAATCCAAGCTTTAACACAAGAAATCAACCAAATGATGCACAAACCACTAAACTTTTTCAAACTCAAAAACCACCTAAAAACCTCTAGAAATCCAAAGATGTGCAAGATATGATCTAACCATGGCTCTTGATACCAATTGTAAGTTATTGGTTTTCACTTACACATCCAACCATAACACAAAGTGGGCGTATAAGTGGAATTCTAGAGAGAGAAAGTTAGAGGTTTAGGGAACTTAGTGAGAGAAAGTGAAAGATATTATTATAAGCTCCAACTCTCTACCTTGAGAGGTAGAGTATTTATAGTCTTACATAAAACGCCACACAACGGGCTGTGGATCAGGCATACAGTGGGTAAAGACCCGTCCGTCCTCCACAGTGTTACTTAACTAAATAATACTTAGCTTGAAATAACTACGACTACGAGCTTTCTAACGATTACATATACTTAAGGTGACCGACTCTTTAATACCTGGAATTTCTAATTCCTAACATTTTTAATTCTTCAACCTCTTCTTTCTCCTTTCTCACATTACTCCTTTTTTCAATCATACCTAAGGACTTCTAATACTAACTATGGGTATGTCCTTGGGTAGATCCCTCCGGCTCTGGCGGATCATAGGACAAATGTTCCTATCCTTAGTCACCTTATAACTCCATGACTGTCCCATGTTGCCATAAAAAAGCATTTTTCTTGAAAATCTCTTAGAGTGTTTATGATTGAAAACATGTTTGAAACACTCCGAGAGTTTTATTTTCAAAAACACTCCCCCTTTACATGTGCTTATAAGTTTTGACAGAAATCGGCACAAAGAGGGTAGAGTTCGCACTTTTTGAATTGATCGGCTCATGATAGACAATTCCCCACGAGACACGGTTACGTAGCTTAGTTAAAGAGTTCCATTGTCAGTTTTTAGGTGACAACTAGCTCTAATAATTACCTTGAAGTTGTAAACACTCCTTGAAAAGGAGGTTAGACCCATGAAAGTGCATGTATATCACAAGTTTCTCGAGATGGTACATTTACTGACTTTGATTCCCGTCAATTCATTGGTTCTGTCTGAGTCGAGCTCATTTTGAGATTCAAACACCGATCATTTAATATTTTTTATCACATTTTAATCACGTCTTCTCCACCTCAAAAATAGCATATTCGTGATATTTTTGATATCAACGGATTAAACATCATTTTAGAATCTTGTGAGGAGACAAACAGATTTGATTTAAGCATGAATTTGGAACATTTTTGTTTTATACTCCCCCTTTAATAAAGCATAATCAATTAAAGGGTTTTAGAGGGAGTTATCTTGAGCACAAAATATTTTGAAAGATTTTGAAAATCTTTTTGAACAATCTTGAAAAAGGTGCTGAAGATGATGATGATTTCTCACCAATTATAAATGTAGTGCACTGAAGCGTACACTCGATTTTTTCTTTAAAAACACGAGTTTTGATTTGAAATAATCAAGAGTCATCATTTTTGATACGGGTTTCGTACTGAAGTATACGAAAGCCTTTATTTTGAGAAATTTTAAGAAACGACATGTTTTAGAAAACATTTAAATAACTCTCGGTTGTTGTAGTGAAAATTAGGTTTGAAAACTGAAAAACCTCAATAACTTCTTTTCGGAGCGTTTTTAGGACTTGAAAGTTTACCCTTTAGTTTATTCGGCGTGCCAATCTCCTCGTTCTCACGGTCGTTTTGATGGGTAGAACGCTGAAAACGGAGTTACGGTTCAAAAGTTATAGCCGTTTGAAGTTTTGCTCAAAATCTTACTCGTAAACTTGTTCTTAAGCGTAGGAATTGGTGCTTATGCGTAGACACTGCTTATGTGTGGGATTCCTTATGCGTAGAAAGCTTAGGCGTAGGATTCCTTATGCGTAAAACCTAACTTACGCATAAACTTAAGGTTGACCGTAAGTCTTATGCGTAAACTTTTTACTTAGAAGTAGAGTACCTTACGCGTAAGATTTAACTTATGCGTAGAGTGCTTACTCGTAAGCTTTCTGCTTAAGTGTAAGACTAGGTTTAAAACCAAAATCCTTCACACTTGTCCAAGCGTGAAAGATATCCACAAGTCGAAGTGTTCCACAAACTTATCCAAGTGAGGGAAGCATTGAGTAACCGTTGTTGCACGAAGATGGTTCACCAAAAGCTTATGCGTAAACTTCAATTCTTACGCGTAGAAAACTAGGGTTTTGACTTTTCTTACGCGTAAAAAGAGGGTTTTGACCAAAAGTATGCTTACGCGTAAAAAATGCCCAGTTTGTAAAAACACGAATTTTTTCACCAAAAACACGTTTCCAAACGATTTCTTTTGCACAAACTTCTTCCAAAACACTTAATGATCAATAAAAACTACAACTTTAAGCTTAACAACACGTAAAAATCAAAACTTTATGCAAAAAGCCCACATTTATAGAGAAAAAAGGCAACTTTATGTGTAAAGTTCTAACAAAAAACGTAACACAACACTCCTAAACCATTGTTAGGCGATTGATACCAATTGTAGGACCTTACTTTTATCAACCTTATCACAAGATGAACACGTTAAACACGTTACGCGTAGGACACGTGAAACACAAACACAAAGCTATGCGTAAATAAAGAAGAAAGATTAAGATGGAAAGATGGTGACTTAAGCTGGTACGTATGAAAACAAGAGAGAAAGATGAAACAAGAAGATGTTTATTGCTTAAAGAAAACACACACACACACACACTCAAGCACACCCCTCAAATGAGACTTTGAGGGGTATATATAGTACAAGATATAAACGCCCTAATGGGCTTGGGCCTTGTGGACTTGGATTGGATAACAAATGATAAAAGGCTAGCTTAACATAACTATTAGCCATTTAGCTTAGCCCAATCCATGAGCCCGTTGACTATTCTAGTATGATATCTAACACACGTTACAAAGTTCCTAAATGTGAATGACCATCACTTCTAATAAAAATGTTACGGCTAACAGCCTACATACAAGAAATAGCACTACTAGATTGTATTATGAAGCATATGGAAATGAGTTGCATATGCAGTAAAAATCAATTCTTACTTGGTTTTCACTCAAGATATTGTAGATCTCTGATGAATTAACCCACAATCTGCTTCGGTTCCCAGGCGTGCAAGATTCTTCAAATATAATTTCCCTTGCCATTGCTTGAATCAAGTCATGCATTTGAAGTGAATTATTGCTCGAGATCGTGATAAATGACTTGTCAACTAGAACTTGTATATTTGCATCTGCAAAAAAGTTACAACAATCTAGTACGCTTGCTGCAAAATCACTATTTACTCCAATGAATGAACATGCAATATCAAGCAAGATATTTTGCTTTCGGTTGTTTAGCCCATCATAACTTAAACGAAACACTTGTTGTATCTCTTTATTAGGATGTACTTTGAGCTGATCCAACTCACTAACCTGATCGACGCCTTAGTTTTTCCATATAAAACAACCCAAAACTTTGAGGGCCAGAGGGTGACCTTGCACATATTTCACAACTTCCTTGGCAACTTTTTCGAAGCCTCTAGAAGAATCTTTTGTCTTAAAGGCACAGGAACTGAAGAGCTGAAGAGATTGATTCTCGTCTAGAAAGTCCATGTGAAGGATTTCATCAACTCCATGAGATCTTAGTAGCTGTTTATTTTTACCTGTGAATATAATCAAACTTCCTGGGCAAAACCAACTAGTTGAACCCACAAGTGAATCTAACTGCTTATGATCATCTACATCATGTTGAACGTTAATAACAAAATCAGTAGATTAGTTTGTGTATTTAGTTTAGTAGGTCGAATGTTTGGGCCACAGTCCAAGCAGGTTTTTATGTTAGTAAGGCCCATTTATGGCTATTAGAATAGCGGTTAGGGATAGCAGTTATTAATAAACCGTTGTATCTCTTTGTGAAGCGGCATAACTAACTCTCTTGGAACGTTTCATATGTATATATAGCATAGGGCCTGTAAAACGATGTACTCACTCAATCAATATCAAATACACATTGTTTTACACATTCAGTTTCTTACTTTCTGCAATTTATACGCTGTCCCAAACAACCCTTTCTGTTTTGTGCAGCAAATTCGAACCAGAAACTATGTCAAATCAGAGTCGCATGTTGCATAAAGGTTGGTCTCGCATCCTGGAAAACCAACAGTGGTATCAGAGCGAGGTTGGAGGATCGTGGGAGAGGCCAATTCAAATTGAAGATGAAAACACGACCGATATGACTGAAAGGGATGAAGACAGCAGCAGTGAAAGCATTGGCAGCAATGATATAGACTGCGTGGAAGGACAAGAAAGGCAAGACACAATCAGGAAAGAGGCTTTTGATTCGATGAAAGCATTGGTATCATTTAAATGTGAAATTGAAAGTCTCATTGGGTTCATGACAATGGTTTGCAATCAAAGAATAAGTGTCGAATATAAAGATGAGGTGAAAAACCACTTCAAGAGATTAATGGCATGGTTCTATAAGGACTATATGAAAGTAGTAGAGCAACCCATGCCCGTTAATATTAATGGAATACGAATTTGTCTTTTAGACCTTTATCTCACTGTGAAGGGAATGGGTGGTCACACCCAAGTTGTTAGGAAAAACAAATGGACTAAGGTAGCCAATGCAATGGGATTCCCAAAAGAATATGCGGATGGTTTAAAGGAGTGCTACAGAATGCACTTAAGTCTTTTAGGATGCTACTATGAAGTGGCAATGAATTCCAACTGACTGGAATAATGGCACAAGGAGATGCCAAGGAAAATGACCGGACCAAGCATTAGTGGACTCGGGGCAAGGCAAAATCAATAAAGGTTAAAAGGCACATTTAGTTTCAACAAAGATGAAGATTGCAACATTAAGGAATCCATGGAGAAGAAAGCAAAAGAATAAGAAGATTGTGTTTGTGAGAATTTGTTATTAGGGGGAAGTGTTGAACGTTAATAACAAAATCAGTAGATTAGTATGTGTATTTAGTTTAGTGGGTTGAATGTTTGGGCCACAGTCCAAGCAGGTTTTTATGTTAGTAAGGCCCATGTATGGCTATTAGAATAGCGGTTAGGGATAGCAGTTATTAATAACCCATTGTATCTCTTTGTGAAGCGGCATAACTGCCTCTCTTGCAATGTTTCATATGTATATATAGCATAGGGCCTGTAAAACGATGTACTCACTCAATCAATATCAAATACACATTGTTTTACACATTCAGTTTCTTACTTTCTGCAATTTATACGCTGTCCCAAACAACCCTTTCTGTTTTGTGCAACAAATTCGAACCTGAAACTATGTCAAATCAGAGTCGCATGTTGCATAAAGGTTGGTCTCGCATCCTGGAAAACCAACACATCATCCAAAACAAGCAGGATCGGCTTACATGCCATCCTTTGCTTTATTACCATAGCTCCTTTAGCAACACTTGGTATATTCAGATCTTCTACTTTCATGATCTGTCCAATCATATGCAGTTGGACTTGAATCAGGCCTTGACATTTCGTGACTTCTTTGACATCTTCACAAAAGCAATTTCCTTGAAAGTAGACATACATCAAGTTATATATAGCTTTGGCAAGGTTCGTCTTTCCTATACCGCTTATACCGCATATTCCAATCATGTTAACCTTATCTGACCCAGTGAAGCGTGACAAGTCTAATTTGTCGAGATGGAAATCAATGCCAACAAGGTTCTCACCAACATCTAAGGGTCCGTCATATAAGTTTTTTTGGATTTCTCCGGAAATGGAATAGAAGAACTTGTACTCATATGTGTTAACCACAAAGATACAATAAGTAAGAGAAACTACATAGCGTTAAGCTTTAATAGAGCTACAAGATAACTACACAAAAACAAGAAATTTACCCATTTGTCATGTCTTGGAGGTCCCATCCCATGGATAAAGCTTCCTTCCATTTATCCACATCTGTTCTATTTGAAACATCATGTTTCGCAAATGCTCCAAAGATAGCTTCCGGTTTGCTTCCTCACCACGTCAGGTTTAACATCATAAAAGATTATTTGAACCTCGTGTTTAGGCTTTCCCATTTGCTTGCACTGGAGTATTTTGACAAGCTCCCTCAAACACCATGATGAAGAAGCGCAATCTTTGGAGAATACAACTATCATAAACCTTGATTCTTCGATGGCTTCGTAGAGATGAGGAGATATCTCTTCTCCTTTAGGCAACTCTTTATCATCTCTAAAAGCATGAATCCCTTTTCGCTTGAAGTGATTGAACATATGATCCATGAAGCTTTTGCGGATATCTTCACCTCTAAAACTTACGAAGACATCATATTTCCACCGATGAGGAATGGACGTAGTAGCCATTTTCAATAATGAGATTGAGTTGCATTCACAAGTAAAGAAATTCAGAAAGAGTAGGCATTATCACCTGATATGCTGATAGGTCAAATTATATTTAAAAAGTAAGATTTTTATACCCACAGGTATATACAATCACGTATATGTTACAATTCATAAAAAAATCATTTTACTAACTATGTGACTCTGGTTCATACCTTGTCTTAAAATGATAGCAACGCAAAAATAAGTTATTGAACGACAACAACATCTAGAGTCTAGACACAAACTAAATGTGTGATTTCGCAATTTAATCTTATTTAGATAATATTCTATCATTCACACCGACAAGTTATTAAAATGTGGCATTTGGGAAATAGATGAAATAATCAATTGTAATGTCTCAAAATGATAGCAACACAAAAATAAAGAATTATAGTGACTGGACGACTACAACGTCTCAAGTTTAGGCACGTTTTCTATATTTAATAGGTTTTGTTGAGATAAAATGTTTCCTGTGACTAAACCTACCCAAAATGTGTAATTCAGTCTTAATAATGCTATTGGATCAAATAATCACTTCTAATGCCTTGAAATAATAACAACACATGATATTAAATAAAAAAATGATTTGTATACAGACATAGAACAACAAGCTATAAGATGATCGAGCAAATACAAAATGAAACATTATATTGAAATGTTATAAAATGAGACAATATCAAAAGTATAATTAGAGTATAAGACGAAGACTTACAGTTTACCAATGGATGAAAATCTTTGAGAGTGAAGTACTGTTGGTATGAATACAATCAAATTGGAAGATGAAATGAAATTACAAAGAGTAAAGGCAAGTTGGTTGACCCCAACTCCCAAGTCAATTTATTTGCATTTCTGGTCCCTTGGTTTTAAATACAATGCAATCTATTGGATTAAGAAGCTACATGTTAAATTTCAAAAACAATGCAAGATAGGCAAATATATCTATTGGATTAAGAGCATGGGGTGTGGGAGAAACCACTTCTCGCCGAATCCTACATGGATCCTCGCCACTTCATTTCGTGGCTCGCCACGACACCAGGTGGCTTCGCCACTTGGTGTTTCGCCTTTGCAACGAAACACAAAACGACAAGTTCTAAAATCGAATATATCCGCTGCATTTCAAACGGTTTGATTTCAAAAAAAAAACTTTTTATTTTTAAAATAAAAACTTTACCCACCCTCTTATAAATAATACCTCATTTTCATAAAATCAACCACACTCTTTTCTTTCAAATCATTCACACACTACTCTTTCAACTCTTTACATCTTAAGCAAAAAAAACATGAGTGGTTCGGATTCCGGTCTTGATGATTTAGAAGATATCAAGATGATTCCGAAAGTTTGGGTTATAGGCAATCGTTGGGAGAAGATGAAGTGAAAGTTCACGCACCGTAATTACATCTACCATGACCGTGAAATTGGCGAAAACGTCTTATATCGGACTATTTTTCTGATTGTCCAAAATATCCGGAGTCCTATTTTAGGCGTCGATTTCGTATGAGCCATGAACTATTCTTACAAATAGTACAAGGTATTGAAAATCATATTCAAACTGTTGATCCTCTTCAACGGCATTTTGATTTTTTAGAGTCCCGACCCGATGCGCGTGGTGTAATGAGTATGAGTGTAATTATAAAATGCACATCCGTGTAGACGCCAATTGCCTACTGCACCGCACTGATGCATTTGATGAATATTTGCAAATGGGGTCACACACTGCACGCGATTGTCTAGATTTTTTTACTATGTGTGTAATTGAATTGTTTATGCCCAAGTTTTTAAAAAAGCCTAATTTGGGTGACATTCAAAATTTATATAACGCACATAACACGGTCCATGGTTTTCGGAATGCTTGGGAGCATTGATTGTATACACGGGAATGGAAAACTGTCCCGCTTGAGTGGCAAGGGCAATTTCATAGAGGTGATAAAAATATCCAACTATTATGCTTGAAGCCGTTGCATCATACGATTTATGGATTTGGCATGCATTTTTTGGGGTATCGGGGTGCGAATAATGATTTAATTGTTTTGAATAATTCACCGTTATTCGACGACCTTCTTGATGACATCGCCCCCAAGGTTCCGTTTCAAGTAAACGGTGCAACATTTGAACTCGGGTATTACCTAGCTGACAGGATTTACCCAACTTGGTCATCTTTTGTCAAATCATTCTCGACTGCATATTCAGAGAAAAATGCCTTGTTTAAACAAAAACAAGAAAGTGCTCGCAAAGACGTTGAAAGAGCTTTCGGGGTCCTTCAAGGACGTTGGCATATTATAAGCCAACTGGCGCGTGCTTGGACTATCAACAAGCTAAGAAGAGTCATGTACATGTGCATCATATTGCATAACATGATTTTGAAAGATCAAAAGTTTGCGATATCCGAAATGAACGATATTTATGTTTTTCCGGGATCAAATATACAACGGACATGGATTGAGTGATGCGATGTGCAACGAAAGAATGCCAAAGAACTGCGTGATAAAGCAACGCACGCAAGACTTCAACGAAATATCATTGAGCATGTTTGGCAGCTAAATCAGCAACAACAAGATTACTTTAAATTTTGTATGTTTATTTATTTCGCTATGTATTTTAAATTTCGTATGTTTTTTATTTCTAAGGTATTTTTTTATGTTGTATTTTTATTTTAAATGAATGAAATGAATTTAATTGTGTTTGGAAAATATGGAAAAGAATTAAAATGAGGGTGGGTGGGGCCCAAATGAAGAGATGTGAGTAAGTTGTGATTGGGGGATATTTTTTAGTTAGTGTGTTGGAGTGATGTGGAGGTGATGTGGCACACGTGGGGCCCAAATGAAGAGAATTGGTGAAACCACGACACCCCTTGCTCTAAGCTACATTTATGGTCCCTCAGTTAGTTAGTATTTGGTATGTTATAATCAAAGTGGAAATGAAAAGGATTATTATAATGGGGGAAATGCATATATACCCACTAAAACTCAAAAACTTGCATATTTCCCCATAATACAAGTTTTTAATATATAATGTACAATGAAACTTAAGCAATTTTGAGTATATATGCAAATATGCAAGTTTTAGTGGGTATATATGCAATTGCCCCTATTATAATTGATTGAAAAAATATTGTTTGTTAATAATTATACAATGTAATGATTCATTATAAAGAATGACCGAATACATAAAAAACTATAATTTTCATTCTTTAAGGTCCCTCTTGTAATGGAATCAAAATTACATTAAAGCTCGTCGTTAACTAACCACATTAAATAAACTTTCTATCAACAATGTGCATTTTAGTATTTTTCTTGTCGATTTCGTTACGTCCTATCATACCAACCAAACATGATTAATAAACGGCAATTAATCATTATATTTCATCAGTTATTATATTACATCATTTATTTCATTCATTTAACATTTCATTCTGTTCTACCAAACCAACCTTTAGTTTCAACTAGCTTTTGTGGAAACATATTATTTGATTGCACTCACATAATACGTTTGCATTCACATAAGCATATCCCACAATACATTTGCATTCACATAAAATAACCAATTTTTGGTTTGGTCAAGCAGATGACTAAATAATCTCCAAAATTAACCGAACATGCGTTATTGTATATGGGTTTGTATATGGGTTTAGTGGTTATCGACGCAACCAAACGTAACTATGAGTACTATTATAGGCAGTTTAATAGCTAACCCATCTCTATTACATATAAAGAAGGTATAAGTGTGCTTAAAATTTTCAAAACAAGAAAAGTATAATTACTGTTAATCTCAATTACCATTATCTATACTACTTTATAATACATTTAGGCCTTCTAAAATTAGAAGGCTTAAAAATTCAGACTTTTTTACTTGCTTATTATAGAAAGAATTAAAAAAAAAATAAGATAAAGAGCTCCAATCATTGAGTGACATGTGTCACTTCTCTAATTAAAAAATAACAAAAAGGGAGGAGCTCTAACAAACTAAAATAAAGAGCTCCAATAATGGGGTGACACATGTCACTTCCTAACTAATTAATCACCTTTATTTTTAAATTTAAATATCTTTTAATTCGTTTAATTTTTTATGATCTAATTTCACCATATTTTTTAAAATTTTGTGCTCTTTAATTCAACATCCATTTTGATATATTTTTATGAGTTTTCTTTAGTAGTCGGGAAGAAGCGGAGTTGAAAAGAGAGAAACTTACTTGAATTAGACGTAAAAATGAAAAACATTTGTTCGCTACAAAATAGTCATCGAGTACCCGCCGCCGCATTGCGCGGGTACCCTTCTAGTCTAATTTAAGGGATAATTCCATGTATACCTAATCTAAACATCAAAATGTCATATATACCCAAAGTATAAGTTTTGAATGCATTATGTATAAAATAATTAAAGCATGGGGTATTTGGCAGTTTTCCACAATCTCATTTATGGCAAAAATTTCAAAGTAAACTTTATACCCAATATTCTGAAGTCAACTCGTTTTTCACAATCTCAGTTTTTAATGTCATTTAGTGGTGTAATATTTTCGATGCTTTTAACTATTTATCAACTTTTTGAATTATAATGTATGACAACTTTTTATTAATGTTGTTATATAAAAGAAAAGTAAACTTTTTGTTAATATTTAATGACAACATAATTACTTTAAAAAAAAACATCCACACACTCTGCTATAAAACACACAGTTTGTGTGAGTTATTGAGTTGATTGATATAAATGAGTGATCTAAAAATTGTTGAACAAGTTTGTAACAAAAATTGGGTTAGCATACTTGTAGTACTTTATTTGTTTTGTGTTTCCGTTTTAACCAAATATTTTTATAGTTTACATATTCATCTCAATCTCAGTTCTGATTAATACTTTAATCCAAATTTGTTAAACTGAAATTGAGATTATGTTATTGTCATCTTAAATGTTACAAACTTTTTCAGTTACACTTTAATTATTTTACATTGTATACATACATATACATATTAAGGGTAGTGCAAATAGTAGTAAAGAAAAGGAAAACCAAATAGAAGTCTCCTTTGTTCGGGTTACTTCCTTTGTGTGAGCTGGATCGATCTGATAGTTAAATGTAAAATTAAAATTGAGCAACGAAAACAACATCATAATAATAATTTGACACGATCTGCTTCCTTTCTTCATTGCTTGGTTTAAGATCTTGAATTTGATTGAATTGAAAAAAAATATCAAAATTTGATTCGTATTTGATAAAGAGGGAAAAATAAGCGGAACAGAAGCCATTGCCTTTTTTTTCAATTTACCCAAACCCACTCTCGCTCAGGTTGGTTACTTACTCACTCTTTTCATTTGTTGAATGGTTTAGGATAATTTATTTATATATTTTTGGATCACACTGAATTTTCATCTGTTGTTAAATTTTAGTTTTTTGTTAATGAATTTAAGTTAAAAATAATACTACCTCCGTTCATAAATAAATGTCCACCATTGAATTTTAAGGTGTTTTTTTTTTCAACTTTGACTTTAAATTATCTATTTTTTGTTATGTAATTGTTGGGAATTATGTGAAGTATGAATTATGCTGAAGTTTCTGCTGAAAGGATTCTACTGAAGTGTATGGATTCTAGCGAAGACATAATTCTGCTGAAGTTATATAGTTATTAGTTTTTTTCTACGGAGATAGTATTCCGCATATTCTATAGTTAGTTAGGATATGCATGAGCTTTATTAGGAAGTGATTGTGTATATCTTATTTAGTTTTACGTTTCTTTGTGAGCAAGTTAGGGTTCCTTGCCTATAAAAGGAACATAATAGAATGAATTATGTACTAGAAGTTTACGTGATTATTATCAATATAACGATCCATAGAGGATCAGAGAGTTCTTAGTTATTCGTGTTTATACTTGTGTTTATATTCCGCTAAAGAATACAAGTTGTAGAGATTTTCTTTTAGTTTGTTTGTGATTACATAAGCAATACTAACGATCTACGAGAGCTCAAGATCTATCAAGGTCTGCTAGTTTCAACAAGTGGTATCAGAGCCTCGTGGCTCTCGATCTAGGGTTGATAAGGTTTTATTGCAATTGGGATTTTCGGAGCAGTGTAAAAAGCGAAACGGCGGCAGGCAAAAAGAGGCATAGAAGGACGCAGCAGATCTGATTTAATTTTTAAAAGGGATCGACCTTTGTTTTATCTCAATCAAGGTAACCTCGTATTTATTTTACTTTGTTTTAATTGGTGGCTGATCTCATACAAGCGCGTGGGTTGAATTCATTATGAGTGATACTCTTTTCAAATTTAACTGGTGGCTCATGTAAAATAGTACAAGGCTTGTACTGTTCGACTATTTAATTGATGCTTGTTTTGATTGGTCAAACAAATTTGCAAAGGTCACGTAAGGTTGTGTGTAGGGTCAACTTTTGCAGTCTGCTGATTCAATAGCCGGTCCCACTACTTTTATCACTCTGATCTTGTATTGAATTGATATTGTTTTGTTACTGCTGAAGGTCATCGGTATACATCAGATTATGTGTGTTCTTGATTTATGATTGGTCAATTGATACAACGTGGGTCTCACTTTATGATATTTATTTCTGCTGAAGTGTTGACTGGCTAACGTGAGGATTCACTACTGATTGGTCACGTTGGAGTTAAGACATTTATTGGTCACACGAGACATTCGATATTTTTTGTGATTGATAATTAATTCGTATACTCATTTGATTGGCTAGTTGTTGTCTCACGTGAAGGCACTTGTTCCTGCTGATGGCAAATGGTATAATTCTCTTATGATTGTGATTGGTTACTGCTGATTTTTATTGGCTGGTCACTCTAGTCACATGGGTTCCTCGCTTTCTTTCCTACTGATATATTTTTCGAGGTGTACTGATTGTTGGTTACTGCTGACATTCATTTTGGTTCTTGCTATCACATAACTATACTGCTGTTATCACATAAAATGATAGAATTTGATTATAATAGGGATGATGTTATGTTTCCTTATTTGATGGATGATGAGTACGAGGTCTGGGCTAAGAAGATGGAACACTGGATCATGAATAATGACATGAATATCTGAAAGGTGATCCAAAATGGCAACAGCTTGAAAAGGACTGGATGTGATCAAGATGGAAACCTCTTTTTTCTTCCTCCAACGACTACAGATAAACACATTGCTGTACAAAGAGAGTCAAAGGCCAGAACTACCTTGCTTAAATCTATTCCTGCTGATCATGTAGCATATTTTCGTTATATGGATGATGCAAGTCGTATATGGAATGCACTCAAAGAAAGGTATGGTGGAAAGGCTGAATTCAAGAAGATGAGCAAGGAAGCTGATGCTGCAGGTTATGATGAAGAACTTGCCAGTCCACACTTTGCATTCATGGGCATCTCTCAGGTACAAAATTGTGTGTTTGGTTGTAGTGATAAATACAATGAACTAAAAGAAGCCTATGATGAAATGAAACCTAAATATAATGAATGCTATGTTGAAGTTGAGGCTTATAAACAGGCCTTAAAAACATTAGAAAGACAAAATGTATGGTTTCAAAAGAATCAGATAGCTTATGAGGAAAAAATAGGGGGGCTACAAATTGATCTAGATTGTGCTAACATTGATTTAAAACGCACTCAAAAAAGAAAAAGCTAATCTTGTTTCTAAAAATCAAGAGCTTAAAGAGAAACTAGATGAGGAAATTGCTAGGCATAAAGAATGGTTATTGAATGGAAACAAGTGAGCTAGTCACATTTATGGTAGTCAATCTGAGACATCTAGGATAGGTCTAGGTTTTCAAAAATATGTAGGTCCTGAAGCTAAATATGATGGGCGTAAAACTACACCAGCAGGTTTAGCTAATTATGTTAAAGAAGGTGAATTACATGCTGTCTCTGGACCTATTAGAGGTGAACATATGCCCATTGACCTGTCCTGTAACCACCCGCATTATTAGGTTACTTTTCATTTTCGAGAATTTACTATTCACTTTCACTATTCATTATGCAAAATATTTATTTCACATTCTCGTAAGATAAATTATTTTAGTAATGACCTGAGTGTTCGACCATCGTTAGATCATTTTCGCAAAAGTTATTAAGAAAACATCGTTATAAAGTTTCATTTTGGACGGTCCACCGTTTAAACATCACGCGCATAACAAAAATCAACCCTGATAATTTTCCTCGCATCAGATAAATTTTTAGATCACTCATGATTAATTTGAGAATTTTTAAGATTTATTATTTTTAGTATTACCAAATAAGCCCAAATAATAACAAAACTAAACTTACGTTTTAAACAATTCTACTTACATCCAGACTTAACGTTTCCTGCACTGTGTTTCTAATATGTTTTTGACACTTTTAAATTTTTTGGAAAAGTCAAACATATTTCCCTCCTCCTTTGACCATAAAGGAATTAACCTAGTACGTTCTACATTTCTGCTTAAATCGCGTAACTTTTAAACTTCACGAATAACTGTAAAGTTATCCCGCGTATGACGAAAACCACATTTTAACATCACATATCACTTTTAGACTAATTTTAGTCTACTCTAAATAAATCCACGGTCGTTTCCCTGAAATTTAATTACGCGTTTTAGACCCGTATTTCCAGCTTTAAGCAGTGTTTTTGCACCCAATGAGACTTATCACCCATTTTATATTTTTAGATGGAGTATAATGATGAGTCTCATCATTCCTACAAGTTTTGTATTTTTACGATACCCGGTTTTACGTTTTATGGCTTCGGTTGACATTTAACTAACCAAAACTCACTCCGTAACCAAGATAATACCAAAACTAACCACCTAAGTCATCTTATCTTCACTTGGCCGACCTAAGGGGGGGGAGTCATCATTTTGGTGGCAAAATCCTAACCATGCTTCCTTTAGATCATTACAAGTGTCCTAACCTAACCATGGTTAATATTTAACCCAATATATGGTTAACCAAACTTACCCTCCTATAAATAGGAAGTAAAATACATCCTAAACATCTTCACAAACTGTTCTTGGTCGTTCATATCATAAACCCTTCACATCTTCCATCATTTGATCTATAAACTCCAAGTTTATGCAAGGAAGTTCCAAAGATCAAGCTACTACATCAAATCTCTAGCAAGTTTAAGTGATCTTCTTGAGTTTAGATCCACTCAAGTCACTTAGTACTTCATCACCAACTCTTCAAGTTTGCAAGGGTGCCAAGGTGTGGAAAGCTAGCTCAATCCGAAGTCTAATGCGATCAATCAAAGTCCTATCCTTACTAAGTTACTCCTTTCTTATTGAAAGCCAAAAGTTGTAAGCAACTTATCATCACCATCATCTCATCTTTATTATTCATAATCTTAACTATTTCATGCTATATATATAGTTACTATGTTGATTCATGATGTACATATACTCAATCACTTGTTTTAATTCACATATTGTCATAAAAGTAACAAACTAGTAAACTAGTCATATTCTACACATGGAGACCATTAAAATCAGTAACATATGGACTTTCTAACTTACATAATATGGTAGACAAGATAAAAAGGTAAACATAGCAATTTGAACCACCCGAAACGGACAAACGAGTCAAAAGTTATAGCCAAAAGAAGTTAGCAAAACCAAAACGCCGAAACTGCCAATAGCTTGCTGTTTTGAGTTCTGCCGTTTTAAAAATGATACTTCTGCTCCGAATCAACAAAAAGTTAAATCATGAAAGTTGTCCGGAATGACGTTTTCCTTCAATAGTAAAGAAGCTTGGACCTTGTAAACGCATAAATAAGCCATAATCTTTCAAAAATAGAAACTGCCGTAAATATAGTCTCATAACTATACTTTTATCACAACTAAAAGCAAACCAAGAGGCCTAATGGCCATAAGCCAAGACCACGGCTACGGCTAAGGTCAAAGCTAAGTCTCAAGACCATGGTAGTCAAGACCAAAGTCACGGCAAGGCCATGGCTAAAGCCTTAAGGCTTGTTTACCCAAGACCGTTAACTAAGGTGATCATATTTATGAAAACGACGAGAACTTGTAAAAACTAGATATTAAAAACATGATAAACTTTATGTTATAACAATCTTCACTCAAAACATATGTTGTATCTACTAAGTGCTACAAAAGTAGGGAGCTTCATGTGAGGGGTTTCATTTGAGTAAAACGTATCGACGAGTTGCTGGATTTACAATTTAAAGTGTCCTAGCTCCTCGAACGTTTACTACATGACCTCTGAATTATGATTGCCCGAACGGTAGTATGATATATATAAACTATACACGTTTTCACAACTAGACCATTTCTATAAACGACATACATAAAAACCATGTACTACATCATGATCAACATAGAGACGTATATAGGATGGTTTATGTTTTCCTAAACATTATTCCAAACCTAAGTCGCAACATTCTATTTTAGGTTGCTCGTAGAAGTTCTCATGGCATATCCATAATTCTCATTATAAATTTGATATCATTTGCTCTAAGGTGAGTTCATAGCCCCTACTTTTATACATTTTGAAATTAGTTTTGGGGGAGATACATGCTCAGCTATTTTCATTTACTTTCATAAGTACTCTAAACTTTTACTGATTACCGTGAGTTCATAGCCTCACTTTCTATTACTTAATTGTTTTACAAACCCTTGGGGGAGATACATGCTTTATTTTAAATCGAACACATTGCTTTCAAATTATACTTGAATATATTAGTTGCACTAAGTACCACTATTGCCAATCTTAAGTCCCTATTATCAAGAGCCATTAATCACTTGCAGAGTGAACGCCAATAATGTGGATAGATCTATCAGAATGACAAATCCCGTTTGTGTTACAGTGTCCGGTAAACAAACGCACTCTATTTGAAGATCCATAGGTTTAATGGCAAATTACCTATTAGGGCATCGGTTACTATTATATGACAGCTGTTAACATTTTCGGTATCATGAGCTTAGTGCAATAATATTTGTTTTGTTTTCAACATTATGAGTGTATAACAACGTAACTCACACAAACATTATGTGTTCAACTGATTTCCAAAACTCTATGAATTTCACTCAACCTTTGTGTTGACAGTTTTAAGCATGTATTTCAGGTCCATAATGTCGGAAGCTGGCACGGAAGAACAAGGACTAGATCAAGAAGGCTATAAATTTTACTATCATTCGAAAACCAATTTAATGTATTTTGTAAACTTGGAACCATTTGGGACCTCATTTTTGTAAACTCTGATATTTATACAAATCGAATGATAAATATTTTGAAACGACTCCATTAGAGTACGTTTTCTATTGTTATGACTGTTGTGCCATGAAGTAACACCCAGTTTGAATTCCGCTGCGTACCTCAAAATTGGGGGTGTTACATGTCCATTACAGTTGACTTTGATGGATCACACCATTTATATGGCAAAAAGTCAAGTGACTTGCCAGACCTTAGTAGCAAAACTAATGACTCAGTCTCTTGTTCTAAAAGTGACAAGTCATCAGACCTAAAGTCTACTGACTATGCCTCATGTGATTCAAGTGAAAAGTCTGACTCACCTAGGCACACACCCAAGACCACTCCCAAGTCCAAAGTAGCTGATGATGAGCCCAAAACAAAGCCAGTTACTTATTCTATTAAACACAATTTTGCTTCTAATTCTGTTTCTGATAAGTTTAAATGTAAAAAACAAAGTTGTGTAAAGAATAAGTCTTTTAAGAAGAAATCTTGTTTTGTATGTGGTAGTAAACTCCATCTTATTAAAGACTGTGATTATCATGAGAAAAAGATGGGTGTTTCCTCTGGCCATAAGACTTTTAGACCCTCATGGACTAATGTTGCTAGTATTCCTCCATTTGTTCCCAAATCTGCACATGTGAGAGCCAGAAAACCAGTTCCCACTGGTAAGCCTAAGGTGTATGCATCTATTCTGGCGACAGCTTAATAGGCCTTTTCCAGTTCCCTCTGGTGGAGGATATTCTTCATCAGTTACTACTGGTTGGTGGAACAGTAATGCTAGACTTATGCCATATAGACCTACTAGTTCTTATTTTCAGTCATATACACCTTATGTATCTCATATGAATATGGCACATGGTGGAGTTAGAGTGGCAAATGTTGTTAAGCCCTCAACAGGTTATTCTTGGAAAACTCAAAGGAAAGGTTTATTCTGGGTACCCAAGAAAAATAGTCTTTGTCAGGTGCATTGATTGAGGGGAGGCCAAAGCCTAAGGGGAGGCTTATTGTTGTATTTTTGTATTCTAACCATTTTTGCAGCTGTTGGATCCTCATACGCCTAAGGGGAGGCTTAGTGTTTTTGCTGACACTACAACTGTTTTTGGTTTCTGCTGCTGCTTGATGGTTTATTTTACATGTTTTGTTTAGTTTTATTCTTTCTTTATTTTATATGGTAAAAAAAAAAAAAAAATCTCTAACTTGTCTGTATTTAGTTCCTACTCTTTCTTGCTTGCAGGTTTTGGTGTTGGTTAATTACCACACTACTAATGGTAATCAACTCACCATGATGATGACGGCATTCCATCAAAGAGTTGGCTAGTCCAAAAGCTAACGGTTTTTGGCTAAGACATCTCAATTCCGTTAATAGCTGTAATGGTTTGCTCAAAATCATAGGGTACTCAACTCACCCATGCTTCATTGCTGAGAGTTGAAATGGTCATCAATTCACCATGGTTGCTGCCCTATTGGGTGACCAAAGGATTGGCTAGTCCTGAGCAAACGGCTACAGGTAAAGACATATCAAATCCGTTCATGGTTGCTGATTTGCTAATAAATCATATGGTTATCAGTGTACCATAGTTTTCGAACTTAAACAGTTGGCTACTCTAGTAGTAATGGCTATTGGTAAAGAGACATCAAATCCATTATTTTCAATGATTCACCTCTCACAGGAGTTAACACACCTGGATGTGATGAGAATAGTATGAAACTAATATGTTTTGATGTACATTTTGTCATTTATTGCTGCAAAGATCTGGAGATTCAAAGTTTTGTCATCATAGAGATGTTCTTGTTTTGGTTCTTTGCTGCTGATGTTCGAATACAATCCTCTTGTTTTGAAGTGTTAAAGATCTATCAAGAAACTGGAACTTAACCTAGTCAAATTCCAGTTTAGGGGAGGATTGTTGGGAATTCTGCAAAGTAGGGATTCTGCTGAAAATAATGCTGAAGGAATCTGCTGAAGTACATGGATTCTGCTGAAGAAGCGTTTTTGCTGAAGTAATATTAGCGCATAGTTTGTTACTGCGGAGATAGTTATTCCGCATATTATATAGTTTGTTAGGATTTGCATGAGCTATTTTAGGTAGTGATATGCATTTATTTTATATTATTGTTTATTTAGGGTTCCTGGTGTATAAAAGGAACTGATAGCTTTTGTTTTAAAAAACTCTTGAGAAAAACATTCCAGGAAAACATCTTTAGAGAGAGAGTAAAAAGATCCATAGAGGATCATTGTTTCTTGAGAAAAATCTTGTTGGTAACTTTGATTGTGTCAATTATTATTCCGCTGTGCATTCAATCAATCATTGTTATTATACCTTAGTTGAGTCCGGATCTTGGTTTCAACAGTAATACTTGATAAAAGTTATATCAATGAAAATACATTTCAAATCCAATCCATTCATATATTTTGCATCAAGTATTACATAACACAAAAAAAATAATTTACGGTCAAAGTTAAAAAATAAAGACTTAAAAAGTCAATAGTGGACACTTATTTAGAGAAAGAGGGAGTAATTGTATAGAAATGTGAAAATGATCTACTTTTGTTGTAGTAGACACCACAACGTGTTTGATGAAATGTATACAAGTAGAAATCATAATTCACTCAATGTCGGTAAATAGAGATAGTTTTGCTTAGTAATCACTAATTGTTAAATATGAGTTGTAAACATTTTTATTAGGAAGTTGGAAAATCAGCAAAAGACCATAGTTTCTATTTCTAAGCATGAATTATTACCATGGGTGAACGAAGGTGGGTTTCCGGTGATGCCCATGAACCATAATGGATTTTTCAAGCGTAATGTTTACTTATGCTAATATATCGATTTTACTAGACCAACAATACTAGTATCACCAGAATACAAAAGTTATCCACATTTACCCAAGTAAACTAGGAAAAACAAGTTGGAAACCATATAAAAGTAGTGTTAAAATGCCTCGAAAATTGGTACATTTTGGGTCTCATCAATATTAATGGACTAGAAAGCCCCCTTAATTTTGATGGCCATTTGCAGCTGCTCGACTTGCACAGGGTAATCACTTGACAAACATGATTCTATAAATTTTAGTTAGTTTGTTTTCTTTGAAAAATTGCAAATTATGATCACTTATGCTCATATGGGTCAAACTGTTTTAAGTAGTTTGATATGTGACGGGATAGATTATGTATGGTTAATAATGTTTTAGTATCTATAAGACTACTAGACTAGTGTTTATTTGACTATTAATGATTATCAAATTTTAGTCTATTATATGAAATAATGTTGCTAGTGGTGTGAAAAATAAATAAATGAACAAAATCCCTTTTGTTTGTTTGAGTTACTTTGTGTTTTTATTTGTTGTGGATCTATTTGATTGTAAATGTTAAGCTACTGTGCCAAACATCCATGACACCTGCATATCAGTATGCCAGCCCACTGTGTCAAACATCCAAATGACAACCATGAGTAAACAATTTATGAAAACTAGAATTTGCAAGCCTTGATTGGGTCCGAACACCACTCTATCCATGATGAAATAGTTTCCTTTGCTCTATTAGAGATCTAATGAAATGAGAGAACTCGTACCTCATCACAAATTGTCGACATTTTTTTTTCAAAGACTCTTATTTCTAGCGTTCCAAATCATATATAACATGACCCAACAAACCACTTGCCAAACCATTCTTTGTTTTTTATGAAAATTTGGTGAACCTTTGTGTTCAATAATATCTTGAACTGACCTAATATTAAACGTACCCATATTCCACCACGTAAAGAGTTTACCCCAAGAATCTATTACGCGAGAACACCCTTAGAAGCAATGATCCACCTTTTTAATATCATTTCCACAACGCGAACAAAGAGTTGAGTTAAGATCAATACCAAGATGTTCAAGCCAAGTAAAACCCGGTAATCTTCTTTGTTGTAGACGCCAAATATAAAAATGCATACTTTTCTTTGGATGATCTTGCACCATTTTGTCTCTTGACCACCATTTGTCTGATTTAGGATATTGTCATCTACCATTTCTCTAAGTTTTTTAAATGTGAAAGCACCATTGTCGTCATGTAACCATCTCCAAGAATCTTCTTGCAACACATTTGGAACAAAAAAGTAGTTAAAATAGTCAATTCCTAAAAATCTCCTAACATTCTACCTCTTAATTTTCTAGCCCAATCCCACCTCCAATCTCATGTATCATTTCTCCACACCCTCTTATCACCAAACTTAATATCTTTATTGGTTTCTAGTCTATATAATCTAGGAAACTTCTCACTAAGAACCACCCCATTCCTAATCCAACTATCTAGCCAAAAAAGAGTTTTATTCCCATTACCTAGTTTTTATTTTTTATTTATTATTTATTTTTTTTTCAAAAGAGCCACACAAATTAAAACCCGAATTTTGAATATCTCTACCCGTCTTTACTATACCCCTACTTATGGACACCATCTTCATCTTTTAAACCACCATCATTACCATAAATACTTTTAATAACTCTAACAAAGTCTACTTTCTTCGATTCCAAATCTCCACCACCATTTACCTATTAAAGCCCACTTAGCGGCTTTTAAGCTACCAATATTTAAACCACCTAATGAGAAACTTTTAAGTGTCACTTCCCATTTTACCCAAGACACTAACCATTAAGAAAAACTATCCACTACCTCCATGGCTCCATTTTAAGATGGAGACAAATTTAAGTACACGCTGGTAGAAGTGTTTTACTAACTTACTATACTTAGTGCTTTAACATTTTTATTGAGGACTATAATTAAGAAAGTTATTTGAATGGTCCAACGACTAAACATTTGTAGCGGTAACATTAAACACACCACATAAACATATCCCACAATACATTTGCATTCACATAAAATAACCAAATTTTGGTTCGGTCAAGCAGATGACAAAATTGTTAGCCCATATTCGTATATCATTATGTAACGGGCTCTAGCCCGATTCTAGATCATTCATTGTAGTGTTATATATATGTACATTGTATGTGTCATTAGTCAATCAATAAACACAATCATTATCTACACCTTACATGGTTTTAGAGCCATTAAACACTCTTTAATTACCACGTTCCTTTCCTAAAATTCTTACCACGCTCCCCTCCAATCTATAAATTTTCCTCTTCTTCAAAACCCTAGCACATCTTCTGTTATTGCACCTGTGTTAATATTTCACTGAAATCAATGTTGGTGATTTGTGTTTAAGTCACAAATCCACACTGTCAATGTGTTACTTGTGTTTCAGTCACAAGTCTTAATATCTTTTTGTTACCTGTGAACAGCCTCCTTCCTCCTTCCTCCTGTACATCAAACACCATCACCCTCTTTGAACATTTGGATGAAAAATAAAAGTGCTACCCATGACCCATCTCTGATCTTTAATTTGCAGAAAATTATAAAACATCAGCCGACATTTTTTTTGGAAGACGAACTGTATCATCTTTTTAATATCTTCAGTGGACATCTCTTATGCAAACTGAATATACCTAGTGGCCACTTTTTCATTCGACAAGCATATGGCCTAACCCACATACACCTCACAAGGCCCATATGTTTCCTTTTCTTATATGGGTCACGTTGGCAGTAATACTCATGCCTCTATACCCGGTTCACAAAGTCCACAGGGGGTTCAATTTGTTATGCCAGGTCATAATAGCCATACGGTTCAGACATACGGGTCGTGTGGTATATCCAGTTCAATGAAGGGTTCGCATGGTCCATTTAATGTGACAGGTCACTCGGTTCAACATGGTTTTTTTGGTCACTCGATTCAACAAGGGGGTGCGGGTCAACTTGGTCAACCGAATACCGTGGGGCTCGCGGGTCAAGAAACTTTATGGCCGCATGCTTTTACTACCGGTACACTACAAGATCTTGCTTCTGGTAATTGGAATATAGACACAGGTGCGAGCTCACATTTAAATGCATCAGTTAATAGTCTTAGTAACATTTTTAATACGTGCATGTATCCATCTGTAGCGGTTGGTGACGGGCATACCATTCTCGTCACCAATACTGGTCGTAGCATTTTGCCTACTCCTTCTCGACCCCTTTACCTAAATAACGTCCTTATTACCCCTCATATTGTCAAAAATCTTATATCTGTCCGTCAATTTGTTTGTGACAATAATTGCACTGTTGAATTTGATCCTTTTGGTTTTTCCGTCAAGGATTTCATGACACGTCGAGTGCTTCTCCGATGTGACAGCACGGGCGACCTTTACCCTGTCACGGCCCCGTGTCCTATTCCCCAAGCTCTTCTTGTTAGTCAACATACGTGGCATCAGCGCCTTGTGCATCCAGGGAGCGAAGTGCTACGTCGTCTCGTCTCAAATAATTTTATATCTTGTAATAAGGAGAAGCCGCCTGTGCTTTGTCATGCTTGCCAGCTTGGCAAACACGTTCGACTTCCATTTGTTAGTTCTAATACTATTGTTAATGCATGTTTTGATGTTATTCATTCTGATGTGTGGACTTCACCAATTCCGAGCGTTTCAGGTTTTAAATATTATGTTTTGTTTTTGGATCACTATTCTCATTTTGTTGGGTCTACCCGTTGATAAACAAATCTGACGTATTATCAAAATTTTTTCTATTTCGGAAGTACGTTCACACTCAATTTACGTGTTAAATCAAATCGTTTCAGTGTGACCATGGTGGTGAATTTGATAACCACAGTCTACATAAAATTTTTGCCGACAATGGCATTCAGTTTCGTTTCTCATGCCCTAAGACATCTCAACAAAATGGGAAGTCAGAACGGATGATTTGCACCATAAACAACCTCATTCGAACCCTACTTTTTTAGGCCAACCTTCCACCAACCTTTTGGGTTGAAGCTTTAAACATGGCTGTCCATTTAATCAACATCTTACCTTCCATAGCTATTGCCAACGAAATCCCGTATACCCGACTGTTTGGCCAAAACCTGGATTATAGCCTTATACGCACATTTGGCTGCGTGTGTTATCCCCACTTATATCCTAATCACAAACTTGAACCACGCGCCACACCCTCCATATACTTGGGAAAAGCTTTAAATCATCGTGGGTATCATTGCCTCGAATTAAACACCAATAAAATAATCATTTCTCGCCATGTAACCTTTGATGAAACTGTTTTTCCATATGGCACTCCTAAAACTAACATCAGCACCCAAATACAATTTCTTAGATGACTCACCCGATATAAATCCTCCATTCATTCCATGCGCCCCCGTTGTGCAACCCACTGTGCCTCAACCCACAAACGAGCCAACAACACCAATTCCCACCAGTTCCAATACAACCCAACATGACGCCACCCATGACCCATCACCATCTCCATCACCACCTGCCGCCCAAAAATAGACACCAAATTCATCACCACCCACGAACCAACACCAACATATGCATGTGTCTTCGGTTTCACCATTGCCAAAATCTTATCGTGATGCGTCTAATGATCCAAATTGGCAAAATGCTATGCGTGATGAATACACTGCACTTATTAAGAACGGAACTTGGACCCTTGTGCCCCGACCCACATACACCAACATTATTCGCTGTATGTAGCTTTTTCGCCATAAGTATTTGGCTGATGGTACTCTTAGTCACTACAAGGCTCGTCTTGTGGCAAATGGTAGTAATCAATTAGAGGGGGTTGATGTGGATGAGACATTTAGTCCAGTGGTTAAACCGGGTACTATTCGGACTGTTCTGAGTTTAGCTACTTCTCGACATTGGCCGATTCATCAGCTGATGTCAAGAATGCTTTCTTACATGGTGATTTATCTGAGACAGTGTATATGCATCAGCCTCTGGGGTTTCGGGACTCTGTGCATCCTGATTATGTATGTTTATTGCAGCGGTCTCTGTATGGGCTCAAGCAGGCCCCCAGAGCTTGGTTTCAGCGATTTGCATCTTATATCACTCGGGTTGGGTTTTCTCATAGTCGTTGTGACTCATCTTTATTTATATATAAGCAGGGGATGGATACTACTTACCTGTTACTATATGTTGATGATATTGTTCTCACTGCTTCCTCTGAGAGTTTGTTGCAGCGGATTATTGGATCCTTACATCAGGAGTTTGCTATGACAAATCTTGGTCCACTTAATTATTTTTTGGGTATATAGGTTACACGTGATTCTTCAGGGTTTTTTTTATCTCAGAAGAAGTATGCTATTGAGGTTTTGGAGAAAGCACATATGGTTCATTATAATCCCAGTCGGACTCCTATTGACACTAAGTCTAAACTGGGGAATGATGGTGATCCAGTATCTGATCCTACTTTATATCGGAGTCTTGAAGGTTCTCTTCAGTATCTCACCTTTACTCGCCCATATATATCTTATGCAGTTCAACAAGTTTGCCTTCATATGCATGACCCTCGAGAGCCTCATTTCTCGGTTCTCAAACGGATTTTGCGGTATGTTCGGGGTACCTTAGACTATGGGTTACAGTTGGTTGCATCTTCTACTACATCCCTGGTTGCTTATTCAGATGCGGATTGGGCTGGTTGTCCTACCACTAGGAGATCGACTTTTGGATATTGTGTATTTCTTGGCAACAACTTACTCTCATGATCGTCTAAGAGTCAACCAACGCTTTATCGTTCCAGTGCTGAAGCAGAGTATCGTGGGGTTGCCAATGTTGTTTCTGAGACTTTTTGGTTACGGAATTTACTGCGTGAGCTACACACACCTTTATCTTCCGCTACGCTTGTCTACTGTGATAATGTTAGTGCTGTCTACTTATCCTGTAATCCAGTTCAGCATCAGCGTACGAAGCACATTGAGATCGATATTCACTTTGTTCGAGACTTGGTTGCTACTGGTCAGGTTCGGGTGCTTCATGTTCCTTCACGCTATCAGTATGCAGATATATTCACGAAAGGGTTGCCGTCAGCTCTATTTGAGGAGTTTCGCTCCAGTCTCAGCGTCCGGTGTCCTCCCGCTGCGAGTGCGGGGGAGTGTTAGCCCATATTCGTATATCATTATGTAACGGGCTCTAGCCCGATTCTAGATCATTCATTGTAGTGTTATATATATGTACATTGTATGTGTCATTAGTCAATCAATAAACACAATCATTATCTACACCTTACAAAAATAATCTCCAAAATTGAGTGAGCATGCGTTATGGTATATGGGTGTAGTGGTTGTGGACACAACCACACGTAACAATGAGTACTAATATAGGCAGTTTAATAGCTAACCCATTTATACTACATATAAAGAATGTATAAGTGTGCTTAAAATTTTCAAAATAAGAAAAGTTTGATTTTTAATATACCGTTAATCTCAATTACCATTATCTAATTTAAGGGATAATTCCATGTATACCCAATCTAAACATCAAAATATCATATATATATATATATATATATATATATATATATATATATATATATATATATATATATATATATATATATATATATATATATATATATATTTATATATATATATATATATATATCTCTATATTATATATAACATGAGGCATTTGGCATTAATGCCACCTCAATGCCACCTCAATGACACCTCAATACCACCTAATCAAATTTCATACCACATAATCATAAGTTGTCCACGTAAGCAATATTTTTGTCCACCTAAGCACTAATAGTAAATTTCGGATTTTTATTAATTATTTTTGTAATTTCGGATTTTTATTAATTATTTTTGTAATTTTCGGATTTTTAATAATTTTTTTTGAAAATTATTGATTTTTATTAATTATTTTTGTAATTTTCGAATTTTTAATAAATTTTTTTGAAAATTAATTTTAAAAAAGGATCCTTGCAAGGATTGAACCTTGGTTATTTGGATAAACAACTTGTGTGTTTACCACTTAGGCAACAAGTTATTTTGATAATTATGTTGCATATTATAATCTATAAATGACTATAATTTTATTTGCATGACACAAATTTTATAGAACATATCTTTTCCTTAATTATAGGTTAATTTATATGTTAACCTAATCACATCATTCACTAAATCACAGAAATCACGGCATGAGTCTCCTTCATTTGATTATTTTTTTCCCAGGTATTAATCTTTGTATGCTTTTTTTTAGTTTTTTACGGATCAAAAAAGGTATCTCCTTTCCCTCAAAACTATGATGATGAATTTGTGTTCATGCATGCTAATATATTGTTTAAAGGGTAAATATTGATGAGCATCATTCTCTAGAACTCATCATATACCTAAAAAACCACTACTTTTCAGGAGTACATCAACTCAACAAAAATCATGCTAGATGAGAACTACAATGCAAAGGTAAAGAGTTTTACTTCTTTTTAGTTTATATGTGATAAATAATTAATTGGCATCATAATTGTTTAAAGTAGGATTGTGTTGTTTTGGTTTTTAACATTATCTTTGTATGCTAAGTTGTGTCATACCATCATGCTAAACATATTGATGAAACAACCTCATGGATTGTATTTAAATTAACCTCATAATTGTCCAATTAATAAGGAGTTTCAATTTATTAATTAGGTCAAAAAAAGTTCTTGATTTACAGAAAGGTAGGTGGTGATATGCACAATGAAAAAATAGTTCATTTAATTTTTATTGATTCCAATAATTCTTCATATGTATTTTTAATATGTTATAATAATGATATCATGTTGTTATCTTATATAGGAATGATACAAAATAATACCACAATATATTTGATGTTAACATCTCATTATTTGTTCATGGGGACGAGGAGGATTCTATCAAGAAGAATGAAGCACAAGTGCAAAAAGGACCGGTACGTGTAATTTGATTGATGAGCCAAACAATATGCTAATTCAGAAATCGTTTATGTAGATTGTAACGTAAGAGTGCCGTTCTATAGTTGTTAACGTTCATTTATTAATCACTGTCAAAACATTCAATAATGTGCAGGCCTCTGCATATAGTAAGATGTATTTAGTATAAGATGCATGTTTCCTGATGGTCTTCTAACCATTTCTGGGTCAGGTTCTTTTCCACTTTTCATCTTGGCTAAATCAGTTTGAAGTTGTAAATCAGGAGACTCTACTTGTCCTTTCGCTCTTTTGAATTATGAATGCACAAGCTTTATCTAAAATATCATACAGAAAGTGATTATGTTCATACACCCATGACTTGAAACAATAGTTTCAATGTAGCTTTTTTTACCTATTAATAGATAATTTTGTTCAAGGTATTTACTAGACATGTTCTTCATTTTAGATTCCAACTTCTGTTTAAGGGAAAGTTCACTAATAACTCTGTTGTTCCACTTCCCCGTATAAAAACCAACCATATCAGCAGTCTAACCTTTAACCACATCTTCCGAGATAGGAATACCAGTAACACATGCAGTGTCAACTAGGCTTCTCACCTCCTTCCAATTAGTAGAATTCTCACTATCATCTTCATCTCTAAGAGCATCAAATATGTTTTTAGTGCTAACATTCTTTCCTCTAACTGATTCTTTAGAACGTAGCAAAAAAAGGAAGGTTTTTGAAAACTTTATTCACCCAAATTTGAAGCGTTTAGCTTTTTGGACAAATGTTCTTGCTTCCATGAATTGTTACCAAGGTTTGGACACCCAGTCATACCCAATGTATGCATTTCCTTATGACACTCACACCTAATTGGTAGACAAAATGAGCCATACAGTTTAGATAAGGCGATATTGTCACACCCTCGCCGGAGGCGGAAACACGAGGTGTAACGGAAGGGAACATAAGCACAAGATAATAGAACATACCAACGTTAATATTTAAAAGAAAGAATACACCATTACAATACCGGTTTAGCCGTCATCGGCAAATATATTACAAAGTTTAGTTCCCAAAATATTACGTTCTATAACATAATGATTCGTAGCGACAAGTAAAAACTTCATTATGCAAAACCTGGTAGAAAAAGCTTACTAACGATCACCCGAAATGCATGAGAGAAAAACGGGTCAACTATGAAAATAGTTGGTGAGTAAACACGTTTAATAAAATAAGAAAACTCGTAAGAAAGAGTCCAAGGTTTCGGTCATCGGAAAATAGTCCACAAAGCAAAGGCATTGTAAATCCACTCAGTTCCAAGTTCCGCCCATACAAAACTTGCAACCTGTGTGTTCACAACCCATTGCACAAAATATAGCATGTCAAGTAGTCAAGTGTAAAGTGGTCATAATAGTTCACAATATAGTACCAAGTATATAATAATTTAGAGATGCTTCGAACATGGGAGACTTTGCCTGCTCGAACAGGGGAGACTTAAATTGAAAATGCTCCGTTCCCATAGGGAGACATTTTGCTCCGGACCAGGGAGGCTTTAAGTTGATGCTCCGAACATGGGAGACTTTATAGTGATGCTCGGAACATGGGAGACTTTATAGTGATGCTCGAACAAGGAGACTTTAGGACAAGGTCATAACACGTGCGGTTCAATAAGTTCAAATAAGTTAAGTAATTTACGTAATTTAGTTCAAGGATTTGATTCGAGTTCACAAGTTCTAATCAAAAGAGTTCACAAAGTAAGAATCAATTTAATTCAAGTATAGTTCATGCATTCACCCCAAAAATATAGTAAAACGGTAAAAGGGGATGTGATTACTCACTTGATGAATAGATGCGAAGACAAAAGTGGGTACACCGAAATATAGCGTGAATCTCGAAACTGACCTATTATGAATGATATGATATGAAATAAGTCATGGTGTAATGTTATGCACGCAATTCGGATGCTATTTATACCATTTGTGAGTTTTGAAAATAATACTTATCGTCGAAAAATACTCGTTTGACGTCTTGACCATTCTTAAATTACTTTACAAGTATTTACGTCAAAATGTCATCCTACAATGGTTTTATAATGATTTATAGTGAAATTATCACTTTTCGTCGTAAAACAATGTCGTCGGAAATTTCATGAAATTGACGAAAATAGCTTTGAAAAACTAGTTGTAAAATGGTGTACGTCGATCGTTAGAGAACGAACTCGGCGGTTTTGGAAAGTTTGTATCGAAATCTAGAAGTTTCAGTTCAGGAGTTTTCATCAAAAAGGTCTCGAACATAAAGATAACAAGGGTTAAAGATGGTGATTTTGTCTAATAGTTGTGTAAAAAGTGAGTTTCGGCCAAGTTTAGACATCCATAGATAATTTACTACAACTCCGCTATACAAACGGTTTGTCGTTTTGAAAAATATGCTCGGTAAACTTGATTTTAATAGAAAACATTTCGTTCCAAAAAGGTCCACATCATGGTTAAAAACAGCCCTCAACATGGACGTTTCAGCTACCGTAACACTTGTATCGTAAAATAATATAATTTTTCAGAAAATAATAGTTACGGCAATTTTATGAATACGTGCATATATTTGTCGTTTCAAATCCGTTTTCTACGTACAATACGTCCTTAGCTTCGTATCGAAGTAAACTAATATATTTTTGATAAGTCGAAATAATTTGTAAAGCTTAAGGCTCGTTTTTGACTCGAATAAGGTAAAAATAGTATGCTGAAATTTTCTGAAATATATATATTTCGTCGTCAACTTGAAAAATTCATAACTTCTTCGTTATAACTCCGTTTTAATCCGTTCAAGCGGCCCCGGATTCGTTTTAAAGTATATTTTCTAAATATCAAGGCCAAAAATTCGTGCCTACTGTCGGTTTTTCCAGAAAATCAAAACAAGGACAGAACACTTTTTATACTTATCGAAAATAGTTTTTCTCGTACCAAACCTATTCTAATCCCTTCAAATCAACTCCAAAGCTAATCTAATCCTACCATACACCTTCTTAGGGTGTCATGGGTTCCTAAACATCATCAAGACCAATATATACCAAGGGAATAATTATAGGATGACCTTATGTATATATATTTCTAAAAATCATGTAAAAATGGTATAAACAACACAAATCATGCATGCTTGCTCCAAAAATGAAGAGATACTTATGAAATGAAAAGGAGATATGAAAAAAATATAAATGATATGCTTACAAGTTAATATGATGAGGTGCAAGGAACAAGGTTTAACTTAAACACTCTAGGTTTTATTTCAAAACCTTAATTAAGAGTGTATGCTAGATTGATTAACTTGATCTTGTAAAAATTTTTGAGGATCCCTTGATAACACCTTATGATGGCCGGATATGGATAGGAAGAAACAAGAGAAGATAAACTTTTACTAGACTTGAAAAATGATTGAATGAAATGTGGTGTGAAGTGAATAAGTTGGAGTATAAACTTATACTATCAAAGAAACATTTACCAACCCAATAAATGCATACATCCCCCTAGAACGGTTTTGGGGGATTGTGTCAACAAATATCTTTTTTTTTTTTATATTGTATATACTTGTATATAATTTGTGTAATTGTTAAGAATGTAGGAAAATGTATAAGTAAAGGTAAATGGTAGTTTTTAGGTAAAAGGAATTTTTAGTAGATCAAAATAGAGTATAATGATATCATAAAAATTGTAAAAATACATTCCTTGTAAAATTTGAGTGATAAAATAGTTATCGTGTAGTTTTTAAGAAAAATCTCGTAATAATATAACTTTAACGATTTATATACCAAATAAATTTAAAACACTAGGTAAGGTCAAAATATAGTTTTTATAAACTAAATGTAAGTTTAAAAATACGTCGGGATCATTTTTGAAAGTAGCGGATTAAATATTCAAAATAATAACTCACGCGATAACGTTTATTTAATATAAAATTTACGCGTTTAATTGCGAAATGCAAAATTATGAATGAACCGTTATGAAATGATGAATATGGAGTATGAGAAATGACCGGAAAATGAGAATTGTGACAGATATGAACAAGTATGTTGATGTCTCAAACTTTTAATTTCAACTTATTTGGTATGTATCGTTACAATTACTAACTCATGAGGCTGATTCGCATGTGCAAAGATTTGAAACATTTGATATTACGTGTTTAATACCAGGCCTGTTGGTAAAGGCCCTGGATATGGCTTTTGGGCAACTATGTGGACGGTGTCTGTTTTTCCTACATGGTATAGTGCCTTTGGTGGAGAGGTAGCTGGGTAATCTACTGGCTTGCAAGTTTGAGGGCCGACATTCTAAAGGCGTGGCTAAGACTGTTACAAAGAAATGTGTGAAAATTCATTTTGACTTGGAGCTCCGTGCTGCTGTGATGCATGATATTCTTGATGCCATGCCAAGTTATAATTATACATCTTCATATCTTGATCATCTGCCCAAAAAGTATGTCAATTTAGTTTTCGTCAAATTGAAGTGATAGGTAATCTGTACTTTCTCTTTTGAACTTTCAGAGGGAATTAATAAAGCAAAACAAGGAGAGGACCATCTTGCAGCATTTGAGTGAAGCATGGCATTGCTGGAAGGCACATATTCCCTGGAAGGTAATTTTTGTGAACTTATTCATCTGACGATGTTGTTTACATATTTAATTTAATATATGCGGTGTCCTATTATATTCGTCTGACTTAACATCTGAAGTTGATGTTTATAGGTTCCGGGATTGCCCGTTCCAATCGAGAACATGATTCTTCGGTATGTGAAGTAAAAAGCTGATTGGTGGACAAATGTTGCTCACTATAATCTTGAGCGTTATCGCGAGGAGGGTGCCACGGTTAATAAGGCGTCTGTAGGAAGAACTTAGGCGGTGACTCATCTTTGATTGAAGGCGGAGCGAGGTATGGGTATGGCTTACGAGTTTGATGTTTGACATCTGCAACTAAACCGAACTCCATTCCAATGCCAATGGCTAACCGGCCTCCAAATGGGTAAGTTATAAAGATTTGAACTTTAAAGATATTATGAGTTGGTGTAAAAATACTAATCATGTGGGAATTAGCACGTATGTGCTATCGTTGTAGGTAGTCATATCGATGGATTTGAACACCATGCATGGTGGGCCTTCCTATATAATGAAAATGTTGCTATCTCATTTGAAGCACTACACCAAAATCACGGTTTGGGGACGGGCACATTTTTTGGGTCGACTTTGTCGTCCCAAATTGCACGTAGGACCCACACGGTTTTCAACAAATACAAAAGTCAGATGAGAACTTTTGACTCATGCATTTTGGGACGACAATGTCGTCCCATTTTGTAATTATTTAATTTTTTGGTATTTAAATAACTTTTCACGAAAATTAAATACATCCCGCCAGTTCTTTTACCCCCGCCAAACACTTTGGGACGACATTGTAAAATCCCAAAATGTAAATATATTTTTTTAACACCAGTTTTTAGTTAAATTATTTATTTTAAATAATTTTATTTAATATAGAATTAAAATTAAATAGTTTATATTTATGATTAAATACTTTAATCTAAAATTAAATACATTTATAAAATTAAAAAAAATATTTACCGCCAATTGTTTCCCGCCATTATTTTTACCGCCATTATTTTTAAATAGTTTATTTAATTTTAAAAAATTATTTTTATTTAATTTAAATAATTTTATTTAATATAGAATGAAAATTAAATAGTTTATATTTATGATCAAATACTTTATTTTAAAATTAAATACATTTTTCCCGCCATTATTTTTTCCGCCATTATTTTTCCCGCAAAGTTTTCCTTATATATCCCGTCAAAACATAAATAACCACAAAACACACGTAACGATAAAATGGTGATTACCGCCGGAAAAAGAGTGGTCACTGGTTTTATCGTCCATATATCTCTTTACTCGAGTTCTTGATCGTTATGGGTCAGAAATTTATGATGAATATGATTCTTATAAGAACATAGATCCGTTGATGAGAGACCGCATTCTGGAATGGTTAAGGAAAAGCGATTCTGAGTGTATTTGGGCGGTGAAGCTACTGCTGCATTATGGAATGGAGGAGCAAACCTACTGGAAAGTGAAGCAATGTGGGAGCGTTCGTCAAGCAAAGGAAGGAAAAAGGTGAAGCTGAAAAAAGCCCGTTCGATTACACATTTGATGATGCGGAAATAGGGTAACAAATCTTGAAGCATTGTTTGAACAGTTCGTCAAGCAAATGAAGGGAAAAGATGGTGCAGTTCTAGCGGCGGGAAGTAGAAGGGAAAATAATTGAATGGCCGAGTTGTTTTGTTTGATCTGTTTCATTTTGTTGTCAAGTTGTTTCGTTTGAGTTGTTTAGGTATGTCGTGTGTAGCATATGGTTTATGTCGTGTTGTGTATAATATCGTTTGCTTGCCGAGTTGTTTCGTTTGATCTGTTTCGTTATGTTGTCAAGTTGTTTCTTTATTCATGTGTAATTTAGTATTGGAAAAGGGGTGTTTGGAAACCATAATCTTGTTAACTTAGAACATGGTCAAATTGAAAGGTACATAGTAATAAGTGACATGTTAACTTAGAACATGACCAGCTTTACAAATCCAACATGTGCTTTGATTTATAAAAATACTTGACGGATACATATTACAAGAACAACGACAACAACATCAATAACAACTACCAGAACAACAACTACAACAACAACAACATCAACAACAACAACTACCAGAACAACAACTACATCAACAACAACAACTAAAAGAACAACAACAACAACAACTACGTACAACAACAACTACAACTAAAAGAACAACAACAACAACTACATACGAAGATTATCCATGTCACCTAACAGCTCATGAAGTAATGCATCCAGGGTGACATGCGTGGTCGTCGGGAATCGTTGCCTTTCAAGTTTGGCCTCAAGCACCCTTATTCTTGTCTCTAGCACATGTTTTTGTGTTTCAAGCAAGCTTATCCTAAGATCTTTTTCATGGCAGCTCGAGCACTCTGTTGGTGCAGAGATTGTTCTTAAGTACTCGTCAAATGCATCCTTCCACATAAAATATCTACACCCATTATCTTTTTCGGCATTTACATAATAAGAAAATTTTAAGAGATTACAACCCAATTATTTGTATATTTACATAAATAAGAAATGTATGATTGTTCACCTTTGACAGAGGACAAGAATAATATTGTTGTCCAGATGAATATTCTCTATGCGATGTTCTTAATTTTATATTTCCTGCTCCACAAGAACACATAAAAGGATTAAATGGCTCCATATCAGGTTTTGAAATTTGTGCGAAGATAAGAGATTGAGAGGTTGAGTGGTTTTGAGGATAAGATCTGGTGGCTTTTGGTGGGATAAGATCTCAAGTTTTCTTTATGTGATATATAGAGCAGATCTGGTAGATTTTAAACACACTATATTATACATAAAAAAAGGAAAATAAAAAAAAAGACAAAAACGGACGACATTGTCGTCCCCTTTTTTTTACCAAAAATTTTCACCAAAAATTAATTATAGCGCCAAATAATTCGGGGGAAAAAAAACAAAAAGGGACGACATTGTCGTCCCTATTTGGTCGTCCCAAAAAAACTACAATAATTGACCAGATCTCATTCTTCTCTGTCTTCAACGATTGCAAAAACCCACAAAAAACTGCAATAATCCCTCGTAAAAAGAAAAAATCGGAAAAATCACAAAAAGCGCAATTTTCTTCAAAACACTACAATCACTCTTACCCATCAATTACACACGCACCACTGTGCACAATTTGTATAATTTTTGTTATTTTGTCACATTTAAAGGTATTTTTTTTGATAAAATTTGGTTTGTTAATTTAATTTTTTTAATTATGGTTTGTTTACAATGGTTTTATGTTGTGTTTGTGTTGGTTAGATGGTCCACCATAGCAAAGCTCACCACCACCGTGAACCACCGCCGTGAACCACCACCAACAACCGCGGCCAGTACTGCGGCAGCTCCACCACCACCACCTTTTGTGTTGGGGTTAGTGACTTTTTTTTTTTAATTTTGTTAATGTGTTTTTTGAATGCGACAATGTCGTGCCTTAAGTTTTTATTAGTTAATTTGGTACGACAATGTGTTTTGGGACGACAATAGTTTGTTTAACTTTGGTTTTATGTGTAGTGTTTGGGAGCGGCGGGACCGTAGGCAGTAGCGGACAGCCGGGCGGTGAGACCACCTCTTTTCTCTTTCTCTTTTCTTCACTTAGTGTATTTCAGCCCTTGAAATAGGTATATATATATATATACTTTTATTACTTTGTCGATAATGTATATACTTTTATTACTTTGTCGATAATGAAAATGATATGTGATATCGAAAAAAATGTTATGTAATATGTTATTAATTGTTACTTATAAACTTAAAGTGACCGTGTTAAAATGAAAATGATATGTGATATATATGTTATTAATTGTCGATAATGAAAATGATACTTGTGTTCTTGTTTTAGGATTTTAGTGATTAATTTTGGAAATTCCCCGTCCGAAGTTAATCATCCTATAGAAACCCGTCCGAAATTAATTTATTAGAAATTAATTTCGGAAAGTCCCCTGTTGGGGACTGCTTTTTGAATGTTTTGTCTCATTTAGGATATGGATGCGTATAACTGTTTTAATATTTGAGAGAAATTGACGTATTTCCTTTCACTCCTACGAATATGTCTTTAATGCACATATTTGGGGAGTTGAAATCTGCCGATTTTTCAAATAGTAAATAGTCTCTATGCATTCATATATGAGACGACACATTCAAAGAGTGGGTTAGGATTGCCTTCCGTAGTTGCACTAGGTAAACGAGCGACTCATAATTACGTCTTTTCATGTTTGAATATGTATGTATATATACAAATTAATTTTTTTGAATATGTTTTTTTTACAAGCTTGATCATGACAATTGATAAGAGTTGGACCACTTGTATCCAACCGTAATTCCCGAAATTTTTAAATGGTCTTTTGCATTCATCAGCGCATTGTAAGCCATTGGTAAACCCCATCACAAAATGATTCATTGCCCATGTATGTGTGTTCGTTGTGGTAGCGCTCCAACTAAATTGGAGTGCGCTCAAAACTCTTGAGTTACACATATCTAAATACGGGTTTGACACACTTTATACCCCTTGGAAATATCACGGTGAACCACTTCCTCCACCCGTAGTACATAACATACCACAACCACCTTCACTTGAACACATGAACATGGATGCATTCTTCAAGATATTTTCGGCTGATAATGTCCCGACTCCACCATCTCAAACAACAGGTTCTCGACCAGATCAAAAACGGTCCTCAACCAGCTCAAAACCAGGATCATAACATTACATACAAAGAATGCAGAAGAGTTACTTGCTAGGTCCACCCAAAAGTTGTACCCAAGTTGTGATATGACTACATTGGGCTTTACGTCCGAGCTTTAAGCACATCAAGGTCTTACATAAAATAACCGATGTAGGGTTTAACAGATTCTAGCTCTTTTGCAAAAAGGCATGTCCCCTAGTAAAGGATTCAATTTCCCACCGTCATACTATGAAATCAAGAAGACATACAAAGATGTCGGGTTAGGATACGGTCGATCCATGCTTGTATAAATGATTGTTTTTTATTTTGGGGATCAGATGAGAACAAAATTCTCAATAATTGTCCAATATGCAACGAGAGTAGATGGAAAAACCAAAAGACAAGCGGAAGAAAGTTGCCAACAAGGTGTTGCGTTACTTCCGTTAAAAACCTAGACTACAACGTATGTTCAACACAAAAGACATCGCAAAGGGTGGATGACTTGGCATGCTCTTGGACGGTCTAAGGAAAACGGTAAGATGAATCACCCGTGTGATGGTCAAGCATGGAAAAATTTTGACATAATGAAACCTGAGTTTTTCGTGACCTGAGAAGCGTCCGATTAGGGTTGGCTGCGCGATGGTTTCAATCCGTTTGGCAACATGAGTCAAGGTTACAGCATGTGGCCGGTGATATTGACAACATACAACACACCGCCTTGGATGTGTATGAAAGAGACTTCTTTAATGTTGGCGATGTTAATTCTCGGCCCTAAATCAGCTGCAAAGGACATTGATGTTTTCTTGCAACCTTTGATCAAAGAACTCAAAGAGTTATGGATAGGAGAGTGGACTTTGGACGCTGCTACGGGTACTCATTTCAAAATGAAAGCAGCTGTTTTATGGACTATCAATGACTTTCCAGCTTCGAGTAGTTTATGCGGGTGGGTTGGACAAGGCTACTTTGCATGCCCACATATGTCGGGACACTCCATAAACTTCGCGTGAAGCATAAAATAAACATGTTGGGTATAGAAGATTCTTACGCGTAAGTCATCAACTGAGGAAAAAAACATAAGAATTCCATGGTAAACCGAAGAAACCTCCTCCTAAAAGCTTTGCAAGAGAAATCATGATTCAAATTAGTAAAGTCTTTAAACGTGTCTCGAGGAAGCATCAAATACTTTAAAAATAACCCTAAACCAAATCGACAAATCGAATTGAATTGGAGTAAGCGTTCTATCTTCTGGCGGAGTATTGGCCCGTTCTTCTACTAAAACACAATCTCGATGTCATGCACATCGAAAAGCGTCTTGAGAGTGTGCTGAATACCTTGTTAATGAACGCGACAAATCCAAAGAACACGCTAAAGGCAAGGCAAAACTTGAAAACTTTGGGAGTTAGAAAGGAGTTGTGGCTCGTTGATAAAGGTAACGGGAAGTTCGATAAGCCTCATCCAACGTACTCTTTCACAGGAAAGCAGAGAAAACTTTTTGTAAATTCATCAAAGGAGTTAGACTACCTGATGGGTTTGGATCGAACTTCAAAAAAAAGTGACCGCTGATGATAACAACATATGGGCCTAAAATCTCATGACTGTCATATAATGATCACGGTTACTTCCTTATGGAGTTGATACTTACCTAAAGACATTTCAACCCCATGTCGAGCTCGCTTATTCTTTAAGCGATTTGTGCTCAAGTTTGATGCAACAGGACATGGTGAAAGCTAAAAAGCAAATGATCGAGGTTATGATTAATTTAGAGCAAATATTTCCTCCTGCTTTTTTTGACATAATGATTCATTTGGTTATACATTTACCCGAAGAGGCTATTCTAGGTGGCCTGTTTACTACGGTGGATGTATCCATTTGAAGATACATGAAAAACTAAAAATTATGTCGAAATAAAGCCAAGCTGAAGGTTCTATAGCGGGGTTATGTTGCAGAAGAAGCATTAACTTTCTGTTCGCGTTATCTTAAGGATTTCGAGACAAGATTTAATCGCTCTGGCGAAATGATGACGGTTTTCGAGAACAACCAAATAAATTCAGTGTTCCGGTTAGTAGGCAAACCGGTGGGTAGAGAACGCCGACCATGTTGAATCTGAGATGTTATGCAGCAGTTGTATGGTTTATACTTAACAACGATCACGAAATAGAAGCAGAACATCCGGCGTACAAAAGAATGCGTTTCTTATTTTTATATTTTGAAGAACTTTTTTTCTTAAGTTATTTGTTTCGATGACTTATTCATTACCTTTTGCAGTGAATTTCTAACGATACCGTGGAAACAAGTTTTCCTCCACGGTTCAATCACAAGGTAAATGCATTAGATATATTACCTTGTAATCCAGAGTTATTGCTCATCTAAATGTTTTGTATCTCTTTCGTAGATTCATGAAAAGCGTGGCAAAGACCCAAGTTGTAGTCCCGAGTTACTCTCTTTGGCATGTGGACCTTCATCTAGTGCAAGTACATACCCCAGATGCATAGTGAACGGTGTGAAGTTCTTGGTGCATGGCGCGATAAACTTCATACCACTCAAAGCGGTGGAGTTTCAACACCGGGCCTGATGGAGCTATGTATTATGGTCAACTAGAAGAAATTCTAGAGCTCACTTATATGGGCAACCGTAAGGTTGTGTTGTTCCGATGTATATGGTTCGACACCTGTAACCCTACTAACCTACACGCCACGCTCGAGACGTTCTTACATTGATCATGGCATACATCATATTTTGACTGAACGGGATGCTTTTAGAAATCAACAATACATTCTTGCGACACAAGCAACACAATTCTTCTACCTTGAAGACCACCTAGCGACCACCTCATTGGAAGGTTGTGAAGATGTTCATCATCGGAAGATGCGGCATGGGGATGTGGTAGATTCTTATCGGATGTTATACATGGTAGCAGTTCATCGATGTTGCATTGTCCGTTGGTTTAACTGGTTTTGAGTATCGCGAATTTGAGTGTAAATGATGAATCGGCCAGTGGGCGCCCCACGGATGTTGTTCTTGAAGAAGATGCTGATTTTGTTACTAATGAAGATAACGTCGTTGCCCATGTCCTTGATGATGATGATGTTGACGTGTATGCGATGATGATGAAGTGAACCCCACTATTGTTGTTGAAGAAGTTTTATCTAGTGATGATTCTGATTATGACAATTAATTGTTTTTGAATTGTAATTTGATTATGACAATCATTGTTTTTAAATTGTAATTTGAATGAAATTGTTACTATATGTTTATATGAATGTGTATATTAGTGTTAATTGGTCCACGAAATTATGTGTTCTTGTACTTGTACTTTTACAGATGGCATGAGTACAACCTAGATCACAGCTGGGGATCTTTGGCGATCCACCAAGACGCCCTCATTTACTTTGGGCTATTGCAGGTAACAAATTGTGATTTTTTATTTTATTATTTTATTATTATATAATTTTTATTGATAAAACTAATTTTTACATGTATTTTCACAACTTAATAACTTATATTTGTAGGTTCAATGATCACCGGTGAGACGGCAAATCGGGCCTTAAGGAAGGATTTTAGGGAAAATAACGGACGACCTTTGCCTATAGGCTTTGATACCGATGATCAAGGCACCTTCACAGCGGTAGGCACTTATGCAATGCGTTAAGTATGTCTTATGGGGAACAAGTGAGGCCACTTCCCCTTGATGCCGATTGGGAAGAAATTCCTGATTCTTATAAGGCGCGTATAATGCCGACCCTAAGTTATATTTATTGTTTATTTTATTTCTATTGTGATTGTTATTAACCGTTTAGATATGCTTGTTATATTTAAATTGTGTGTTTGTTTAAATCGTATACTTTTTGCAGACCTATTTCAACTGGCCTTGGTTGAATAATGAGACGATTCACGGTTGGACGAGAATGTTTATACGGTGGGGAAAGGATAGGACTTGGGCTATGGTTACGGCAGAGGACGCTATTCGAAAATACAAACACAGGCTCAAGTCTAGATACTTTGATATCCACGAGACACCCGCGGCGGCAAAGGCACATCCGCCACCCAAGAAATCTGGGGAACGAAACCCAAGAGGAATGGGAGATGTTGGTTGGTGGTGGTTAGACCGAACGGATGGCAAGATCGACCACAAATGCAGAAAATCGATCAAAAAACAAGATTATAATTTACCAAGGTCGACATGGTTAGTTCAAGGGCGCAACATTCATGTAAGACTCGTTATAATTTTTGTGATTTTTAAAGGTTTTTATATTGTTTATATTTACCTCGTTATCAATTTATTTTATATTGTATGTATAGAGGGTCAACAATAACAATCAAAATGAAGACGCTTGAAACACGGAGGAGGCCATTCAAAAAAGATGGCACATTTGAGGCGAGAGAGAGCGAGGCGACTTCATTAAGTAGTTTATCTCTTAACATGCGTCATTATATTAAGTTACTTCTCATTTATTATTTTTTTTCTAACTTACTTTTTTTTTTTTTTTATTATTATTATTTTTTTGAAATTACGGATGAGATGAGGCCCTTCAAGAGCAAGTCGAGCGGTCTCATCCCGTACATGAGCGGAAATATTGCAGCGTGTAGTTCCGTGATAACCCGCCAAGCTGAGCGGGCGGGGAGGTTACGGTGGTGGCTCAACCGCCGAGGTTCACACGTGGGCATGCTTCTCGAAGATTATGTTACTAGGGGAGCATATGGCGGCGATGAGGGAAACCAAGGCGCTCAAGAACGGGCTCGTCGGTGAGGCGAAGCTGCCGCGGCTAGGCAAAAGTCTGCCGCGGCTAAGAGGAAGCTGTCGCTGGCCCAAGCGCTGATTGGGACATACGGATCTTACCTTCAGAATTTTTTGTCCCACTACAACTCATCACAAGGTAATCCATTTTCACCTCCCTTTCCCTCGGTACCCAATCCTACCCCTTTTCCCCTCCGACCCTTATGGTTTCCAAGCTTCCACTTTCAACCCCAATAATGCATTTGCCGGTTGTTATCGGCCCACCTTTCCAAACTCTATCACGTGCCAGGTACTAGTTCGAACTATGCTATGCGCCGGACCTTAACCGGTACAACTCACAAAATAATCCCCATTTGAGCCAAAATGATCATATTGATAATAATGACTTGAATAATAATGATGATGATAGTGGGGATAATAATGAGGAACGAGTCGGGCGACGAGTCGGCGATCGGTGGCAGTTCTTTGAGGAGTAGGCGGGAAGTTAGTTTGTGTATTTTAGACTTATTAATATTATGGAATAGTATTGTATTTGTCGAATGTTATTTAGGAAATTTGAGACATGTTAGTTTGAGACATGTTATTTAGGAAATTTAGCCTTGTTGGTTTGAGACATGTTAGTTTGAGACTTGTTAGTTTAAGAGTAGTTTACTTTGTATCGTATTTGTTAAATGGTATCGTAGAATTGTGGAATGTTATTCGATCCGTTTAGTAATTTGGTATTGTATCATATTGTCGATTTGGTATTGTGGATTGTGATTGATTACAGGTTGCATTTGTTTTGGTAGATTTTTCCGGAAAAAAATCTGGAAAAAATCTGGAAAATCTGCAGTTTCCTGCATTTTTTTGCCCATCAGGACAATTAGGGGCGACATTGTCGTCCCCCAATATACAAAGCATGTCGTGCCATGCACAAAGTGGCCACTGTTTTCCATGTGTATACAATTTCCACGTGTGTATACAATTTGTACGACAATGTCGTGCGGTTTTGAATTAATTACTTTTAGGTTAATTTAAAAAGATTTAAAAAGGTGCGACATTGTCGTCCCAAATCGATTTTCGATTGAATTTTATTTGGGCCCCACAACATCATTAGTCCCAAAGTCTAAAAGAAAATGTCGTCCCAAATTTTTGGGTCAACACAATAGGGTCTACCAAAGGCCGCGACATGTCGTGCCTTTTTTTCTTTGGGTCGACATTGTGTGCAAGTTTGGGACGACAAGGTCGTGCCAAATCTTTCATTTTTTTGTAGTGAAGTTCAAGGTAAATGTCATTTCACCCGTAATGCATAATTTTGACCTTAAAAATTGTTTTCTGCGTTATCATTATACTTACCTGTTGTATCTGTTTTTGAAAAACATTTGATATACTTGCATTTTAATGGGAATATCGCGACAAATTGACAAAATGCTAACAAAAGATGAGCAAATACGGTCTGCTTATAGCAGTTGGTGTGTTATCGATAAAGTTCGTGGATCGCTGGATTTGGATACCGCAACTAGGTTGTAGGATGCTGTTGTGCACCGAGGAATAAAGATAGGAAAGGCTACGTTTCAAGAATTAACAGGATTGAAAAAAACGATACTAGATAAAGATCGTATACTTCACTGGCCAGTTCTGCTTCTTTATGCAGAAGTGATGTCCAGTGACTTCATCGAAGACTGATATGTTCGCAGCTCATCTCGGCCTAATATCCTTTCTTACTCAGTTTTATTAGACTATAAATGTCACTAGAAATAAAGGTTATAGGTCAATCAGCCTTTAAATAATATCTAATGTAGTAGTGGAGCTGTAAATTCTTAGCTTTAAAACATGTTTTCAAATAGTGATGAAACGTTGCCATGGGATAGAGAAAATGCTTATACTCGTGATGCTATTGAGTTGTATTACGAGGTTGGATGTCTTATCTATATATGTTCTCTTTTCGTCTGTTTTTTAACTTGTGATTTTCTGTTAACATTTTGATTTAATGTTGTTCACCAGGCTGAATCAGGGGGCTGTTTATCTAAGAAAGAAATTATTAGCAATTTCTTACAAGGGACGGTCGCTTCCCATATTGAAAGTTTTGGTGATGATGAGAAAGATGTAGTTAAATCTTCTGCTAACGGGATCACATCAGTTGGTACAATTATATTCTTTTTATTTTACTTCTGCGTGTTATTACAGAGAAGAATGCATATCACAATAGCTACTGCAGGATTTATAAAAAGGACTAGAATAGTCTTCTTTGAAATATGTAAGGACACATGAAGTTTGTAGCTTTCGACTGCTGTTAAGGACACACTTAGTGCGTGTGATGTTTTTTTGAGTTTTGAGAAAAAATATTTGTGCGGCTGTACAAACAACCACTATATGACTAGAATATTTCAGTTCTCTAAACAACTCTTCATAGTGTAGGCTTCCACCACTGATC
>OU343219.1:58818380-58911303 GCA_910596185.1 Chrysanthemum makinoi
TATAAAAACACAAGTACCATTCCCCCGGCATCCTTCAGAGCCGCCCGATAACCCGGATACTTCCATTTGGTCGATAACTAACGGCGTGTAAGAAACCGGTATCTTTATCAAATCAATAATATTGGCAGATAACATCTGCGAAGACCTGTAAAACTCTCCGTGGGAAAAGGGTCCGAGACATCTGAATGGATGCCTCCGGCATGGCAAAGGGTACAACCCGACGGTCAATCAAAAAGAATTGTCGCTTCAAACCCTTCAACGAGGACAAGATTTCTTGTAAACTTCGGCATTTCTTCAGTCCCCGCTTGTGCAAAGTAAACCAATGCCCTTTTTTATGTAATTTATAAAAAGGCTGGAAAGAGAAGTTGTGGGAGTAATGTGTAAGCTACGGCATATACTTCAAAAAGGGTAACCCTATGCAAACCTATCGGCACTAACTGGGAGATATGAACTTTATATTAGTGGAGAACATCTAAAAGAAAGTTGGAAAACGGAACGCTAATCCCCCCTTCAATGAAATACTCTAAATACAAACCTATGGCATCGTCTCCTAGTTGCCCCATCGTAAAATCGGCCGGTGGAAGCCTCGGATGGAGATCGGAGGGTATCCCAAACTCCTCTACGGCCCACTTTAATCCTTTTTCAGTTATGTTTGAGGTATACTTATCTAGGTCAAACTTAGGTTTTGGTTGCGATGGACCCTCAGAAACAGGCCCAGAACCATGAGCAGATGAGGAACCGGACGGTTCTGACATTATGGCCGGAAGGGAATGAATACACCCTAAAATCTAAAAGAAGGAAAACTAGAGAATACCGGAGAGTAGACGAAGAGCAAAAAACCGTTCGCCCAAATTGTGCAGAAAAGCGTTGTGTGTGAGAAAGTTTTGCGGTGGTAAGGAAAATGAGCGGTATTTATAGGCGAAAGGGAGTAGATGAAACGTCCGGTCGTGTCGACGGTGACGTGTCCCGATATGTCGTGCCATCATCACCATACGTGTCCATCCGACGTGTCACACGAACAGCTGAAAAAAGGATGGCGGTACTCACGGCGCACGTACTCCCAACATCATCAAGGAATCCATTAACATGTCTGGGGGGGACATGTTGGCTATGTTCCGCAAATAACTCCCGGCCAAAAGACTTCGCGAAGAACTACTCCCGACCAAGGCACAACCTGACGCAAAACAATCACTTCAAAACATACAAACAATTGAACCAAGTTAAATCAACATATCTTGGAGGGTTAGGCATAACCCTCGGTATAATGGACACATGACATCACCATGTATAAGGGAAAGAATCTGATGAACTCGACCACCAGACGGTCCAAACATGAAGTCAAACTCCGGCGAAAAGAGTCACTATCACCCAACGTGTAACCGGGTGAGGACAAAACTTCCATCTCTACAAGCAAAGTTACTGCGATTCAAGGTTAACGATTCTCCTCTCATTCTTACATATTATTCGACATTTTCACCATACCATTCTCACAGCCGGACTTGGTCTGGGATAAAACCTAGGCAAGGCTAACGCGTGCTTTCTTTGTGCTCACAGATCCGAAGGACCATAATCCGAAGGGCCAGGCCGAACGATTAGCCGAAGGATCTTAGCTTGTTTGGGTGAATACAGACTTTTACCTCAACACCGGTCATGCGGGTACCCAAAGTGAGTGGATACCCACGGTTCGGGTCACAGTTAATCATTTTAGATGTTGAATCGAGTTTAACTGTATAAATTATAAGATGGTCTAGAACATAAAATGTCATTTGTAGTAAAATTAAATGACATTGAATAGAGAAAACTCATATAAAAGTCATTCTGTTACGATAATTGCATTTAGATATTCATACATAACATATAAATAGAAAAATAATATATTCGATGTTTATAGATTACAATCACATTAATCAACTCAAACAAAGATGTTTGAAATGTTTAGTTTAGGAGGAAAAAAATCGTTATACAATAAAAGTAGCGCAATAATATAATTATTTGAATATTTAGTTAAAAATCCTTTATGTATATTATGCACGGTTCGATTCGGTTAACCGTGAATATGTAAAATAAAAAACCGAAACCTAACCGTGATAAACGGGTTTTTTCGATTTCGGTTTCTTTGATTTCGGGTTTTTTCGTTTTCGAATTGAACGGTTCGGCTCGGTTCATTGGTTTTTCGGATTTTTTGAACACCCTTAAAAATTAACATCAAACAAAGGTAATAGATTATATTTATATTAAAACATGACATAATATGAAGGTATGAACGTGTCAATGGGGGCGAGGTTATCTTAACTTGTGGTGCCTCTGATTATATTTTTGTTGTTTTCTATTATGGGGCTAAAGACAAACAAACATGCACCATAATTATTCACCTTTTGTCTACCACCTTTCTTTTCACTATGCTTTTAAAGTATAGTTATACATGTGGAGGTGAGAATTGCGTCACAAACTCCATATACACGATTTTGTGTGTGGTTTCAAATATTTGTTAGAGTTAATTACAAAATCGGCTGATTTTTTACAGATTTTGCCCTTATACTTTTTTAAGCGCATCATGTTCATGTGATTTTTGATTTTTACGGATCTTTTTCAAATTTCAAAGAAAGTCCAAACGACGTTAAAAAAAACCTAACTTAACATTGATAGACTAACTTGAGGGTTAACTTTATAATTTGTATTTTTCATTTTCAAAATACAAACCATAAGGACGATTTATGTAATTACTCTTTAAAAAAATAAACTTTTTTAAACTTTATTATACAATTTTTTTAATTCTATTATAATATTTAAAATTAATTTATTAAAAGAACTAATTCTATAATAAAATTATTAAAAAAATTTAGTTTAATTAGAGTTTTATAGAATATATATATATATATATATATATATATATATATATATATATATATATATATATATATATATATATATATATATATATATATATATATATATATATGTATATAAATATATATATATATAGATATATATATACAAGAGTGCGGTTCTAGAGAAAAGTGTAATTAGAGAGAAAAGTGAGAAAAAAAGTTTGAGGGTAGATTGTGAAAACATTTCAAACTTTATGGTTAAATTTAAAAAAAACACAAACAAATAGCTGGTAGCCATTGGGATCGTCATTTTCACTACAACAAAAAAGTCAACTATAAAAAACACACAGAAAAGAAACACGATCCCTGATCCACCATTAATTCCGATCAAACACTCCAATAAAAAACCAATAAAAATACAGATCCATCATTAAAACCGATCAAAAAAACCCCTGATTAATAAAAATTTTGATCAAAATCCCATCACAAAACTCGTGAATGCACTGATTTTTTAGTCTAGTTATCAGAAAAATGAAGGAAAAGCCATCTATGACTTGTAACTAACCTAATTAAGAAGAGTAATGGAATCGAAACTAAGAGCTCGAAAAATAGTAAGTCTTTAATTAATAATTGTTCACTTTCTATGTTAGTTTGTGCATTATTTTGTAAATTATATCATTATTAGTAGTTTACGTATGGTATGAGTGTGGATGTTTAAAATTGTTCACCAAGTGTTTGATAGAATGTTTGAATAAGATTTTATGAAATGCGATTCACTAAATTAAAGGATATGTGTTTAATTATGATTGATATGACATCTTAGGGCATCTGTGTATATAGTTGCAACATGAGATTACACCTTATGACATCATATTGTATTAGTGCATCTTTGTTTGTAGTTGCTGCATCAGGTTAAATGTTTGTATGTTTGGTGCATCGTTGAACATATCAAAGCATCAGTAAGTAACGATTAGGGAATCATTGAGTACGATTAGTGCATCATCATACATTCTGAGGAATCAATGTGTATGTTTAGTTCATCCATCTGTATATTTAGTGCATCGTAGGAACTACTTGGGCATCTGTTTGTATGTTCAGTGCATCGATAAACATATGAGGGCATCATGAGTAAGATTAGTGCATCGTTGGATATATTAAGGCATCTGTATGTATGTTTAGTGTATCAATTTGTATTAGTTGATTCTCTCAGTGTACAAGTACATAGACATAACATTGATACAACTTGGGTATTTGAAGGTGCAGCTTCGATTCATCGATTGTATCCAACTATACCTAAGTTTCGACTAGGAAAAAGAAATGATAAATTGCATTGTATTCTTGTTCATTGACTTGTACTGCTTTCGTTGTTTGAAAATAGGCTGAAGACTAGCTTCATTGTTACTTTCAGGTTGCCGATATCAAGAAAAACATAGCAACGGTTCAAGGACTAAATGTTTACCCAGCTGCACATTTAGTGAATATGCAACAAGAATTTAATTTTAGTATTGCAAACATAGGACGAGGAAGAATGTTAAAAGAAAGGTATTTATTGACTCTTGCCTACCATTACTGAGCCATAAACTAAAAGACAAAAGGATGAGTAATTAGAAAGTAGAATCAAATCCCTCGGCTTGCTCCACCAATCAAAACTCAAAAGTTCAATAGGAGTCATAGAAATCTTAAGAGATGTAAAACTTCTGTTGCAAGTTCCTATGAGATATTATCCACACTAGATATGTTCACATTATGATTTGATCTTCTTATACACCTTAGATGACCTTTCATCCTCCTATCAGTTGTCGTTTTTGACTTAAATGTCAAACCTGTGTTTGTACTTTTAGTTTTTTTGACACTCTAAAGCAACGAGATGTTAGCTGATATATGACATAAAAGGTGTTACTTAAGACTAGCCAAACTGCCTAAGATTATTTAAAAGGTCTATTGCATTTCATTTTAGTCCTATGATTTAGTAACTATTTAGAAAATTTTATAACGGTAGAATAAGTGATTACTTGATCTATTTTGCTTCTTATTTGTTAGGTCATAAGTGAGTATTATTAGTGCATCATTGGACAAATTAAGGCATCAATATGCATGTTTAGTGCATCCATTTGCATGTTTAGTGCATCCATTTTCATGTTGAACTTATTAAGTCATCTATTTACATGTTTAGTGCATCCATTTGCCTGTTTAGTGCATCTATTTGGACATATTAGTGCATCCATTTGCATGTTTACTATTTAAATAGAAAAGTAAAGGGAAATTTATCTTTTCTTCGGTATCTTTAATATATGATATAAGCTTTATGTATTATGATGATATATTTATGTATTATGCTGAGTCGAGAAAAGGTAGATATTAGAGAATCTATGATATGATTAGTGCATCCATTTGCATATTTAGAGCATCTATTTAAACATATTAGCGTAGAGATCTTTATGTATGCAAGTAATTATTTTTCTTTGGTAATCGTGGTATCCGACTGTTGGTTGACTAAATGAATATGTCTAAGAGTCTGAGCCCACCGAAGCTGAATGCTTTCATATGGGAAGTTGGTGTAGCCCTCACAGGATAACGACAACATGAGTCTTCCATTATTTGGGGAAGTACTTAGGTTGATTACCAGCTTGACATCACACTACTCCTTAGTTATAGTATATTATAAGCATAGCTTCTAAACTGATTCGAATAACTAATTCCATGCAAGAAAGTTGTTAGAGTAGTATTTTAACTTAGCTATAGGCACATTACGTGATATCATACTTCATATTTTCCCAAATCAATTATTCATTGCCATGGTTAGTTTCGTATTCTGTCTGCAATGTAATCTTTTATTTAGAAATTAATTGTAGGTTTTTAGAATTTTAAGAGCTGTTAGGGTATTAGGGAATATAAACAATACATATTTAAGTGTTACCTTTCCTTTAAGAAAAAAATGAATCAGTAAACTAATAACGCTGATTACATTCTAAGATATCGAGTAACAATCGTCATAGGAATGGGACCATCACTTTCAGTAAATTTAAACAAAAGAAGTAAGTTGTTGTTAATTCCCCAGTATACGAGTAGAGTTTCCAGTGCTATAAATAAGTATCCAAAAACCCTGCACGATCAATATGATTAGTTAAGAGTGAGTAAATCAATATGCTTTTATGTTTGGGGTTATTGCTGCACTAGAAAATCCCTACGAAGAGTGTTAAAAGAGACATGGATTACTAATATATATGATTTAGCCCTAGTAGAGGCAGAGTGTCTCTAAGTAGTACTGAGTAATTGACATCAAAGTTGTTTTAATACAGTAAGGGCATCAATGAGTAAGATTAGTGCATCATTAGATATATTAAGGCATCTAGATGTATGTTTAATGCATCTGTTTATATGTTTATTTTCATATGAAGATTTGAATATGGAAATGGTTGCCATTAGTTCTAAAGTCAGATCAGCAAGCGTTCTTTGCAGGCCAATAGAAAATCATAGAACTAGGTAACTAAATATCTTGAAATTGCATATGTCCAGTGAGCTTCGTAAGTTTGCTTTTATATAAAGTTTTATTTTTTCAAATTTTTTTGGTATTGGTTTAAGTTATCATATTATTTTAGTTTCTGGGTATAGTCAGGCTAGTGAGGATAAGTATTTATACTTTTATGGGGTGTTTAGATTAGTTTATTTGGCCGCTTATGAGCTTATTAGGATATGGAAAAGCTCCTAATACTGATTGTTTCGACATATGAGAAACTCATAAGCTGAAATAAGTGAGATTTTCCAGATTTAATAAACTCATTACCAATAAAATAAGCTAATCCAGACATAGAGTGTTTGCGATCACTTGACGGATTATTTGTCAGTGAAGGGTTTTGGATTCCTAATTTAAATCGTTTTCTGCTAATCATGTTTTGACACAGTAAGTGAACAGTTGCAAAGAAGGTATGCGCGTTCAGATTAGCAATCTAGGTGAACACCTGTGAAGATCAGCCCATGGAAATTTTAAATGCTGAAGAGGTCTCAAAAGCAGTTGCAGAGGCACGAAAAAGTTCCAAGATCCTGCAACTGGTGTCAAGAAAAGAAGTCGGGAAGATGGACGATCTAACGGACTTGAATTTGATGGTTTAAAGTGTGTTATGTTGTGTAAAAATGTTCAGTATAATGCTTTTTCTTAGGACCTGGGAATGACTATGTTGTATAGAACACATTGTATATCTAATTTGTTCAGTTAAAGGGTAAATCGAAATGGAAAATAATTCATATTATGTGTATATGTGCAGAGGAAAAAAAAACTCACTCACTCACGTTGAATCTATAATGAGGCTGAATTGTAGTATTAAAAAATTTAAAAGTTACAAAAACAGCCCTTGACAAATAAAAAAAGTAACAAAGAAGCCCCTTGAGTTTACGGTAAGTTTTATTTAAAAATTTTCAAAAGGCGCATATGTTGATTCTCAAAGCACTCTTGCCATTTAATAATATTTTTTGAACATTGTATTTTAGTATACATTTTTAAACTCTATTGATTTAACAATATCGTTTTCGGACGACTTTTATGGGCTAGCCGAATCGGTGGTGACTCCGGTTCCTGGTTGAACCCGTTGGCCCGGTCCATTTTTTAAAACCATATGTACCATGAACTTGTTTACATATAAATTGCATGAAGATTTGTGTGTTTTATTAGTTTGTACAATATGTATAATAACAAGTATTTTTCATATTAGGGGTGTTTTAAAAATAACATTTATTAGGTATTTATTGTTATGGACGTTTTTTTTCTTATATTAAATTACTTTGTATTTTTTTATTTTTTTTAAAAACATGTCTAAAAAAGAGCTTTAAAGTGTTGCAAAAAATACTATTATAGATGTACTTATTAAAATTTGTCATTATTGGCAAATGTTGAATCTTAATTTAAGCCTTCCTTTTTAAAAATGTCCCAAATACTTTATAATGTAGTGTATATATATATATATATATATATATATATATATATATATATATATATATATATATATATATATATATATATATATATATACTAGTGTCAAAACCCGTCCGATGGACGGGTATGACGTGTGGTTTTTATTTTTATGATTTAGTGGATCAAATATATAATAAAAAGTAATTAAGAGTTGAATGAAAGGGTTAAGATCTATAATTGATGTTACCATAATCCATTAAACGACTAAAAGCAGGTAAGTACTTTGATTTGTGGTTTTTATTTTTAGAATTTAGTAGAACAAATATATAGTTAAAAGTTATTAAAAGTTAAATGGAACGGTTAAGAAGTGTAATTGATGTTACCATAATCCATAAAAAAGGCTAAAAGTAGGTAACTACTTTCTAACATTTTGTTCTAAACAATATTAATTATGAACACCTTTTACATTTGATAATATTATTAACATTTATTATTATTATTTTGTTTTTGTTAATTATGTTTATTTAGTTATTGTATATAGGTGCTTCCAGCTGTTATTTTACCAAATTTAGATGATGTTGACGAATTTGAATTATCTGTGAATGGATTTATGGTTTTGTTTGATGTTTGTTGTGATGAGAATATGTACGTATTGTCGGGTTACAAGTGGAGTTTTTTTGTTGATACCCTTTGTATGTTAAGTGATGATGTTTGTGTGTTTACCAGGAATAGGAGAAAAACGTTGTGGTTTTATGGTTTTGATAACGATGATATAATCCTTTTAGAGGTGGTATTCAAAACGGCGACTTCTTTAAGGATGCTCCAACTACCATTTACTTAGTTAGAGCAGTTTTAGTGTTTTTGTTCACAGTTATTAAATTTTATTGTTTAAATTTGATATCATTAATTTCTTAGTTTACATTATAATTATATTCTTGTGTGTTATGTGTTTTAATTATTTTTTTGATGACGTAGTTAGTATTTATATAAGGTTTTATTTTCAATAAGTTTTTAAACGAAATTTTATAAACCAAGATACACGATTAAGATTGCTCCAGTATGTATTTTTAGAATTCTCGTAATCTTACGATCTTTTTTAATAAAAATTTTAAATCCTAGTTGTGATGAGTTATTAAAGCAAAACCCTTAATGGGGTTTTTGGTTAAACACGCAACATTTAGTGGGGAAATATGTATTTCAAAGAAATTAAATCTTTGTTATTATGCAATAATTAAATCATTGTTTAAAAAAAACATAAATTATAATAAATAAAGTTTTTTCCTTATTTTCTAAATTGTTTGGGTAAATTTTTTTAAATAACACAGGACATATGTAAAAACACATCTCACAATATCTGTCTGTTACATCATACACAAAAGGTAAAATAGATTTCAAATCTAATCTTGGTTCATAGTTTGACATTCCATAGACCCAAATGTATTGTTGATGAAGGTTTATCTTTCTTATGGGGTTTTGATGTTTATAAAGGTTCGCAAAGGGTTTGCTGTTGCTAATTAAGGATCGTTAAAGGTTTGTAGGTGTTCATATTTGGTTTTTTTTTGAAGAAACAACGTGTTTTCTAAAGACTCATATAAACGTACCATTTTTATATTGAATTAATTAAAAATGAAAAATAAATGAACGTTAACAATTATGAAATGATAAAAATATACAAAGCTCTTTGTAACAATATAGTATATGATTTAAACTAAAATGCGAAAAAAAAACTTCTTTATACATAATGTTTGTAGTAGCATGGGCGCGCGAGCCTTATGAATATCTATGAAAAAATTAAGTTAATAAAAATAAGTTGTAAACATAACAAATTATTTATTGAATGCATTAAAAGCAGTGGCGGAGCCAGCAAAAAATCTAAGGTGGTTCCTTGTTTTAGTATGGGTCAACTAATTACACGGTTGATGTGGTGGGTCGGGTCATGTCAGATCCAGTTATAACATAGCTACGTAAAGAAATGAAACAGTAAACGTATATTGTATATTAAAAAAGTAGTTAAAGTGTTTACAATTACGTCTTTGCATGTAATACAACTTGTAAATAATTAGTGATTTTATCGTTAATGCCTTAGTGGCTACTACTTTCTAGTGAATATTTTTCAATATGAGATACAAAACAATCATTCACAAAAACGTATTAAACCTTGAACATCACTTGTAGGATCTTTATTTTATTGTGTTGATGATTCGGGTGGTCTTGGATGATCAAAATACATGTTTAACATTTTAGAGAGAGAAAGTAGAGAGAGAGGGTGTTCTTGCTAGAGGTTTACTCAAAGGAAATGTTAGATTGAATGAGAAGCACCACCCCTTCCATGGATGGAAGGGGTATTTATACTTACAAATACACGACCTCCTATCGGCTGTGGATCGGGGATACGTGGGTAAAGACCGTCCTTCCTCCACGGTGTTACTCTAAACTAAACTACGCTACAAACTAACTAATAAACTGTTAAATAACGTAACTAACGACAAATCTACGAGCTAACTTATGCTAGATAATATTTGGGGTGACCGACACTTCACTATGGAATTTTCTAATTCCTAACAATCTCCCCCTAAGGGAGGTCACCCCATGTTTTACATTTCAAATCCTAGCATTCTATTTTAACTTCAGTCTTGAGCTCGTAGACTTGAATTCTTCATTTCTGAAATCTTTGTGCTTTAGCAGCGATTCTTCAAAGTCCGCATAGATTAGTACTTTTAGTGGAGGTCTTTGAACTGATCCACATCTTTGATGATCTTCGAGCTTTAATTGAGATCATCAGCCACATTAAATCTCTGGATCACCCTTTATTGTGTTGCCATCATGTGAAGTTGTGACTTTCAGACCGACATGCTCACACTTTTGAATCATGACATCTTTCCATCAGAGTAGCGGAAGCCTTACGGGTTCATGATATTTGCAGCAGTGGCGAAGCATAGTATGAAATATCGAGCCGATTATGTAGATATGCACCAGTCATGATTTCTTCAAATTAAGTGTGGATGCCGTGAGAGCATGCGGCTTTGATTGACTCCTCAATTCTCGATCACCGCAACCGCCCAAATGTACCGCAAAACAACAGACAATAAAACACCCTAAAGTGTCTTTGATCACTTTCGTCGAATTGAGGTACACGCCCACGGTTCCCGTTGATCGCACAATCCGCCTTGTGATCGTAGGATTCCTAAGAATCTCCTTGATGAGGGGTTTCGCAAATGTTCTAGCTGTTCTCAAACCGAACGTCTCAAAGAAGACAACACGAGGAGTGAACCAAATAATTGAGATTCACCGATTGATGAAAAATTGATTTGAAAACAATCGCGTATTGCTTGAAGAAAGAGTTTTGCAATACGACGAAGGTTTTATGAAAAGATCAATTTTCAATCAAAATACTTTTGTATTAGAGAATGAGTACACATTCGACGTGCTAGCGAAAAGAAGAGATCCGCACATCGAACGGTTTTTCTAAAAGTATTTTTCAATCAGAGATACTTTTGTGTTTGAAAATGAATACACATTCGACGTGCTAGAGAAAAGAAGATTTGCACATCGAATGGTTTTTCCAAAAGTACTCGTCAATTCCATTCCCGGACCAAGGTTGATTCAAGAATGAATCGCCCCATTGTTTCTATCCAGTTGTCACAAGCTTGATCTTTTGCAAGATTTCACATGTCACCCACCAAGAGCTTGTTTGATGTTGGCTCTAGAAGGATTTCCATCTTCATTGTGAATATTTTTACATATCACTCGATGTTCTGGCAATACCACAAGGATAATGCGTAGGACTCTTAATATATACTTACTTTCCACATTGTGTGAAACAAGAAGTCTTCAAGAATTTAGTGTCCTAATGAGATATAGTGGATGATCTCTTGGCTCTAGACTCAATTAGTGCACATTTGGTTTCTATGCCGGAGACTAGGGAGAGGGTCTCCTTCTTCAATATCAACAATCTCTAAGAAAGAGTCGATAGATAATGTAGGTTCCCAGTGAGAATGAAACAAGTCCTTTTAAGAGGAACTTGAGTAGTTTGGGAAGTTGTAGTGCGGTGCATCACTGGGTCCATGATGTCTTGTCTTCAATACCAGTGTTACCTTGGTAACAACCAATAGCATATGTATTGAACCCGCTTCGCCTAAGGTTGAATTATTTGAGGGCTATTTCTTTTCACCCTTTTCACATTCATTTCCTTTTCATTCTTCAACCCCTTCAGTGCTTACCAAGACTTCATAACTATAACCTTGTTGGGTTTATTCCATAATAGCTCACTCCTCAGTCCCAAGACTCTTCCCATATTCTCAATTTTCTCCTTTTTTCAATATACCTAAGGACTCTACACTATCTAGTGGATTGTCCCGGGGTAGATCCCTCCGGCTCTGGCGGATCGTGGGAACGAATACCTAACCTAACCATCCTTATAACACCATGCATAAAGTAAATTGGTCGGTCTTTTGGTATTGTTCTTTCCTTCATGAAACCAATGAAAATCATTTGGAAAATCAATCAAGGTACTTGTGATACGAGATCAAAGCATTTTGTACCTTAATAGTTTTGATCATTTTAGAAATGCTCCCCCTCAACATGTGCATATGATTTAAAATTGTTTGGCACATGGAGGCAAGAGTTCTTTGAAATAATTTCTTTGAAATAATTTCTTGATCACATTTTCCTTAGAAAAAGCCATTTGAATTTCTTTGGTAAATTCTCCCCTCAATATGTGCATAGGATAAGAGAAATCATTTTAACACATAGAGGCAAGAGTTCTTTGGAAGCACATCCACGAATCACAAAAGCCATTAAGAAAACCATTTGAAAACTCAATCAAGGTACTTTATAAGTCTCTTTAAAAAACTTTTGTACCTCGATAGTTTTGCTCCCCTCAATATGTGCTTGAGATTCAAGTTTAGCATATGAGAGAGCAGCCTATACAATTAAATCAAAACGATCACCTTTTATCAAATTTCATTATTAAATCACAAATTCTCCCCCGATCAAAAATATCAAACCCTTTGAGATTTTGGATCCCAAGTGATTTAATTAGGTTTAGAAAACATGGGAGAATATGTGGCCAAGTTTAAATACTCATCATGTTTTTGGATAAATCCTCCTCCTCAACATGTGCATCGTGTATTTGAAATCGTTTGGCACATGGAGGCAGGAGTGCCTTTAAAGGACTAAAACCGATTCCATTAAAACAGATTTGAGATTTAAATCGCGATCTCTCCCTTGATCAAAAAATATCAAACCATTTGAGATTTGTGATCCCAACTGATTTAAATCATTTAGAAAACTTTGGGAAAAGACGTGGCAAGATTCAATTTTGAAAGATGACAGAAAAGGACCATTTTAAGACACTAAAGATTGTTAGTGTCAGGTATGACAGTTTTAAGATATCTTTAAGTAAAATAAAACAATTTCACAATCAAACAAGAACATAAAAAAATTTCATTTTGAAAGACCTTGATTCAAAAGAAAAATCATACCATGACATAACATTAAATCTTTAGATCACCACATAATTTCAATAAAACGGACTCTTTTGAAGATATATTGTTTGAAAATACTTTAAATTAAATCACTCTCCCCTCAATCCATGACATAAGTCAATAATTGAGTGACTTAGGTTTTGATAACAAGAAGTCCGGTGATTTTCAAAAATTAGTCCAATATATTTTCAAAATAATATTTTCCATTTTCAAAACAATTTAATCAAATTATTCAAAATTGTTTAAAAATGGTATCCTCGCATTAAAGATACGTTAGGTGGTTGAGTCGCTTTTGTTGATGTTGTTGTGTAGGGCTTAGAAGAAAACCGTCTGCTAATGCGGTGAGACTTCTTCTTACGTTGCATTTTGAATGCCAACCGAGGTCAAATTAAGCTCCGTTTCTTCAATCACTTAGAAAACCATCTCGATGCAGTGAGACCTCTTTCGTTGCATTTATGCCAACTCTCCATAGAAGTCCAATTAAGCTCCATTTCTTCATTTGTCAACCCAATAAATAGTTACCCTTTCCTTTCGGCATCCAATCATCATCATTAGTGGGATCCGGATCGGGAACATTCTTATATCCATGATATCTGCATACGTTAGTGAACACACATACAGATATATGGTGGTCGACATCACCCATAACAACAATCGACTAATAAAAGTCAATTCAACATATCAATCAGTTCATATAAAGCATGGGAATAATGTTCATCAATCTATAATCATCTAAACCTAACACATCCTAGAAACCTAGTCCTTCAACATAGGCAATTATATTTTTCAGATAAGCACGTAGGATGATTAAGAAAGTCCGTTAGATGATATAAATTTGAAAAATATTCTTCCCCTCAATCAATGACTCTTTTTCTAGAAAAGTTTTAAAAGTCTTTGAAGTCATCGATTGAGTTTTGCGAATTATCTGAAAACTCGATCCCGATTGATTTTTCAAGCAACTCATTTTACCACCATTTTGAACACAACAAATATTTTTTCTGAAGAATTATAGACGGAAAAACATTTGTGTAGGAACAACGATCCTTCGACATACTTTCCTTATTTTGTTTTAGGATAAGTGCACGAAATTTGTGAAAAACGTTTAAGCGTGGCACTTTCCTTCCTTTTAAGAGCGGGTTGCTATCTGAAATAATAGCAAACCATGGTTTAAGCACGGGTCACAGTCTGAAGTAACTGCAAGCCATTATTTGAAGCCAGTTACAGCTCCGAAATAAGCGTAAGCCATATTTAGAGACATGTTTAGAAAAGAATATTTACACCACCCTCTCGAACTTCATCTATGGTCCCGTGCCATTATTGAATGACATTTCTAAGACCGTAGATGTTATCGATACCGAAAGACATGTCTTGAGAAAACATATTTTTGGTATTTTTCAAATTTTTCTGATTTTTATGGGTTTTTGCAGGTTTTGTATTTTTCTATTTTCTTTTTGTTGGTTTTATATTTTTCTATTTCTTTTTGTTGGTTTTATATTTTTGTATTTTGATTTTCGAATAAATATTTACAAGGATAGAATAGATGATATAGTTAAAGAGGATGATGATACGAGTACCGAGATAAGGATATCGAACAGCACGTCGTAGAAGATAGAATTCGTCATCTCTTAAACTTCCACCACCAAAGCTTCCAAGACTCTTGAATCGAAGAGAGAAATTGAGCCACTTGAAAGTGAGACTTTGGCGCTTCCCCAAACCGAAAATCCTTATGTTGAGCAGATTCAAAGATATATTTCAAGCTTGTCTTAGCCAGGTGCACGAGATGCACACCATAATCATAAATCCCGCTGCTTCATTTAAGACCGATGATCGAGATTCTCCGTTCGAGGTTATATCATCCAATAGAAGAACAAAGAACGTATCATCTCACACATAAAATAATCTTCTCAAATTTCATAACCACGAAGTCGAAGCAATCCATTCCAAAAGGTGTCAAGAGACCACTTTCCCCACGTAGTTGAATTGATGCAGTCAGTCTCTTAGACTAGAGCTCACGAACCCGAATACACATATACCGAAGATAGAGAAACTTATACCATCGAAGTAGCAGATTAAGTCCGATAGCCAAAGAATAACCCCGATGTATACTTTCTCTCCCCTGAAGAAAGTGTATGAAGCTCAAGAACCCGAAGTACCGAATGCCCAAAGAGAGAATAACCGATAACATTGAAGAAGCGCCGAATCATGATTATCTCTGCGACAATCTCTGGAGGTCAACACCGAATAAGTGATTATATCTCTGAATCACGATTAAGCCCTCGGGTAAAACAATGAGCATCCCCAATGTGCACAATCTCTATCCCCTGATGATTGTGATAAAATCAAAATCATCACACACTTGTGTACCTCTTTCATCTTCAGAGACTAACTCTTCCATCTCTTCCCCCACATAGTTGGAATAAAAACACCAACGCCATGAGTCAAATCTTGAGTTTCTCTCATGGTAATGACAATAGTATTCCCGGGATATCTTCAATCACTTATAAGTATTAAGCTCGTCAAGATTACTCGCGTATAGATGTGTGTCTCCTTCCCCTTGCGGTTTAGACACTTCGAATCAAGAACTCATTGTAAGCCCATATACTAGAAATTTGTTGAGAAGATCGCTTGAAGTCTTTGTGAGAATCAACATCTAATAAAGTGAGCAAGTCTAATTGGGGATTAAATTCGACATATCACATTTCCCCAATTAGTGCTCTCCCCAAGACCGACAATCTTTTGATAAATGCCCGTGATTAAGAAGAAGTCTTTAGATCATTAAATGCAACACGTCTTTGGTCTTCTAACATATAGCAAGAAATGTAGAACAGACTGAAGACTCGACCTTCTTCAAGATTGTCCAGTTGGGAATAGATAGTTAACATCTTCAACTCACACCAAAAAGCATCCCACCAAAAAGCATCCCAATTAACTTTCATCTTGCAAATCCCCTTAACTAAAATCCCTCCCAATCAAACAAGAACAGAAAGATGTTCATCAAGGAAATCAGAATCGGCCGCAACGAACACACAAGATGGTAACACCAAATTACCAATCACATCAAACAAGAACAGATAGATTGTTTGGAATCATCATGTTTATGTATACGTGAAGCATTAACCGAAAGCACTTTGTCGATAAACTCATCAATCCGAGTGAAGATGTCAACCAACGGCTCTTAGAAGAGAAAACTCCATGTGAAGATGACCCGATAAGAAGAAGCTCGGTTCTTACATGAGTTTAGAGCCGTATGACCATTTATATTCTCAAATATCAATCAACAATGCAAAAATTCACACTTCTTCTCCCCCTCAAGAATTGCATACGGAGTTGCCATTCTTGATTAAGTGAAATCATCCAATGTTCTATTCACACTTCTCTCCCAAAAATCGCACATGATGTCGCCATCTTCATTATAATCGAGCAAGTGGAATGAGAAAACAATCGGTGGTAGCCCGGTTCACTTTATGATCAAGCACATGGAAAAAGAATGAAGCATGTTGATGAGAATGGTCATTAATTAGAAGATTTCTCTTCTTAAGATAAAGCGCTGCTGAAGCGCATAATTTTCTTTTCTTTGAGTAACGAGGCCCGAATGATGTGAATGCAGGCGTCATAAGAAGATTTCTTCTTGAAGATAATGCTAATGAAAGCGCATTACATTTCTTTTCTTTGGAGTAAGAGGCCTGAACTGATGTGAACAGACGTCATAAGAAGATTTCTCTTTCTTTTCGAAGATAATGCATTGAAACGCATTTCTTTTCTTTAGAGTCGAGGCCCGAACTGGTGAACAGACGTCATTATCTCTCTCTTTCGCTCTCTTAGCAAAACATGTAATCAACCCCATTATCATTCAGAGGCCCTTTGTCGTGGCAAATGAAGGAGAAAACCCAATATGATGAATTTGACCCTGAAGTAAACTAACCCGAACTCGTGACTTATACTTGCACATATGTAACAAAGAGCGGTGCAGATTTCCATTAGCATCTCTAAGTACTCTCTATGTACTCTATACTCTTCAACCAACCAACCATCAAGTATAAGACGTACATTACCTCTTGAAAATCCACAATTGAATGTGACACTGAGCACTACAACGTAACTCCTTAAAGTGATAGTTATTTTGTGGTGGTATGAGCCCAATTCCCTCAAGTGGTAAAAGAAAAAGACACCCAACAATAACTAGATTTCCAAGTCTTCGTTTTTGATAATAAGCATCGAACAAGGATCATGAAGAATCTTCATCCAACCATCCCCGATACCTTCAGATACTAAGTACACTCGCTCGTGATATTTCACTTCAACCTCAAATAAATAATATTGAATTAACGCCGTTGTCACATCCTCTGGTTAACTGCTCAAATTTAGCCTTCTTTGACATTTAAACGAACTCTGATAATGGTTTCATCCCGACCATGGTTAAAAGCACATAACCCCGTAAAACCATGTAATAACCAAATTGACATGAAGAAAACCCAAACACACACCCAATTCACGAAGTACACCCTTTTATCTCTTCTTTGAAGCAGAAACCGTAGCATCAGCATCAAGTAAGATCCAAAATTACACTTTCTCTTCTCCAAGATGGTTCCATCATTACGGGATTTTACAACTCTATGGTTTAAACCGAGAAATAGTTTATTTCGTGGGATTTTACAAAACCAAGAATAAACCGTAAGATAGATCCGGAAATGCACTTTACTAATACCAGGATGTTTCCATTGTCACGGGATTTTACAAGTCTATGATTTAAACCGAGAAATAGGTTCTTTCGCGGGATTTTACAAAATCAAGACAAAACCGTAAACAATGTCAACTTGAATGTGTTATGACAATTTTGGTTTCGGTAAATATCTGTTTTAGGGGAACATGCAGCGGTTCATCAACTGTCCGTTATCCAACATCATCAACATCATCAATCATCCAATAAATACTTTGGTAAACACATCATCCACATATTCTGACGGCTGTTGCTGTGACCACTTGGTGAAGTAAGCCCGATATGCCAAACTTGATCATGAAGTAAACTTCCCCAGATTTGTTCCTTAAACTTGTACCAATCCTTGTGAAAAAGAAACGGTGTACCCAATGTACAAAACCTCTTGACATTCTCAACTGAGTGAGACACCGTAGTGATAGCAACGTTGTGCGTCAAGCGAGAAAGAATCACAAACGTAACTAAATAGCCAAGTCTTTATCACCCTCAATAAACGCCCAAACAAGTCATCTTCGCAGAAGGGTAGAAAGAAAGAAGACGAAATAAGTAAAAACGCCCGGAAAACCTCACTTCAAATCCAAATAAGAAATACCGTCCAAACAACCCCGTAGTCGACTTTGTTCAATTATCAATTCAAGCTGTGACGAAATATCCATGAAAATGTATATACCAAAGTATCAGATCACATCACAATAACTCTCATCATCAAATCAGATCTCAACAAATCTCATCATCATCTCATTATGAATAACTCGCAGCCCATAAAATTATCATCAACCATAATTCAAATTCCTGAGCATGTACAAATATTCAACGAGTGCCAGGTCTATACATAAAACCAATATCACACAACTCGATCCAATTTTAGCACAACACGACTCGTTCCATTTACGAATTATCACATTCGGTCCACGTAAATGATAATCCAATGCACCCGCAGAAGTTAACCCGGATTCATCACTCAAATTACTACTTGGCCCCATCCATCAAGAATAAAACCCGGTTCCTCGCAAGAATAAATCCAAATAACTCTCCACAAGAATAACTCTTCACAAGCCTCGCCAAGTTAACTCCAAATAATGTGACTGAAAGTATCATTTAAACCTCAAACACAAGTCAATGACGTGATTAATATTAACATTCTATCCCATGAAGAGTCCAACACAAAGCCCAAGATACAACCATAATCGGTCAGCCCAAAAAAAACGCATACCCGGTCCAAACTCATATACCCTAATTCCTCGGGGTATATTAAACCTAATAACACACAACCAACCCTAAATACTCTCACTTATCAAACCCTAAACATAGTTTCACTGAACCTCCGCCCCCATCTCTTAATATTACTCTCAATGAAAAACGCCTCTCACATTATCATACAGATCAGCTAACACAAATCCTAACTCTCCTCATCAATTCGAAACACAAATCATAATCAAAACACATCAGCCCCTCCATATCCACATGATGCACTCCCGTATCGCTCACCACAGGGATGGTTAGAGTCACTTAACCAACGCCACAGGGATGGCTTGAGTTAAGATTTGGTTTCAAGGTAGGTATTCATCATTCCTTATTGTTTTGAGTCATAACCGAACCAAAGGAAAACGGTATAACATTCTTGTTATGATCTTTTCTTTAAAATCGGATAGCAACAAGGAAGATTTTCTTGGATCTATGATGATGTTCTTTGTGGTTGATTGTATCTGAAAATGGTCAATTAGTAATCATTATACCACAAAAAAACTGAGATCGTTTTTCTTTTCGTGTAGTCTTGAGTCGTAGTAGGAAGATGAATCTTGTATTATATGAGATGATTGAAACGTGACGTTTCTTTTCATAATCCGAACAAAACAAAGTTCGAAAATTAAAGAGAAGCGTATCCGTTTAAATTAGATCTGTGATGAATCTTCTTTTGTGTATAGATCTTTATAGATCTATGTGTTCTATGAACCGCTCACAAGGGATGTTACTGAGATCTATCATTTATCATTTTCGATTTGATTATATGGATTAATGAGGACGTGTTGGTATAGATCTTAATAGATCTTTGAAATCTCATACGAGATTCAATAAACCACTGTGCTGAGATCCTTGATTAGTTGTAAGAGTATGGGTAAATGATGAGTTGTACTGAGATCGATGAGGTTTTTTACTTATGTTGTCAATGTAGTATTAATTTAGACGATGGTAGTTGATGTTTGATGTTGATGAAATTGAATGGATCGTTGATGTCTTTAGATGAAGTTGAGATTAACTGAGGTCGTGAGATGGTGTTTGGTTTTCATGGTATTTGTGTTGTGGTCAAGTGGTCAAGGTCTATCCTCTTCTTCATCCTTTATGTTACAGTCAAGTCGTTATTTTACGGGTCAAGTCGCTAGCCAAGTAGCTAAGCCAAGTAGCTAAGCTAAGTCGCTAGCCAAGTAGCTAGCCAAGTCGCTAGCCAAGTAGCTAAGCAAAGTCGCTAGCCAAGTAGCTAGCCAAGTCGCTAGCCAACTCGCTAGCCAAGTAGCTAAGCCAACTCGCTAGCCAAGTTGCTAGCCAAGTCGCTAGCACTGTTATTTGACTCAATAGTCAAACAACCTTAAATCGCTACATTTTATCAAAACAAGTCGCTAGACAGAATGACCCAACTCGCTAGCATGAATATATGAGTTTTCCGATGAGTTTTTCCGACAAAGTTCCGACCATATGCATAATAAACCCAGAAACACATCATAACAAATGCTTCTTATGACTGTTTAGACCAGTTTTGACCATAAAAATGTGACATTGACCATAATATTTCACGATATGGTAACAAAAGAATCGTATAAGGACTGTTTGGACACCTTTAACACAACCAGATAAAACTTAATATCCAAAGACGTATAAACTGTATAAACAGTTAACCACAGTTTTTGACCAAACAACCATGTAAAACATGTATAGACAGTTTAACATTCTTTCTAACCAAAAGAGTACAAACCAGTTAACAACATAATCCAAAAACCACAAACATTAACCATGGTAAGGACCACACAAATCAAAGAAAACACAATAACCTTGGCTCTGGTACCAATTGTAGGATCTTTATTTTATTGTGTTGATGATTCGGGTGGTCTTGGATGATCAAAATACATGTTTAACATTTTAGAGAGAGAAAGTAGAGAGAGAGGGTGTTCTTGCTAGAGGTTTACTCAAAGGGAATGTTAGATTGAATGAGAAGCACCACCCCTTCCATGGATGGAAGGGGTATTTATACTTACAAATACACGACCTCCTATCGGCCTGTGGATCAGGGATACAGTGGGTAAAGACCCGTCCTTCCTCCACGGTGTTGCTCTAAACTAAACTACGCTACAAACTAACTAATAAACTGCTAAATAACGTAACTAACGACAAATCTACGAGCTAACTTATGCTAGATAATATTTGGGGTGACCGACACTTCACTATGGAATTTTCTAATTCCTAACATCACTCAAATCGTGATATATGTTCCACCTTTTAATCAAATTAATTAACAACTAATTCCATCTCAAAAGTAGAATCGTATGTACTAAATTGTACATAAACGCATCAACAAAATAAGTAACTCGTGAATTTTATAACATAAACATAGCTGACATTTTTTTTCTCTTATCAATTTATTAGCGTGAAATATTTCAAAATTTCATCTCATATTTAGTTGTGTAAGAAAATTAACGACGTACTTCTAGCATTTTGTGAAAGGGTGTAAAGTAAAAGTAACTATAAATAAGAGGGGTTAAAAGCGAACTTTGGATAAAAGTTAAACACTATGTATAAAATATCTTGGGTCTTCTTCTTTACCAAGTACACCAACGCACAGACAAAGTCTCCATTGAAGAAAGCTTGCGAGTTTTGTTTTATTTTGTTCTTTAATCGATATTTTGTCTTTCTTTCTTCTTAGTTAGATGTTCAAGGTGGTTCCCGGTCAAGTTTTAAGGTAGGTCCCAAATTTTCTCAATATATAACTCTTAAAGGAATTCGATTTCTAAGGTGGTTCCCGGGAACCACCTTATATAGCCTAGGTCCGCCTCTGATTAAAAGTGAAAAGAAATAAACTTTTATTGAATATAATAAAATAAAAATTACAAAATGGTTCGCTAGAACTCCGTTTATATGTTGTAAACTCAAACGCGAAATAAAGCTTCTTTATATACAACTTTTGTTGTTGATTTAATGTAATTATCATCCTTATCACAACAAATAATCTTCCTCAAATTGAACCAAGTGGATATCTATGTCAAACCTGCACACAAACCCAATTGCATGTTTATAAACAATGAAATTGAAACCAAAATGTAATGTGCAAAGAAAAAAAGTATAGCTCATATAAGGCACTTGAGTAATGCAGTAGTAATAATTTTGATTAACCTAAATAGCTACAGGTGGATATATACATGGAAGAATAACCTTCCAAAGTGTAGTATATTGATATCAATATGGCTGGTCTAACGTAACGTTTATTCAGTATGTTATGATTTGAATCTGTTAAGATGTGAGGTATTAACGTAACATTTATCAAGTATGGTTGGTCTAGTTAGTCACATCAACTGCCATATGATTTTATATGGGTTGAATACAATGAGATATGCATTGCCTTTAAAGGTGATAATTGAGTTTGCAAGTGCTAATCAACTTGAGCTTATGGCTTACTGATTTCATAATCCTTAAACTTACTCCTGCCGTAATCAATAGAAAACCAAACACTATAATTTGAAATATCCAAATAAGGAGATGAACTAACCTCTTTAGGAGGAACACCAAGAAATATAAATGGTTACCTCGATCGATTCAAGTTCTACCTCAAACAACCAAAGCAAGGTGTCAATCTTCATGTATACACCAACTCAAGGTGCAAGTCTCCTACACTATAATTCTTGTCTATAAGCTGATATATCAAATAAAGTTATTACCACCTAAAAGATAATAGAAGTGCATGTGTATTGAGAACTACAACAAACTAATAAACGGCCATATATGAAGAAAAAGCGTACTTTTAACTCTGTTCTTGAAAAGATGCACTTCAGTGTGGTGGCATGTCCTGGTTGTAAATCCGACTTCGTAGAAAGTTATTCCTTTATTTTGTACTTCTGTCGTTAAAAGACTGCAAATAAATAAAAAAATAAGAAGATTATTACGCTATAATTATGAAAAAAATGCCTTGAAATCATACTTATAGCTACATGACTCGGATAGCACAAAACGAATATATAACAAAAAAAGGGTCAGAAAGCAATACAAATAACTAAAAGTTCAGACAATTTATTTAAATTCCCATTTATCTATCTTGTGTGGCTTATTCTCCTCATATCATATGAATGAGACTGTGGTAAGATAAACAGTGGATCACCTAGACTTTTATAAAAAGAATACAGTAAGAAAGGATACTTAAACGGACAGAAATCATGATGCCCATAACCCTTGAACCTGCAAGGGCCTTCTGGTGTAAGCTTGGTTACTTCCCCTCTTGTTAAAGCAGCTTGAAAGATATGTCCATTGTTGGGCACCAAACTTTGACATGAAGGGTCAGCATATATGATTCAGCATTTATTAAGACCAAAATTAAAAAGTAGCCACTGAACATTCATGGTATGCAAGTGATAAGACTGAAAATTGAGCCATCCCTTTCTGAAAGCACTTCAAAATAAAGTAAAGGAACTTAACAAGCTCGCGTTAGTATCCACACGTCGTGTGAACAACTTTCAGATTACTATCAATCCGCTATAAATCTTCCACCACTTGAGCAGTACTCCGCTCTTTTACGACAACTTCAGTAGCTTCCAATTTCTAATCTCAAGATTAGCCCTAAGAAGTTAATCTAAGTGTTTGATCAATTTCATAAGATATAAGTTACCTGATAAACTTTATATACTTAATCAGTTCTTTTAACCAATCCAGAACAAATAAGAAGCATTCATTGTCAAAGTAACAAAGATCGCCAGTATTGAACCATCCTTCTAAGTCCACCATTGTACCGATAACTTCTTTGTCATCACTATACCCTGATCAACAAAACCAACAACAGTCATTCTGTGAAGAATTTAGAGTAAAATTTAACATAAAAGTCCAGAAGATATATTAACCTTTCGTTATGAATGGATTTCCAAGCAATAGTTCATGATGATTCATCATAGGTAAACTAACAGCGGTGTACTGGTGTTATATTCCATTGACTTAGCAATAGGGTGGCTCATATTTGTAGCAAATCGATGCCTTGTTTCAAAGCAAAAAAACATGAACCCAATCCCAACAGAGCAGACCGATGCCTCGTTTCAAAGCAAGAAAATGTGAACCAACTATATCGAGAAAAAACAAACATACTTTGATTCCTGAATCCAAAACTTAGCCCCACAATGCTGACATACTTGGTCATACATTCCCATATAAACATATTCTAACGGTGGCCCTGGATGAAACCAAAAATTATAAACACAAATAAGATGAACCTTTGAAAATGCAAAGAAATCGTCAAATATAGTGCTGATAGCAACGTTTACTGATTAGAGATATATTAATAGTGTAACTAACCTTGGGTCATGTTGTGCCTGCAAGTGTTACTTTAATTTGAAACGATAGTGCTTGGACCCAATTTATAGTCTGTGCCTGCAACTGCAATAAGTTTCCATGGCTAGGAATAATTTAAACTATGATGCATATGTTACACGTAACAATTTCGGGAAACTTCACTCACTGTAGGGAGTTTGTCGTGTACGTTTAGTTCTGTTACAGCGGGATGCAGGAACAATTGTTGTTTTTTCTTTAGTGCCTGCTACAACCAATAAATAAAGTTTAGCGAAATTGATAGTGAAATCATGGCTGACCAGTTTAGGACATATACATATGTGTAGTATGATGTGTAGACTCAGTAACAATTTGTGTAAAGCCCCACTTTCTAGTACTTCTCGTCTGTAAAATGGGTCAAGTATCAGGTATGACCGATGACCCACCTGTCAAAATTTAGATTAGAACACTTACTACGAAAGCAAACATGTAAAAGCCTTCAGATCTCTAGTCTGCTACCAAGCAGTTGGACTTTGTCAGCTTTGTAAATACTTCGATTTCAGATGAGTTATTAGAATGAAGTCCTCTAAAAATACATGAACCATAAGATGGACCGTCCACATTCAACAGCAGTAGTGTCTTCAACATAATGGCTTTTGGTTTTTTACTCTAACTTGTTAACTCATCTCTTATGCAAGAGCTTGAATCTTTCACTGTTGACTTCTCTATTTTACACTTTGTAGCCTAAAATCGAATGTCACCGCCCGTGCAACACCCGTCCATCCGAAGTTTGTTGGTCCATGCTTATGATCAACTTACTGAAACGTCTTGCATACTTGCTTCACTTGAAGGTAAATATGTATATGTGAATCTAAAAAAGGTAATAAGTTTGGAAAAAGCAACCTCAAACTCATTATTGAAGGTAAATATGTATATGTGAATCTAAAAATGCTCAATGGCTTTTTCACCGTCATTGGGAGTACTCTGATATTGGTACTGCTAAGACGAATTTTGGATGTCCTTTTTTGCTTCCTGTGCCAAACCGAAATTGGAACACATGCCTTGTGTTTTCTAGGTTCCTTAACGCATTTGGGAGAGTGTATTGCGGTTGCAGTTTCGTCAGTTACAATGGCTTTAAGGAAATAGCTGCGGTGTGACAAATGTGAATATTTAGAATATGTATACTATTGTTTGCATTTATTGGTACAATATTAGTGTAAGTACATGTAGTTGGGCAATGGTTCTTCACCGGCATCCTGATAGTGCCAATGTGGGATCCCTTCTGCTAGCTTCCTTCTGCATCTCCGACATCTGTTGTAGTACCATGGCGGTGTTTCATCGATCCTTAATATAAGGTTTTCTATAGTGAACCTAATGTGTTGATTCGCGTTGCATTACAACTATGGAATCAAATTCGAGATAAGTATAATAAAATGACGAAGAAAAGTTACCTAGCCAAAAGAAACTTTGTTATTCACACCAGGAAGATGAAAAGAAGACATTGGGGCTTATGAAATATAAGCTGAATTGGAATAAGCTCATAAGCCCACATATAAGCTTAAACAAACATCCCTAAAGGAACTGTAAATTTATTAAACCACGTTCCTTTCCAACTCATCCAATTCAACGATATTTATTGCAACATCGAGGCCAACTTTGGCACTATGCTCTTGGTGAGCTATATGCCTCATGGCACCATCAAAATATTATAGATTAAGACCCGTCCCTATCCCAATCTACAATATTATTCCAGCCTTTTTTCCTGTCAAGTTTGCAAATAGATGTGACTTTAAAGCTTTTTTTCCTGCAAATTTTGCAAATAGCTTCGACTTAAAACCTAAAATCTTATAAAAAAAAACCTAAGTGTCATTTACTGACTTGAGTACTAACCACGGTCTCATAAATTTTCATTGTTCTATCCATAGCTCCACATAGAACTACTCATACCAATCCAGTCTTGAAGAGTGAACCCTAGTTAACCTGCCTGTCATTGATTATGTAAGTGCTTATCAATTTAACCTATAAGTAGTTCTAACAGGTTGGTTAAACTGATTATTTGCCTATTAAATAGTAATTAGTACTTAAAAAGAAGGTTGCTATTTGCTTATTTCTTAATCAAATAATTAAGCAATCCAAAACATAGATAATCACTCTCGACATAACCGGCTTACTATAAAAAAGTTGATTTTTACCTGATTCTTCAATGGTTACTTTACATTCAATGTACCAACAATATTTAATGCATTGCGACAACTTGATTTGCAATCTGTCCCAATTCCCAAATCTGCACCAAAACAAAAAATCATTGTTAAGCATCTACATATTATATCAAGTCATTAAACAAACCGTTGCTGTCACGTTGTGTTTCTGGCGAGAACAATGCAATCTCGTCTACTGATTTATCACTTAACAGTGGATGCAGTGGCATTGGAATTCAACGGTCTCAAGTCATCAACTTGTATATGTACACCATACTTTTGAATGGCAGACCTTACTGATGGCAGTTCGTCTATTGATTTATCACTTAAAAATGCAACAAATTCAGACATTGTAGGCCTTGCAGACGCTAGTGACTGATTTCACATCAATGTTATTTCTATGATCTTCTTTGCATCTTCTGCATAATATTCAAACATATACAAGATGAGGGAGCTCGTTTCCTTCACCATCAGTGCCTCCACTTTGACCAAGAAAGACCTGAATCATTCCAGGATGATCTTTCATGTTATTCCCGGGCCATGGTGTCCCGTCTTGCATGATCCAACCTTCTGAAGGTGCTTTCAAAGCTTTTGCTACAAGTGCATTGATCCTAATCTTAAATTATTTGTATTCTCTCTGCAACCCATGAAAATAAATATTAAAGATGTAAAAGGATTAGATTGTTTATGTGGTTTGAAACATTATAAAGGTAATGTGAAGGAACTTCATGGCACGATGTTCTTTGACAAATGTAGGTTGAACTTTATCCTTGAGGTAATCAATTTTCTCAGAGATAGAGCGCAATAGTAGTAAAAAAACTGATGTAAATTAATATATGAATTGCTAGGCACTTTAGTTTATTTATAACCAATACATATACCTTCATTTTGGCATGTATAGAATAAGATCAATGACATAAATGTATTCATACTACATTAAGCAAAAATCACCTCTGATATGAAGAATGTGCATAACCGTATACGACGTCACAGGCACCATTGCCACTTGCCTCCGAATATGGATATTTCCAAATTATCCCCTCTATAGTTAAGCACACATCATTTAGAAACATTTGTAACTTGAGTATACTTCATTAAGTCAGAATTAGTTAGTTTGAGGGACTAAGCACGCATCAAATTCATGCGGCTGTAGTGTGTTCAATAGACCTTTTCCATATTTGCCTTCCTTAATAGCATCTTTAATGATATTGATAAATCACGGTACCTTCTCCAGGTCTGATATATTAAAATGAGGTAGACTCATTTCATCCATAGATGCAAGGAACTTTTTAACATTTTCCGACGATGCCTTGAATGATGGGATTACCATACTAAACAAAAAGATACAACACGACAATATAATCACATCTTACGTGAGAAGTATTTAAATTTTATCATAACTTGCTTTAGACTGAATCAGAAGACTCTACCTCAATAGCAGGTCCTGGTCTAAGTTTGTTCATAAGTTGAAAGAGAATAGTATCATCAACTAAAAGAATTTTAAGCTCTTCATCCCAAGCATTAACTGGCAGATTAAGATTTGGAAGAGTGCTATTCAACCAATCTATCATAGTTGTCCACATCTTAGCTATGAAAAACAAAAACAAAAACTAATAAATAAATCACTAAAAATACCCATATCAATAGCAAAAAGAAAATAAAAAATTAGCTAAATTTATTGACTCCATCTGGCTCACCATCATTAACTAATTCTTTGAAAGGTTGAGTCTACCATAATCTTTTTTTTCTTTATCCATAATATCATGAGTTGCTATGTAGAACTTGGTTTAGAAATATACCTGGCAGCACAACAACACACTAATTCTTTTATAACGTGGGTGTGCACTACTATAAATGTCCTCTGGTGTTTGAACCTGGAACATGGGAAAGTTAAACTAATATACCAGTGTAAAACAATACATGCACTACCAAATATAATCATAAAGTTATATATACATAAAGGTGTGATAAACCTGGAATCAGTAACCCGACCATCAGAGGAAGAATTGAGTGTGTGTTTGGATCTCAAGTGAGGCAACATCGTTGCTATCTTACCTGCATATAGCAATACGACATCAAAACATAAAGAAAAAAATATTTGTAGTAGCATATCTGAATTAATCACTTATATGTAATTAAAGTGAGAAAAAAAACAGGTAGTAACAACCGGTGATGAATGTTTTGATTTAGGGTTTCAAAGAAGAAGGATGGGAATGAATGAATTTGTGTGGGTTACAGTTTGAATGATATTAGGGTTTTGACATATAATGAATGAATCGGGCTAATTTCTCGAATTACTGGGTTATGTTTGTTTGGAAAGTTTATAGGTTTTTGTTTGCAAACTATAAACCAAAAAACATTGTTGATCCAGTGGTCAGCATGGATGTAAATGTCATGTAATGTCCCAAGTTCGAATCCAACATCATGATTTTTTGGGAATAAAATTCCGAATTTTAAAGCTGCTTAGGTGGCATTAAATTGATGACATGGAAATATGACTTGGCATTATGGGATGCCAAGTGACATTTTATGTGGCATGCCTCCTCTTATATATAATGTATAGATATATATGTGTGTGTGTATGTATGTATATATATATATATATAGAGTCCGGTTCTAGAGAAAAGTGTAATTAGATAGAAAAGTGAGAAAAAAAGTTACAGGGTAGATTTTGAAAACATCTCAAACTTCAGGATAAGTTTTGAAAAAAGAAAAACATATACGGACTAGCTTGTAACCATCAGATGCAAACACACAGTAATTAGTTTAAACACACACATTCGTGATTCCTCTCATCACCATCTCCATCTGACCATCTCCATCTCCACCGCCACACAGCCACCGCACCGCCACCAATCAACATCGCACCACAACGGTATCAACACCATTCCTCCACCACAACATCATACCATCAATTCCCATTCATGTTTGTTTTCTTTACGAATTGATCTTCCCATTCATTTGTTTAACTTAATGTTTCTGGTTCATATTATTGATTTAAACATAATATAATTGTGTATAATTACCAATTTCAGCAATTAGAATAAGTTTTTAATTAGGTAACTTTGAAGTGCACAAAATCTGTAAGTTTTTAACTATGATGTAATGACCTTTTAAGTTTTTTTTGAAAGTTTATAATCATATCATCATGTTTTATACAAGATTTGGAACTAATTTGACGAAAAAATGCATATAAAATGTGTTTATTAAAGTTGGACACCAGATGTTTGATAAAATATCTGAATAAGATTTTAAAGCTGTGATGCACTAATTTTCAGTATATGAGCGTAATATTGAATTATATGAAATCTGAGGGCATCTGTGTGTATGTTTGCAGAATCAAAATTACAAGTTAGGGCATCGGATTGTATTAGTGCATCTGTGTTTGTGGTTGCTGGAAATACTTCAGCATCTATTGTATGTTTAGTGCATTATTGGAAATACTTGGGCATCTATTTGTATATTTAGTACATCAATGGACATATTAGGGTATCAATAAGTATGATTACTGCATCATTGAACATCTTAGAACATCAGCGAGTATGATTGCATTAGTGAGTAATATTAGTGAATCATTAGACATATTAAGGTATTAGTGTGTATGTTTAGTGCACCGTTGGTCATAGTAGGGCATCCATTTGTATGTTTAGTACATCGATGGAAATACTTCAGCATATACTTGTATGTTTAGTGCGTCTATAAGCATATTAGGGCATCAGTGAGTATGATTAGTGCATCGTCAAAGATATTAAGGCATCTGTGTATTTTTATAGTGTATTCATTTGTATGTTTAATGCATCGGTTGTCATAGTAGGGCATCCATTTGTATGTTTAGTGTGTCATTGGAAATACTTAGGCGTCTGTTTGTATGCTTGGTGTAATTCCTCTTGATGAATCTATTGGAGAAGTCACCGAGGTAACCTTCTCTTTCTCTCTTTATTTTATAGAAAAAAATGTTGCTATATATGTATATTAATGTTATTTAACTGAGAATAAAGGCCATGCTTTCAAGACCTTTATGTTTCAAGATTTGGCTGCTATTGCCACCATTTAAGAGCTTAACAATAGAGAGTTAAAGGTGTTGCAATAGTTTTAAATCTTTATAGAGTTATAAAAAGTGGTAGGTTCAATAGACTGCCTCAGTAACTATATTGACATATGGATCTTATGGTCTTGGCGTGAGTTTCTGTTTATGTTACTTACTTTTTCATTTTTGGCTGTAGCAAGATTTTATTTGGCTCTAATTTTTTCTTCAAAACTTGTGTAGGTATATAATGCAGAATACGACATTGATGCTCTTTGTGTTGGCCCGTGGTTCGCCATTTTGACAGTGACTTATCATCTCATCTGTTTAATTCATTTATTGGCATACACTTAGGAAAGAAAACATGGAAATGCAAAATTTTGATAACAGTTATTATTTTACGTTATGCAGGAGAATTTTTTTTCATATGTCTACACAACATGCTTGCAAATAGTGTAGAGGTGCCGAGTATACACTGTGTTAATGACGCAAATGTTCCATTGACGAGATTTAAATTTGAATGGATTTCAATCGACTTCCGTTATGCTCAACTTCAAGTTACAACTGTTCTTGAGGTATCTTGACAAGTTCTTTTCTTTTTAATTACGTTATTAAAAGGGAGTTAGATACTAAGACTATAATGCTCACGTTATAGTCTTTAATAATGCGCATTGGTGGACTCACATCAAGACTGCCAAAGGGTAATATCTTATTGCATCTGTGTTATACATTAGTGCATCAACATTATACGTTAAAATTGTTTAATATTGCATAAGGATTATTCAGTGATGTAGTAAACATTGGGGTGTTTGGCAATATAATAATTTCTACACAATTTTAGTGCATCTGTATTAGAAAAATAATGCATCTGTATGAAATATTGCATGATGATTATTAAGCAATGTTTGGCAATATACTAATTTATGTACATTTTAGGGAATATGTATTAAAAAAATAAGGCATCTGTATGAAATATTACATAATGATTGTTCAACTCATAATGATTTTTCAACTAATTCAGGTTCTATTTAGAAATATACATTTGACATGGCCCCATCTGCAACTTCCTGGAATGGATGAATTTAGTGACGAAGATGATTTTGTCGGACGAGAAGATGACATTTCTTCTTGGTTGAATGATGATGATTTATTACAAGGTGACGACTTTATAGGCATCGAAAGGTAAATGGTTTGAGAGGCTTCTCTAGATGTTTCAGAAATTGCAAGAATTTGAAGATAGTCATTGCTTAGCTTGTAAAAATATTATTTGACAGTTTTTGTTTAGCTTATTATATCTTAGGAGATGTTGTATTGTTATTGTAGCATCACCCATCAATGCAAAATGTATCTCTTGTATTCTGATTGTCAAGTTAAGTGTATAATTAGATTAATTCGTTGATAACATGACTACTTATTTATTTGTATGTTTATTGACATTTTTGGTTCAACTATATTTTTCGGTTGATATTTTTTACTCCTAATTGCACAAGAAATATATTCTTTTTAATATACAGCTTTATCCCTTCATCTCCATTACACTAAATGCATTCTTTTATTATTTACATTAATGGATGTGTTGATTCTCCTATATTACTTTAGTGCATCTATTTGAGGCACTTTAGTGCATCTATTTGAGTAACTTTAGTGCATCCGTTTGATATAATTAGTTCATCCGTTTGTATCATAAAAGAAAAAAAAAAGTGCAATACTTTTAGGTTCATGAAATTGACGAAAAGGCGGCTCCAAACAATAATAAGAAAAACACGGTTAACGACCAAGCAAAGATTCAAGTTGACCAGCCTTCAAAGAAAGACTCTAAGGAGATACCAAATGTTACATCATCAACTGATAACAACATTCGAAAGCAATGAATGTGATAAAGAAACATATTTATATTAAAATTACAAATATAGAATATGGAACTTTATTATAATGAAATCTTGAATCTGAAGTTAATTCATATTTCTGAACACGATACTAATATATACAAGATCTATACAGATTTTATATCTTCTTTACTATAGGGAGTTTACAACACAAGATGTAAATGGTATTATTTACTTATCCTATTACACTTATTCAAAACCAATGCCTTTGCGCTAGTTTCAAAATTGGGGTAACTTTTATGTATGAATGTTCCATGTTGTTCGGTAGTAGGATATGCACTTTAGCATCCACTCCAGGCACTGTCAAACATACAAGTAGAAGATCAGTAAACTATATGCATTTGTGATAAATAATTAGGGAACTTTTTTCATTTTATTCACTTGAGCAGTTGTAATCATATGAGCAGCAATATTTCCAAAAAAGCCAACAAACTTACTGCACCTGTTTGATGAACTTAAGTGCATCTGTTTGAGTCATTTTAGTGCACCCGTTTGGTCAAGTGAATGAATTTCAGACATAAATAAAACGAAGCTCTACCAGATGTGTCTTGATTTGACTTCTGATACTCAGACATCAAATATGTAGTTTAGTACTTGAATGGGCATTTAAAATATTTGCTAATCATCATAAAAAAAGCAAATAAGGTACAACACAACTACCATAATCCTTCTGGTGCTTTGTCGTTCAAGTGAGGTAGATCCTCCATGGTAATTTGTCCCTTGAGGAAGATTGGTGGAGATACTATTCACTTCCTCACTCATATCTGATATTGAATTACGTATAGCTGGGGCAACACCTTTCAGTTGATTAACAAGCACCTGCACTGGAACAAGTGTGAATTGGAAACCTATTTCAACTAAGTCAAGATCTGATTTAAATAAGTTGCTGTAAAAAGGTCAAATTTGTCAAACAACGCTATTATATATCATGTGTCCTTATTTGACTTCTGCTACTCAGACAAACAACTTTCAATTTTCCTCTTGAAACTTGTAACCTAACGCCGTAGCACATCGTATGATGACGTGGTGATACATACAGTAGCAACAAACTTGATGTCCATACAATTGTCTTAGCGAGTGTGTTCATCAAAATCTAAAATCCTCTTGCCTAAATTAGTTAAGGCATCCAGTGTAACTAGAATATATTCACAAGAATTAGGGCATCACAATGTAAAATTAGTACATCGCAGTTATAAAATTCTATTCAGACATTTTATCAAACACTTAGCGTGCAGTCTTATGTAAACATGTTTTCCATGTATTTATCTCTCAAATTCGTTTCAAAATAGCTATTCTATACAATTAATGATGTCAATAAACTCTTAAAATCGTTACCTCTATAAACAAAGATAGTGTTTAACAAATCAAATTGCATAAAAGTAAAAACCTAACTCAAACAATCAATATATAAGCTTTATAATTGATTTTAATTAGCAAAAATAACAAATCTATAATCAAGTTCAGTTACATACCTTAATTTGATCTTCGATTTGATAAATTATGATGAAATGATATGGAATTTGATAACACGATTGAATCTGATAACACGAAATCAGTTACATACATTATTGAATCTGATTCCACGATATGACTTCGTGATGAGATGATTTCGTGAATCTTCATGGTTGTGATTTCATGAACTTCTTGAATCTGGAAATAAGAGAAAAAAGTTCAGGTCTTGTATCTAGAGAAAGAATAAAAATGAAAAAATGAAAAAAATTAGGTATTATATATGAAAGGTGCGAATTTACAAAACATCCCCTTAAAGAATGAAGGAAAATACAATAAGATCCTTGTAGTTTGGTGTGAAAAAAAGGAGGGGAAGGAGGGGATGATCTAACGGTTGATATCATTTCTCTCACTTTTCTCTTGAGATCAACTTTTTAAATGATTCAATCAATATATATATATATATATATAACAGGAGGCATTTGCCATTAATGCCACCTCAATGCCATATAATCCAATTTAATGCCACATAATCATTTGTTGTCCAACTAAACAATATTTTTATCCACCTAAGCAATAATATTTAATTTTCGGATTTTATGTATTAATTTTTGAAATTCTTAAGCAATTATTTCTAAAATTAGGATTTTATGTATTAATTTTCTAAATTCTTAAGCAATTATTTCTAAAATTCGAATTTAATAAAAAATGACCATTGTGAGATTCGAACTTGGGTCGTTTGTAGGATTAGTATAAATAACTTGTGTGTTTACCACTTAGGCAACAAGTTATTTTGATAATTATGTTGCATACTATAATATATAAATGGCTATAATTTTATTGCATGACACAAATTTTGTAGAACATATCTTTTCCTTAATTATAGATTAAATTATATGTTAACCTAATCACATCATTCACTAAATCACAGAAATCACGGCATGAGTCTCCTTCATTTGATTATTTTTTTCCCAGGTATTAATCTTTGTATGCTTTTTTTAAGTTTTTTACAAATAAAAAAAGGTATCTCTTTTCCCTCAAAACTATGATGATGAATTTGTGTTCATGCATGCTAATATATTGTTTAAAGGGTATATATTGATGAGCATCATTCTCTAGAACTCATCATATACCTAAAAAACCACTACTTTTCAGGAGTACATCAACTCAAGAAAAATCATGCTAGATGAGAACTACAATGCCAAGGTAAAGAGTTTTACTTCTTTTTAGTTTATATGTGGTAAATAAGTAATTGGCATCATAATTGTTTAAAGTAGGATTGTGTTGTTTTGGTTTTTAACATTATCTTTGTATGCTAAGTTGTGTCATACCATCAGTCTAAAAATATTGATGAAACAACCTCATGGATTGTATTTAAATTAACCTCATAATTGTCCAATTAATAAGGAGTTTCAATTTATTAATTAGGTCAAAAAAAGTTCTTGATTTACAGAAAGGTAGGTGGTGATATGCACAATGAAAAAATAGTTCATTTAATTTTTATTGATTCCAATAATTCTTCATATGTATTTTTAATATGTTATATTAATGATATCCTGTTGTTATCTTATATAGGAATGATGCAGAATAATACCACAATATATTTGATGTTAACAGCTCATCATTTGATCAAGGGGACGAGGAGGATTCTATCAAGAAGAATGAAGCACAAGTGCAAAAAGGACCGGTACGTGTAATTTGATTGATGAGCCAAACAATATGCTAATTCAGAAATTGTTTATTTAGATTGTAACGTAAGAGTGCCGTTCTATAGTTGTTAACGTTCATTTATTAATCACTGTCAAAACATTCAATAATGTGCAGGCCTCTGCATATAGTAAGATGTATTTAGTATAAGATGCATGTTTCCTGATAGTCTTCTAACCATTTCTGGGTCAGGTTCTTTTCCACTTTTCATCTTGGCTAAATCAGTTTGAAGTTGTAAATCAGGAGAATCTACTTGTCCTTTCACTCTTTTGAATTATGAATGCACAAGCTTTATCTAAAATATCATACAGAAAGTGATTATGTTCATACACCCATGACTTGAAACAATAGTTTCAATGTAGCTTTTTTAACCTACTAATAGATAATTTTGTTCAAGGTATTTACTAGACAGGTTCTTCATTTTAGATTCCAATCATCTTCATCTCTAAGAGCATCAAATATGTTTTTAGTGCTAACATTCTTTCCTCTAACCGATTCTTTAGAACGTAGCAAAAAAAGGAAGGTTTTTGAAAACTTCATTCACCCAAATTTGAAGCGTTTAGCTTTTTGGACAAATGTTCTTGCTTCCATGAATTGTTACCAAGGTTTGGACACCCAGTCATACCCAATGTATGCATTTCCTTATGACACTCACACCTAATTGGTAGACAAAATGAGCCATACAGTTTAGATAAGGCGATATGAACAAGTATGTTGATGTCTCAAACTTTTAATTTCAACTTATTTGGTATGTATCATTACAATTACTAACTCATGAGGCTGATTTGCATGTGCAAAGATTTGAAACATTTGATCTGTTTAATACCAGGCCTGTTGGTAAAGGCCCTGAATGTGGCTTTTGGGCACCTACGTGGACGGTGTCTGTTTTTCCTATATGGTATAGTGCCTTTGGTGGAGAGGTGGCTGAGTAATCTACTGGCTTGCAAGTTTGAGGGCCGACATTCTAAAGGCGTGGCTAAGACTGTTACAAACAAATGTGTGAAAATTCATTTTGACTTGGAGCTCCGTGCTGCTGTGATGCATGATATTCTTGATGCCATGCCAAGTTATAATTATACATCTTCATATCTTGATCATCTGCCCAAAAAGTAGTTCAATTTAGTTTTCGTCAAATTGAAGTGATAGGTAATCTGTACTTTCTCTTTTGAACTTTCAGAGGGAATAAAGCAAAACAAGGAGAGGACCATCTTGCAGCATTTGAGTGAAGCATGGCATTGCTGGAAGGCACATATCCCCTGGAAGGTAATTTTTGTGAACTTATTCATCTGACGATGTTGTTTACATATTTAATTTAATATATGCGGTGTTCTATTATATTCGTCTGACTTAACATCTGAAGTTGATGTTTATAGGTTCCGGGATTGCCCGTTCCAATCGAGAACATGATTCTTCGGTATGTGAAGTAAAAAGCTGATTGGTGGAGAAATGTTTCTCACTATAATCTTGAACGTATGCGGAGGGGGTGCCACGGTTAATAAGACTGTCCTGTAGGAAGAACTTAGGCAGGCTGACTCATCTTTGATTGAAGGCAGAGCAGGTATGGGTATGGCTTACGAGTTTGATGTTTGACATCTGCAACTAAACCGAACACCATTCCAATGCCAATGGCTAACCGGCCTCCAAATGGGTAAGTTATAAAGATTTGAACTTTAAAGATATTATGAGTTGGTGTAAAAATACTAATCATGTAGGAATTAGCACGTATGTGCTATCGTTGTAGGTAGTCATATCGATGGATTTGAACACCATGCATGGTGGGCCTTCCTATATAATGAAAATGTTGCTATCTCATTTGAAGTTCAAGGTAAATGTCATTTCACCTGTAATGCATAATTTTGACCTTAAAAATTGTTTTCTGCGTTATCATTATACTTACCTGTTGTATCTGTTTTTGAAAAAAAATTTGATATAACAGTTTTAATGGGAATATGCGACAAATTGACAAAATGCTAACAAAAGATGAGCAAATACGGTCTGCTTATAGCAGTTGGTGTGTTATCGATAAAGTTCATGGATCGCTGGATTTGGATACCGCAACCAGGTTGTAGGATGTTGTTGTGCACCGAGGAATAAAGATATGAAAGGCTACGTTTCAAGAATTAACAGGATTGAAAAAAACGATATTAGATAAAGATCGTATAATTCACTGGCCAGTTCTGCTTCTTTATGCACAAGTGATGTCCAGTGACTTCATCAAAAACTTTTGTGAGACTGATATGTTCGCAGCTCATCTCGGCCTAATATCCTTTCTTACTCAGTTTTATTAGACTATAAATGTCACTAGAAATAAAGGTTATAGGTCAATCATCCTTTAAATAATATCTAATGTAGTAGTGGAGCTGTAAATTCTTAGCTTTAAAACATGTTTTCAAACAGTGATGAACCGTTGCCAAGGGATAGAGAAAATGCTTATACTCGTGATGCTATTGAGTTGTATTACGAGGTTGGATGTCTTATCTATATATGTTCTCTTTTCGTCTGTTTTTTAACTTGTGATTTTCTGTTAACATTCTGATTTAATGTTGTTCACCAGGCTGAATCAGGGGGCTGTTTATCTAAGAAAGAAATTATTAGCAATTTCTTACAAGGGACGGTCGCTTCCCATATTGAAAGTTTTGGTGATGACGAGAAAGATGTAGTTAAATCTTCTGCTAATGGGATCACATCAGTTGGTACAATTATCTTCTTTTTATTTTACTTATGCGTGTTATTACAAAGAAGAATGCATATCACAATAGCTGCTGTAGGATTTATAAAAAGGACTAGAATAGTCTTCTTTGAAATATGTAAGGACACATGAAGTTTGTAGCTTTCGACTGATGTTAAGGACACACTTAGTGCATGTGATGTTTTTTTTAGTTTTGAGAAAAATATTTGTGCGGCTGTACAAACAACCACTATATGAATAGAATATTTCAGTTCTCTAAAGAACTCTTCATAGTGTAGGCTTCCACCACTGATCGTTCAATGTGTCACTTATTATGTTCTTTGCATCTCTAGAGTCCTAGAAGTAGTGTTAGAATGCTCTTTACCCAAAAAAAGTAGTGTTAGAATGCTTGTCTTATCACCTAAAAACGAGTAAAGATTGAAAAAAAATAGTATTTTAGAAATTTTAGTGTCCTTATATTCCATCTTTGATGGAGGAAAATTCGAATAATGAAGTTGTAGCACAAGTTCATCCGATGGATAGGAGAAGCAAAAAGCAAGATACTTGCAACTTCCACAAGGAAGAGCACCTACAGCTCAGTCCGACACCCGTGTGCAGTTTCATCATGATCAGATCCATTTCCTTGTCGTACATAAGACCCAACTCGCTATTTATGAAACAACAAAGCTTGGATGTGTAAAGCTGGTACTAACTATTCTTGCTTTTTTTGCTAGAGGTGGTAATATTGGTTGTTAAAAAGTTGATTTGGATGATACCTGATGAACTTAAGGTTTTCCTCATGACAACATTATAATAATCCTACATTTACTATGATTCTTCACTTATTTGAACTTCAACATGTGATGCAGTTTGCTCGTGAACAAGTTAAACCACACGTACAACCGAGCCAGCAAAGGATCCTGTTAATGAACCCTTGGTTCCTATAGTAGTTGATAGCCCGTCTTCACAACCTCAACTGGTGTCAAGTCCGGTTCCATGGTGCTATTGAAGATCTACAGGCAACCACTCTACGGATTCCTGACTCTGGATATGCAAGTGTATGTCACTTATCTCCGTTTCTTGATATGAAATTAACAGTCCAAGTCCCAGTTCTTTTCCTTTGTGTGGTTGTAACTACGGGCTTTGGGCTTCTGTTTCAGGAGCTCACCTTTTGTGGCTTATTTTGAAATATAAGCCGAAAGAAACACACCTTATATATAATTTAAAAGATTATTTGCAACCAAGTACATGTTTTTTTTACCGTATAATGTATATCGCGTTCAAAAGCATCATCAATTTTAGCAGCTTTATAGTATTGTTCACTTGGTTTCTCAGCAGGTCCGGATATAATAAGAGGAGTTATTGCTTCATCTATAAGAATTGAATCAACCTCATCGATGATGCAGTAATTGAAGCCCCTTACTACAAGCTCATCAACACTTTGTAGGTCACAATAATTCAATATAAGTGAAAATGATTTATAAGATAACAGAATATATTGTTGATGTCTTGAAAGAAAAAAATTAATTACTTCCCATTGCAAGATTGTCTATCAGGTAATCAAAACCGAGCTTACTATTAGTGACGTATGTGATATCGCACAAAAAGGACGGATTAAGGCGATCAGATTCAAGTTTATCAGGAAAGAGCAGTGATCCATGGCCAAGAAAGGTAGCAAGTGATTTGGGTATTACCAATAAAAGTAGCCACATCAATGATGGTTCCGTTAGTAGTGTAAAGTTTCCTTTTGAGTGACGTTTTCCGTCTCTTGGAGCAGATGAAAAACATGTAGATTCTGATATAGGAAAGATCCCGCCACCTGGGTTGAGCTTTTCTATTCAGAGCATGTCAATGGTTAGTTCTGGTTTGATCGGTGGTGAAGGTATAAAGCTTCATATGTGTTGGGTATAAAGCTAGATATGTTTTTGGTGATGTAAAAAAAGCAAACCAATCCAAAGAATGAAACTGGATCCTTCAAATTGGTAAGATTTTGTGTCTCATGTCTCAATTACTATTATGATTAATTAGTTATTCTTTCCACTAGATTAATATGTTGTATATCTCAACTAATATGATTGATATAGAGACGTAACTTCACTAATATGTGTGTTAGGCACATACATTTATTTAGTATATGTGTGGAGGCTATGTTTTTCATCGTTGCCAACACGGATGTTCCAATTAGTGTTAAATGTTGTATTGGCATTGATGATCATGATTCATACAGGGAACTTTATAGTTTATTAACAACCAAGCCAACCAAATTTATTGGTTTAAGAATTAAGAATTAATGAGATTTTATAATATTAAGCTATGCAAATGCTTACAAGGATTCTTTGTGCACCTTTTTATACTATATGAAACTTCAAGATCATGTCTATTTTATACGTAGTAGCTTTTTAATTACTGTATTATTATTCCAGTTTTGTTAATATTATTGGTGGATTAGGATACACATATATTTTTTAATTGTGTATTAGATTTACTTGAAAATATTGTGGATGATCAACTATTAATCTATTATGTATTTTTTGCTGCTTGCAAAGCTGCAACTATGTGATTGAAGGGATCTTATGAATGCTTGTGGTAAAATTTGCATGTATTGTGTTTGGGTAATGTAGGCGAGGTCTATTTATTAGCTTCCATCTTCATATCAGTAAATGGAGTTATATATATAAAATTGTGCAATTTGTGGTATACAATCCAATCCAATTTTTAACATATATTATAATATAATCACATTTTATATATATATTGTGTTTTGAGTTTTGACCCGTTTCATTTGAGATGAAATCTAATATTTTTTATTCATTGATTTACGTGGTTATAAGCATTAAAATGCCTATCTAATTTTCTATATGATTTTTTTATGTTCATTGATGGGAACGCACCCACGTTGCCGACAAGGAGCAAATAGGCTAACAAAGGAAGTACCTCTCTTGATTTGATACAAGGAAGTACTTAAATTGCTAAAGATGGTGTTTTATTTCTTCAAGATATCAAGTAATTTTTTTGTTTCCCAAATGTATTGCTTGCATAATACACATATGAAAGTTAGCATTAGGAAGGGGCCAAATTCCATTTTATTTATATAGAAAAGGTTAATTTTATTCTACAGCTAGCATGTTTTAAGAATGAAGCATGTCAAATGGGCTGATCGGATTAGACAAATGATAGTGTGTATCAAGTGCTTGCAAAATTCTAATTTGTCTTTTTTTAACAAAATTTATTTTACATTTATGGAAGCACCTATTTTAAGTTGATACAAGGATTTTTTATGGCTGAGAACAAGTCTCTTGCTGCAATGTCATCAGTTGCAACATCTAAGTAGAAGAACTTGTTCTGCCATTATGCTTAATTATATACAACTATACGAGTCCATGGGCGGGTCAAGTTTAGACGTAAACATTGCTTAAATTATCTCTCATATATATGTTTGACCTTTTTCCTTTTGCTTCTGGGAAAAGCATGACGAGTTATTGCATTTTTTACACGGTATCATTTAAGGGTTAGAACTTAGAAGTCAATACGCAAGGCCCGCCCAATTACAAGCCGTTGTTGTAAGAGGATAACATTGCAATTCCAGTATGTTCAGATATCACGTGTTACATGTAAGATCTTAACCTGTTTTCTTGATTGATCAAAGAATATCCACGACGAATCTTATTATTAGCATAGCTTATTACCAAAATTTACATGAACAATCCTTTGTCTAAAAGTCACAACCTCAGATATAACTGCCCGCACATTTGGCACCACTAACCCCATCTGTCACAGCCTGCACAAATAATCCAAATTAGACAAATCCTACATCATGAATATTAGAATGTTAACTTGAAAACAATTCTAGACATGAGATCATCACTAATTAACAAGAGTAATAATTAGGAGCTTATTGAAAAACAAAATTACAGAGCTCTTGCAGATGCTATTTTTGATAGCGATGACACACATGCATGTTTACTGAATTTGTTTCTTTATCGTTGTATATTGTCCTATATTTTCTGAATTTCTTCCTTTTCCATGCAGCAAAAGTGAAGAAAACTGTTGATAATGCTGAAGTATGTGTACGTGTATATATCTATACTTATTTTCTGATTTTTTTTTATGTTCTTTGTTTTTATCGTGAGCAATCTCTTTCAATATCCAAGAAACTCAAAATCCTGAACTCTTGAAATTTAAAGAGGTTGTTGTAAAGTGTTTGTCACTTTAGTTCTTATGTCTCATTTGTATGATCATCGGGGATCACCAATCATCTGATTTTTATAAGGTATAGATTTTGGTTAAATCAATTTTGATCCATTTTTAGGTTGGATCTTATATAGTATTCTTATGATATTTACAGATTTTGATTTTACGATAATTTGTTTTTGTCATTAGATTGGATCTTTGGCGGAGTATTGAGGTGAGAATGTTTTATGGTGCGTCTATGTATCATGTGTGAGTATATACTTTATTTTTTGTGACGTTTAGTTTTCCATTACAACTTTAGGTTCCAGGTATGCATTGCAAGCATAACTTTAGGTTGGTGCACATTCTAAGCTGCTTATTTTCTTCAAAATAAGATATTTATGATGTTTGAATACATTACGCCATTGAGCACCTGAAATAATTGAAGCAATTTTTTTCTTTTCAATTTTCAATTTCTTTGTACGTTGTAGCAGACACCAAAGAAAAAACAACAATTGTTATTGCATCTCGGTGTAACAGAATTTGATAATCAATTATAGTATATTTGAAGGTATAAATTAAGGATGTGGTAAGCATCGACATACTTCCCTTTTATGAATAGTGCATTTTATTGGTAGATCACACCAAAAGCAGACAAGTTTGTACATATGAGACTTTCATGACATTAGTTACATATGAGACTTTCATGACATTAGTTGTTCGTGTTTGGATATAAGATATCTGATCAAGCTTACATCCTTAAAAGGTTTAACATACAACATATCAGAATTCAAATATACTTCTATTAGAAGGATAAAACTTAAGTCACAGTCTGATCTAATTTGAGATTTACATGTTCTGAGTCGCACTTTGTTTAGACTGCAATTTTTGAACATGGACACTTAATTATTGCAATGTTAGTCGCAATTGTAAAACATATATGTTTAGATAAAGTTCAATGGCTAATGTCATATTTGCAACAATGTCTTATCTCAGTGTTTCATATATAGCTCACTGACAGATTATCGTGTAAGTGACTGACATAGCATATTTGAGGACATAAAGTTTAATGCTTAACCCGAGACAAAAGGTAAGTGAAACAAAAAATAAAAGAAGCTAATGAGGGTATGGCTCCTTTCTGTTGGGACATGGTCATGCCAGTAGGATGTTCATTGGTTAGGTTCTCGATTTATTTGGTAATTTTGGTCCTTGCATCTCGGTCCAGGGACAAAGACTTTGAAGACGTAAAAGCAACCATAGAAGTTCGTTCACAAATAAATGACAAAGGCATGCTTCTGTTGATTGCTCCGTCTTTTTCATTTGACACGATCCTATCATATCCGTCTACTTTGCTAGGCAGAGAACGGTCCATTGTCATTAACCTTAAGCATATTAAGGCCATCATTACTACACAAGAAGTGCTGCTTCTTAATTCAAAAGATCTATCTTTTCTCCCAAACTGTGATGAAATTCCTAATACCAATATTACAGGTAATTTTGTTTTTCAAAAGGATTTGGTAGAAGATTTCTCTAACTGGTGATAACAACCTTCTTACAATAAAGAAAAATATGTTAACAATAATTATAAGTCATGCCCGCCCATTGGGCGGGCTTTGAAATCTAGTATATATATATATATATATATATATATATATATATATATATATATATATATATATATATATATATATATATATATATATATATATATATATATATATATATATATTAAAATTTTAATTTTATTAAAACAAATTTAGAATTTTTTTTTTAAAAAAAATTAAAAAAAACCTTTTTTATTTTTATTATAAAAACGGATGAAAGTGTATAAAAAAACGTTTTTACGCTTTTATCCATTTTTATATGTTTCGTCCGTTTTTATATATTTTTTCATATTCGTCCGTATAAAACATATAATAACGTCCAAAAAAGGAAAAAATTCGTATAAAAATGGATGAAAACATACAAAAATCGTAAAAACATACAAAAACGTAAAAAATGGATGAAAACGTACAAAAACGGACGAAAACGCAAAAAAAATACAAAACGTATTCAAAAAATCGTTTAGTGCCCAATTTTTTTTTTTTTTTTTTTTAAGTTTTTTTTATTCAAAAATTTTATTATAAGAAAATTTAAAAAATTCTTATAACAAAATTTTAAAAAGTTTTTTTTTTTTTTTTTTTTTAAAGAGTAAATTACATAAATTGTTCTTGTGGATTGTATTTTGAGAGGGAAAACCTAAATTACAAAGTTAATCCTCACATTAGTCTATAAATGTCAAGTTAGGTCTTTTTTAACGATCGTTTGGACTTGGGTTAAAAATTGGACAAGATCCGTAAAAATCAAAAGCCACAGGGACATGACCGCTTAAAAAAAGCACATGGACAAGATCTGTAAAAATCAGCAAACCACAAGTACGATTTATGCAATTAATTCTATTTGTTATTATAAGCTTTAAATAAAGGGTTTGTCTATCAAATTTCCTGAAAGTATTGGTTAAACCACATTAGAAAAACACAAACATTTTTTTTTTGTAAAATACAAATTGCATTTAATACACATTCATTAAACTTGTAAATTATCGTAATTAAATCTGATTTTTAATTCAATAAACTCAAAGTTTCTTTTTATATGAATATTAAACCTTGCCCTGAAGGCACCCGTTAAACAATTCCTTAAATAAACCGTGTATTAAGATTTTGTCGTTTCCAAAACTAGACGAGTACCCGTCCATAACAACGGAGGTTCCTAGCGGCAGACAATTAACGATATGCGATATTGTGGTAAGTGTTTCGTATAACGTTCAAAATAAAACGTGAAAAGTAAAAATGTAATTTGCAAACGGTTCTACCCGTGCATAACAACGAAATTTTCTAACGGCTTTTATTAGTTTTTATAGTTTTCATTTGAAAGTATAAGGGGTATTAAAGGGGGTAAATTAGACAATTAACTTTAATATTTGAATAATTAAGTTTCTTTCAATTAGTTTTTATAGTTTTCAATCTTTGCCTTTCAATTACAATATTTCCTTATTTAAAATTTTCAACATTTCAACATTCAACAATTTCACTTTAACCATACACCCTTTATAGATAGTATAGATAAGATTTATTATCAAATTATAAATTTTTTTGACATTTTGAGACTCCAATACTGCTTTATACTACTAATTCTGTTAATTATTGCTACTCTTTTATACCAACCATTGTTAGATATTTTAGGAAGGATCACAAATTTATTTTTGACGTGGTTATTGACACCACTACATGCGTCATTTGGAAAATTATGATTAAATTTAGCTCGATCTTAAGTGGTTAAGTCGCCGTGAATCCTTAATAAGAATTGGAAAGTGTTGGGAGTATGAACTCGTTGGGCTTGTCTTAATGATACACATGGTTGTTCTTTGTTATTCCGAGCATGGAAGTGTATTGCAGTATATAGCACCGAGAATCACCATCCGACGGTCAAGACTCATACGTAGAAGATTAGTATGTGTATGTTGTAGCATGTATGAATAACATAAGCATCGATCTAATTGACGTGGTACATCATCAGGATTGACGTGGTATATCAACAGAAACTAACGCACACATGCGTGCGTATGTTTATGCAAATTAAACTCAGCCGTAATTTAAGATGGAATAGGTAAAAAAAAGTATATGTATCACAAATTATAAATATTACTAAACGATGAACCATACAGCATCGTTTTGGGGTTCTCTTCAACTGTAGCAGTTACAGTAAGCACCAAAATTACAAAGGCCGCGATGTCGTTGCACTGTTCTTTTAACGGTGCTACTAATAACCCACGATAAAAACATTGTCGTTGCACTGTTCTTTTAACAGTGCTTAGACATCCAATGAAGAAAACGGCGTCCTTTCGAATATATGGCTGGGATTGAAGCTAAGGTACGAACTTATACATACATATGGATGATATTCAATCGCAGGTACAACTGCTACAGTGATGGATCAGATACCTTTGAGGAGGGGACCGAAGATTTGTCGTTTTACCCTTTTGAAAAGCTATTGTTTGTCGTTTCGGGTGGCATGACCCGGTTAAAAAAGAACCAAAAATTTAAGATAAATAAAAACTGCAGTACTACATTCACATTATGTTGCTCAGGAACCCTAGAAGTTTCCAGTGACGCTTGCCAAGTATTACTTACAAACCTGAAAACCTCGATAATCTAGGAGATTGTGGTAATCTTTTTTTTTTTGTATCTTTTTTCTTTTCTTTTTTTGGTTGTGGGCTGCAAATGATGACAATATATGAAATTCTTATGATCCATGTGTATTGTTTTAGGTTTCCAAATTCTGTAATGTTAGGAATAATCATTGTTGAGAGTATGTGAGAAGGTATTGTTGAGGTTTTTTGTGTTAGGATTTGGAAAATCCAGTAGTTAAAGTGTCGGTCACCTCAAGTATATGTAATCGTTAGAAAGCTCGTAGTCGTAGTTATTTTATGTTATGTAGTATTTAGTTAAGTAATACCGTGGAGGACGGACGGGTCTTTACCCACTGTATGCCTGATCCACAGCCAGTCAGGTGGCGTTTTATGTAATGACTATAAATACTCTCTACCTCCCAAGGTAGAGAGTTGGAGCTCATAATAAGATTTTTCTTTCTCTCACTAAAGTTCCCAAACCTCTAACTTTCTCTCTCTAAACTCATCTTATACACCTACTTGGTTGATATTATGATGTGTATGTGAAATCCAATATGTTACAAATGGTATCAAGATCCATGGTTTGATCACTCATCTTTCATGCTCTTTGTTTTGGTGGATTTCATAAGGTTTTTGGGGTATTAAGTGTTTAGGAGAGCATGAATCATTTGGACAAATTCTAGTGTTAAAGTTTGAATTTTGCTTGTACTTTTGTGTTTAGGATCATCATATGTGTTTATGTTTTGACTTGGAAGGCTTAAATCATTGTGGTTTGGTTGTTTTTGATTGATAAAGTGGTTATTTTTGAACTTTGTACAAAGCGAGTTGAGTCTCGAATATTAGTTTCTTCGAAGCGAGTTGCTTCGTTACTGGATGCGAGTTGGTACATGCGACTTGGCTATTTAGCGAGTTGACCTTTAAGCGACTTGAGTTCTAAATCGACTTGGCTATTAAGCGAGTTGTATAGCTAAGCGAGTTAGTTTAAGAGACTTGGTGGTTAAGCGAGTTGTGTCTGTTTGCGACTTGCTATTAAGCGAGTTGTCTCTTTATGCGACTTGGCTATTAAGCGAGTTGACTCCTTAAGCGACTTGTCTCTTTAAGCGAGTTGATAGTTTAGCGAATTGATAATTAAGCGAGTTGAGTGTTTACCCACTTGTCTATTGAGACTTGTTACTTCTTCATGATACATTCTTACGGTTGTTCTTTTGGTTTAGTAAAATCCCGTGAAAGAATCAATTTCCCGGTTTAATCAAAGAATAGTAAAATCCCGTAGAGCTTGTAATCATGGCAAACATCGTTCCTACTATTGTTTCTTCTGTAGCTGAGGACGTTCAAGCAGCGGCATCAGATACTCGTCCACCTATGCTTGACAGAACTGATTATGACTCATGGGCTCAACGAATCCGATTGTACTGTTTGGGAAAGGAAAATGGGGTCAACATTCTCAAATCGATTGATGAAGGACCTTATCAGATTGAGACTACAAGAGACTTAATTGATACAGCTGCAGATGGAACAATGATCTATGGGATAGACAGACCAAAGACATATGATGAGCTCAATGATAAGGAGAAAAAGAGATTCGATGCTGATATCAGGGCTTCTAACATCATACTTCAAGGTCTTCCAAAAGATATCTACAAGCTTATCAATCACAACACCGAAGCCAAGGCAATGTGGGATAATGTCAAGATGCTCCTTTTTGGTTCTGAATTAACTATGGAAGACAGAGAATCACAACTCTATGATGAATTTGAGCACTTCAAGAAGAAACCAGATGAGAGTGTCTATGAGTATTACGTGAGATTCCACAAGCTTGTTAATGACATGAGGAACATCAGAATGACTATGCCAAACATTCAGCTGAACTCAAAGTTTGTAAACAACATGAATCCCGAATGGCACAAGTTTGTCACCTCTGTGAAGCTAACCAAAGGATTGAAGAATACAAACTATGAGCAACTCTATGCCTTCCTTCTTCAGAATGAGAGACATGCCATGTTTGAAAAGAGGATTCTTGAACAATTCAAAACAAATCCAGGAGAAACAAGTTCATCAAATGATTCCACTGCCTTTTACACCAATTTTGGGATTACCACCAAAGCTTCACAAGTTATACCCTTGGGTAATGGTAATCACAAACTCATTCCTGATCCAATGTTCAAACAAGCTGATGCTGATGCAGCCGTGGGAAACTTCATTAATCAAATGGCTCTCATGATTAGTCAAAACATGAACTCTCTCCCACACACCAACAACAACCTCAGAACAGCATCAAATCCACACAATCAAGCCACTGTCAGAGATGGGAAGGTTATGGTGCAGCCAGTTCAAGAAAGGCAGTACGAACAAGGAAGAGGTGGAGTTGGTAGAGGATATGTGGCAAATCAGAATAGGGGAAGGAATGGTAATCAGGGACAAGCAAAGCCGATCAAGTGTTACAACTGTGGTGGTGAGGGACATATTGCAAGGAACTGCATATCGCCAAAACGCCCTCAGAATGCAGAGTACTTCAGGGATAAGATGTTGCTTGTGCAAGCTCAGGATAATGGTGCAGCTTTGGATGAAGAGGAGTTGTTGTTTCTTGCTGAGGTAAATGCCAAAACATATGATGCAGATGTGGATGAGCAGCCAATTCAGGAGATAGGCCACAATCATCAGAATGCCTTTTAAGTCGCTGATTGTGATGCATACGACTCTGACGTTGATGATGAACCTACTGCACAAACAATTTTCATGGCTAGCATTTCTCCAATGGTCCCTCCTAAAGTCTCTTCATCACCACACGCTGGTCCATCCAAACACAAACTCATTTCTGAGGTATTAAAACTATACAATGATGCTGATGTGCAAAAGATGCATGACAAAGTACAATCAACTGAAATTATTGAGTCAGATATTGAAAATATGGGTAATATCAATGTTGTCCCATATGATCAATATGTGAAACAAAGTGAAAGTGAGATTGTACCAAGTGATGCATCTTCTGCAGTCAATGATGACTATGTTTTTGATGAATACACTGCATGTGCCCCTGATGATTCTGTTATCTCTGAACTCAATGCCTATAAAGAACGTGTTGCTATTTATGAACAACGAGCTAAGTTTGAATTAACCACCCGTGAGCAGGAGATGGATGACCAAATGCGTACAGTTATTAGAAAAAGTAACTTTAGAGAAGAAGTCTTAAAACAAGAGTTAAACTCCTTACAAGAAAAGCTTTCTAAAACTGCTAAGCAAAAACAGGAACTTCAAGAAAATGTTAAAATGCTTAAGCAAGAATTCAATGCTAAGGAATCAAAACTTTTGAATGATTTTTCCAATCTAAAAACTCTGAAAAACAAGCTTGAAAATAAGTTGTACGTACAAGGGATTACCATTCAGACTGCTCACTTGATCACTAAGCATAGAGTTTTAAGCGATAAGCATAGCATTCCCCTTGTTGAGGAACTAAATCCAGATGTCATTAAAAAGGCTAGAGCTGCTAATAAGGTGATCTATGATGGTAATGAGATTCTTAAACCTAGACAGAAACCTAGCTGCGTTGAGTGCACTGAGGAAGATAGAAAATTAGATGATGCATCTAGGGAGAAAATGAATAAGAAGCTAGAAGATCCTGAATGTATAAAGAAGAACATAACGATCAAACCCCATGATTACAAGAAGGAAAACTGGATTTCCTTAAACAAGTTTAAGCCTCAAATGTTGTTAACACCTGACCAAATGTTCTGGAAAAAGGACTTAGATAAGCAAAAAGCAGAGAATCTTGTTGGTACAAACCCTCCCCTTAGGAAAATGCCTGCAGCGACTGTGTATCCTCCAAATACACCAATGCATTTAGTTCCTAGAACTATTGCCACTAAGAGCAAGACCTTAATCAGTCAATATGTTATTTTTCAACTATTTGTCGATTTTGAGAAAACTTGTAAGAAAAGGATCACACCCACTGGGATAACTGAAGGGGAAAGGGGTTTTGAGCAAACAAAAGAATGCTATTTAACTGAGGTCATGCCTTTCTTTAAACAACTAAAAGATCATTTTGAGAGTCTTAAAAAGGGGATTGATTCAGATATTAAAGGAATGGAAAAGGAATTTGATGCAATGATAGTTGAGGTTAGTGACTATGAGCGAGCATTAAAATATAATGAGATTGAGAGGAAGAACTTGCATACCTTGAATGAGAATCTTATTTCTGAATGTATTGCTCAAGATGTGTTTTACACTGCTACAAATTGTTCCATTAATGCTTCTCAATTTCATGAATTATCTGTTGCTCTGAAAGTCTCTCATGATCGTGTCATTGAGCTTTGAAAAAATTAACTCTAAACTGCATGATAAGGTTGAACAGGATGATCATGATAACCTGGTAAAACAGTTTTCTAAATTGAAAGTTGAGCATCTTGCTTTGCAATTAAAATATCAACATCTAAAGAAAATGTTAAAACCTCAAATATCAAGACATCCTTGGATGCTCCTGAATTTGATGCAGTTTTTGAAATTAGCAAACGTGATGAACAGATTCGAGCTCATTGTAACACAATCAGAAAGTTGAAAGCCCAAATCTCTCAATTAAAGGGTGAAAAGAACAATGTGACTGGATCCCAAATGCCTCCTCCTTTAGATTCTCAGTACTCTCAAACTTTTCATCTTCAAAACTTAGTTAATGCCTTACAAAAGGAAAACGAGAGTTTTCTAGAAGAAAATGAAAAAGTTAAACGACACTTTAAAGAGTTATATGATTCAATGAAAGTCACTCGTGACCAAAACAACGAAAAAATAACGTCTTTACAAAAGGAAATTGAGAATCTGAGGAGTCAGGAAAATGGGAAACTGCCACTTGTTTTTAATAAGAATGTTGCATCAAAGTCATCCTCAGACTGCAAATATACTGTGACTGTTAAATACATTCCTCCTCATCTTAGGAATAATGAATCTGCATTTCATGACTATTGTGCTCTCCTTAAGGATAATCTAGAATGTCTCCGTGAGATTGTTGAAGAGGACTTCATTAATAAACCTCTTGATAGAGAAATTAGGTTTGCTTGCATTCAGGCCAAACGATCTCAAGAGCTGCTAGAATGTGTAATTGCAACATGTCCTAAATTCTTAGGTGCAAAAGGCAAAGCTGTGATGCCTTGTTCTATGCCTAGTGCCAAGCATACAAACCATTCTATGCCCAGTTTCAAGAAAGTGAACACCAATGTGCCTTCTAGTAGTACAGACCCTTGCACATCTAGTTCAGAAATGCAAAAAGTAGATCAACCAACTAATGTTCCCATAATTCCCTCTACAAGAGTAATCAGTGACATTAAAGCAAGCGGGTCAAAGCCTCCAGGAAATACCAAGCAAGATAGGACCTCGCAAGCTAAGAATGTGCATTGGAAGAGAGTAGAAGACCAACCTAGGAACTTTAAGTTTGAGTTGAATAAAACGAATCGTGTTGATTCTAGTATTAGCCATAGGCGTACTGTAATTAATTCAAATTCTGATACTATTTGCAAACCATGTAATGATGTCTGTTTGAATTCTGTTGCTAATCATGATTATGGTGTGAATGCTTTGTCTAATGCTGTCAAATGCCCAGTTAAAATTGTTAATACTAAAAATCATGCTAAGAAGGCTAAAAGGCAAAGACGAAAGAAAGTTAGAAAACAGTGGAAACCCACAGGAAGAACATTTAGTAAGATAGGTTATCAATGGATACCTTTTGGCCATAAGGTTAATCAGTTTAGCCATCAATCTGCTAAGACAATGCCCACTAGAAAATGGATGCCTACTGGTAGAACTATTCCTTTAAAAAGTGAACATACTTTGAATAGGTCAAATACAGACACCAGCACTGCATCTATTCCTAATGATTCCATTTCTTCTGTTTCTGATATGGGTGTTTCTATTTCTGATGTGGGTGTTCCAATCACTGTTACTAACCAAGTGGAACCCATTCTTGCATGGGGATCCCAATTATCCAGTTATCCATTCTTGTCTGTGTTCAACTGCAGGTCGTTCAAATCGTTCTGTGGTACTTGGACTCAGGCTGTTCCAAGCATATGACTGGAGACCGGTCGCGGCTCATGAACTTCGTGAGTAAATTCATCGGGACTGTTAGATTCGGAATGACCATTTTGGAGCAATTATGGGTTATGGTGATTATGTAGTTGGCAAAAGTGTAATCTCCAGGGTATATTATGTGAAAGTTCTTGGTCATAATTTGTTCTCTGTTGGTCAATTCTGTGATTCCGATCTAGAGGTGGCCTTTAGAAAACACACTTGCTTCATTAGAGAACTTGATGGTGTGGAATTATTAAGAGGTACTCGTGATTCTAACCTATACACCATCTCTATCGAAGACATGATGAAGTCTTCTCCAATCTGCTTGCTGTCAAAGGCTTCTAAAACAAAGTCATGGTTATGGCATCGTCGTCTCAATCACTTGAACTTCGGCATCATTAATAACCTTTCTAGAAAGGATCTTGTCAGAGGCTTACCCAGATTAAAATATGAAAAAGATCATCTTTGTTCAGCTTGCCAATTGGGTAAAAGCATGAAATATGCCCACAAACCAAAACCCACAAATTCAATAATGGAAGTTCTTCATACCCTTCATATGGATCTGTGCAGACCAATGAGAGTGCAAACGATAAATGGGAAGAAATGCATTCTAGTAGTTGTTGATGACTACTCTCGATTTACTTGGGTAAAGTTTTTGAGGACAAAGGATGAAACTCCATATGTCATCATCAAACTTATCAAACACTTCAGTTCGACTCAACAATATAGTCAGAATTGTTCGAACAAACAATGGCACAGAGTTTGTTAACAAAGACTTAATTCAGTTTTATGAAAGTGTTGGAATCAGTCATCAAAGAAGTGTTCCACGAACTCCTCAACAGAACGGTGTAGTTGAAAGACGAAATCGAACTCTTGTGTAAGCCGCAAGAACAATGCTAATTTATTCGAAGGTTCCAATGTTTCTATGGGCTGAAGCCATTTCCACTGCTTGCTACACCCAAAATCGTTCCCTTATACACACCTCTCATGGAAAAATTCCATATGAACTCGTTCATAAACGAAAACCTGATCTCTCCTACCTTCGTGCGTTTGGTGCTTTGTGCTATCCAACGAATGACGGTCAAGACTTAGGTAAATTAAGAACAAAGGCAGATATTGGAGTTTTTGTTGGTTATGCACCAAACAAGAAGGGTTACCGAATCTACAACAAGAGAACCCGAAATTTCATGGAAACAATTTACGTTACGTTCGATGAGCTGACCGGTCAAATGGCTCCTGGACAATCCAGTTCTGGACCCGAACTTCAAAACAGTCCCATTGGTTCATCCGTTGTACCAAACTCATTTCCAGCAACTCCATATGTACCTCCATCTGAAGATGATTTAAAGAAATTGTTTGATCCAATGTTTGATGAACACTATGAACCAAATGCTGACAAAATGTCAATTCCATCAACATAGGCTGCTCCTATCCCTGTTAATGAAGTCAACCCTTCAGTCTCAATATCATTAAGTCAAGAAGCACCTGATGCTGATCACTCTGTCTCATCAACAAATCATCAATCATCGATTGTACATCATGAAATTGTTTCTGGCATCAATAATGAAGTTAATCCCTTTGCTACTCCTGAAGATGCTCCATTTGAAAACATATTTGCTCCTGAATCATCATCAGAACCTTCTTCATCAGGAGATATTGACTCTGCTACTTCAGTTCCACAACAACAACCACATGAACACCTTAGAAAATGGACACATGATCACCCATTGGACAACATCATTGGAAACCCCTCTCGTCCAGTATCCACACGGAAACAACTTGCAACCGATGCCTTATGGTGCTTCTTCAACTCCGTACTCTCTAAGGTCGAACCAAAAGACATTAAAACCGCCATGAATGAAGACTGTTGGTTCAATGCCATGCAAGAAGAAATTCATGAGTTTGATCGACTTTATGTATGGGAATTAGTACCTGCTCCAGATTATGCTATGATCATTACTTTAAAATGGATCTTCAAAGTGAAACTTGATGAGCATGGTGATGTCTTAAAGAACAAGGCTCGATTGGTTGCAAAAGGATACAGTCAAGAAGAGGGTATTGACTTTGAAGAATCATTTGCTCCTATTGCTCGTATCGAGGCAATAAGAATCTTCTTGGCTAATGCTGCAAGTAAGAACATGGTCGTATATCAAATGGATTTAAAGACGGCGTTTCTTAACGGAGATCTTAAAGAAGTCGTATACGTCAGCCAACCTGAAGGCTTTGTGAATCCTGAGCATCCTACTCACGTCTATTGTTTGAAGAAGGGTCTTTACGGTTTAAAGCAAGCTCCAAGGGCATGGTATGATACGCTATCAAAGTTTCTTCTATCCACTGGATTCAGCAAAGGAGCAGTTGATCCGACATTGTTCACCAGGAAGTCAGGCAAACATTTAATTCACGTTCAAATTTATGTTGATGATATTATCTTTGCCTCGACTGACCCCAATGAATGTGATCGTTTTTAAATGAAATGGGTTCCAAATTTCAAATGTCAATGATGGGACAAATGTCATTTTTCTTGGGATTACAAATTTCACAAAGTCCCGGAGGCATTTTTATAAATCAATCTAAATATGCAAATGAGATTTTAAAGAAATTTGGATTTGTTTCTTGTGACACCGTTGATACTCCCATGATTGAACGTACTAAGTTGGATGAGGACCACTCAGGGATCATGGTAGATCAAACGAAATATCGTAGCATGATTGGATCCCTGATGTACCTCACAGCTAGCAGACCAGACATCTTGTTCGTTGTGTGCATGTGTGCTAGATATCAGGCTAAGCCTGCTAAAAAGCACCTTGAAGCGGTTAAACGGGTCTTTCGGTATCTCCAAGGAACCATCAATATGGGACTATGGTACCCGAAGGACACCGGTATGTCACTAACAGCCTATGCAGATGCTGATCATGCAGGATGTCAAGATACACGTCGAAGTACGTCAGGAAGTGCTCAGTTTTTGGATGATAAGCTTGTAAGCTGGTCTTCAAAGAAGCAAATGAGTACTTCTATTTCCTCTATAGAGGCTGAATACATAGCCATGTCATCTTGTTGTGCTCAAATCCTTTGGATGAGATCCCAATTATCTGACTATGGCTTTGAATTCAACAAAATTCCTCTGTACTGTGATAATAAAAGTGATATTGCTCTCTCATGCAACAACGTTCAACACTCAAGAGCAAAGCACATCGACATTCGACATCATTTCATCAGGGATCAAGTAGAAAACGGTGTGGTGGAACTCTATTTTGTGAAGTCAGAATACCAGTTAGCAGACATCTTCACCAAAGCTCTTCCAAGAGAAAGTTTTGAGTTTATTCTTCCACGACTTGGCTTGAAAAGCCTTCAACAAGAAACACTCAAACGTCTTCAGGAGGAAGACGAGGAGTAAAGGTCTTTCTTCATCCATATTTTGTATATATTTATTCAAAAAGCAAATAGAAAATTATAAAACTATCAAAAAATCTATAAAAATTTGAAAATCTCGGAAAATTTTCAAAAAATATTGTCTTTTTGTCATGTTTTTTTTACCTCGATTCGACAATATCTACTGTCTTTGGGCTGTCATTCAAAGAATGACACGGGACTTTATATGTTGTTCGAATGTTGTAAAAAAAATAATAAAAAAATAATAATAATAATACTCTAAAAAAAATCAAAATTTTTTTTAGAGAAAGTAAAACAATGGTTTATTGTCTTTTCAGGCAGTAACCCGCTTTTCCAAGAAAGAACAGAGCCATGCTTTATCTCATGTTTCAAACCTAATGCTCTGATTCTAAAAACAAATGTTTGTCACTAACAAGACAAATGTTTAATTTCAAATATTTTTCCTTCTAATGATTCATCTGAAAAATATTTGCAATCTTATGAAAACTCAATTGTTTTGAAAACACTTCGGACTCTATTTTTGAAAATCAAAAGAACTTATCAAGTGTCAAAATCTCAATCCATCAATCAACAACTTTCGTCATTGATTGAGGGGGAGAATGATTTTTTAATTAAATCAAAAAGTGTTCTTTTCAAACAATTAGCACTTAAATGAGTAAGGTCTACTCTAAATGTTTTACAATATGTTACACAATTGGTTCCAGACCTTGGTTATTATTATGTTTTCAAAAGATAATTATGCATGTTTAATCAATGGAGTTTAAAGTCTAAAAATCCAATCCTTATCAGTTAAAACGTTTTCATAATCAAGTCACAATTCTCCTTAAAAAGCTTTCAAAATCAATTTAAATCTACAGAGATCACAAATCTCAAATGATTTGATAATTGTGATCGGGGAAGAATTTGTGATTTAAATTGGATTTAAACTGATAATTCGATAAATGGTTTCATAAGTGTTTAGCATGTTTTCCTCCCCGCATGTGACAAACAATTTCAAATTTTCCATGCACATGTTGAGGGGGAGCATCTACTTTAAACCTCAAATTATTGAAACGTGATTGAATTGTCTCTAAGTGCAGGTTCCCTCTAATATGTGCAAAACTCTTTCAAACTTCGAGGCACATATTGAGGGGGAGCAAACTTTTGAAAACCTCATCCTTCCTCAAAATGTTTTATCTACTCAAATTGATTGGGAAGTGATGATGATCATTTTAGAAAATGTTAATCAAAAGATTGGACCTTTCACTCTTAATCTAAAGATTTCAAAGATCTGTTGCCTCCATGTGCTAAAAAATTTCTGAATTTTTATGCATATGTTGAGGGGGAGCATTTCTAAAATATCAAAACAATTAAGATACAAAATGCTTTGATTTTATATCACAAGTATCTTGATTGATTTTCAAATGGTTTTCAATTGGTTTCAAGGCGGAATAACTATATCAAAAGACCGACCAAATTTAATTTATGCATGGTGATATAAGGATGGTTAGGTTAGGTATTCGTTTCCACGATCCCGCCAGAACCGGAGGGATCTACCCAGGGACAATCCACTAGATAGTGTAGAAGTCCTTAGGTATGATGAAAAAAGGAGAATAGTGAGATATGGGAAGAGTGCAGACTGAAACTGAGCTAGTACTGGAATAAACCCAACAAGGCTCTAGTTATGAAGTTTCGGTAAGCACTGAAGGGGTTGAAGAATGAAAAAGAATTGAATGTGAAAAGGGTGAAAAGAAATAGCCCTCCAATTATTCAACCTTAGGGCAGAAACCGGGTTCAATTCATATACTACTGGTGGTTACCAAGGTAACATCGGTATTGAAGACAAGACGTCATGGACCCAGTGACGCACCACTCTTCAACTTTCCAAACCACTCAAGTTCCACTTAAAATGACTTGTGTCATTCTCACAGGGAACCGACATAATCTATCGACTTTCTCTTATAGATTGTTGATATTGAAGAAGGAGACCCTCTCCCTAGTCTCCGGAATAGGAACCAAATATGCATAATTGATTCTAGAGCCACGAGATCATCAATAAATCTCATTAGGACACTTTCAATGAAGACTCTCTGTTTCACACAATGTGGAAAGAGAGATTATATCTTATGAGTCCTACGCATTATCCTTGTGGTATTGCCAAAACATCTGAGTGATATGTAAACATATTCACAATGAAGATGGAAAGCCTTCTGGAGCCAACATCAAACAAGCTCCTGGTAGGTGGCATGTGAGATCTATCCAATAGATCAACCATGTGACAACTGAACAGAAACAATGGAGCGATTCAATCTTTTGAATCAATCATGGTTCAGGTTATGGATTGACGGATACCTTTGTAAAACCGGTCGTTGTGCTCAAAAACTCTTTTCTTTTGCACATCGACTGTGTACTTATTTCTCAAAATAAAAGGTGTTTATGATTGATAATTGATTTTCATTAAAACCTTCGTTGTATTGCAAAAACAATTTCTATTGAGCAATACACGATTGTTTTTCAAATCTCTTTTCATCAATCAGTGAATCTCATTTCGCTGGTTCACTCACTCCGTGTTGTCTTCTTTGAGACGTTCCGGTTTGAGAACAGCTAGAGCAGCTGCGAAACCCTGTCAAGGAAATTCTTCGAAATTATACCTGATCACAGGCAGTACTTGTACTGATCAACGGGGAACCGTGGGCCGTGTACCTCAATTCAACGAAAGTGATCAAAGACACTATCATGCGCTTTATTGCTAACTGTTGTATGCAGGTACGCCCTGACGTTTGCAGCTGATCAGAATGGAGCGGTCAATCCATAGCCGCATGCTCACACAACACATTCATTTCCAAAGAAATCATGATTAGTGCATCAATGACTCTGATATTATCACTCCTTGCTTCTGCTACGCTGCTGCCAATATCATGAATCAACTAAAGCTTCCTCTACTCTGATGAGAAGAAATCATGATCCAGAATGTGAGCATGTCGGTCCAAATGTCACAACATCACATAATACCAACACCACAATGGATGAGTAAGAGATTAATGTGGCTGATAATCTCAAAAGCTGACTCAAAACTCAGTATCACGTGGATTAGTTAAAGACCTCCACTCAGATTATCCAAACATGCAAAAAATGAAGAATCAAAGACTACGAGCTACAGAACAAAGAACATGAACAAGAATCCAAGAACAATCTCAATGTAATATCTGTTTGTATTCTAAGTAATTTTAATGTGTGTTTGAGGTGACCTCCCTTAGGGGGAGATTGTTAGGATTTGGAAAATCCAGTAGTTAAAGTGTCGGTCACCTCAAGTATATGTAATCGTTAGAAAGCTCGTAGTCGTAGTTATTTTATGTTATGTAGTATTTAGTTAAGTAATACCGTGGAGGACGGACGGGTCTTTACCCATTGTATGCCTGATCCACAGCCAGTCAGGTGGCGTTTTATGTAATGACTATAAATACTCTCTACCTCCCAAGGTAGAGAGTTGGAGCTCATAATAAGATTTTTCTTTCTCTCACTAAAGTTCCCAAACCTCTAACTTTCTCTCTCTAAACTCATCTTATACGCCTACTTGGTTGATGTTATGATGTGTATGTGAAATCCAATATGTTACATTTGTGAGGATATTGTTGCTGATATTGTTGAGGGTATTTATTAGACATCTTCAGAATTTCTATGTAATGATGAGTTGGATCTTGTAGCGATGAAGGTGTGTTGTTATGTTGTTGTAAAGTTCGTAGAATACACTAAAATCCAGAGAAAATATGTAAAAGACACTATAGACTGTCTTAACCCAAAGTTCGGAGAAAAGCAGTGTTATCCCAAAGTCCAGAGAAAGCTACGTTATTCCAAAGTTCGGAGAAAGCAATGTAAATTTAAAATACGGAGAACTTGAAATCAAACAGTATATCTGAAATCCAGACGATCAAATTTTAAAATTTGAATCTCCGAGTTTGGATAACTTAAGATTCAAGTGTGTTCCAATCTCAGGAATAAACTTCCTTATATGAGAATTGAAACCAATATTTGGAGCCACAGAATGATCTGAAATCCGGAGAACTTGAAGAAAAATCCGGAGAACTTGAAGAAAAATCTGGAGAACTTAAAGGAAAGTCCGGAGAAATAGGGTCTTAAAATGAGGAGGATGATGGTTTTAAAATCCGGAGAAGTATGCATTTTTTTTTCTAACTCTTATATCCGATTCAAAACACCTTTAAACCCGATTCTAACCTTTAATCTAAGCTTAAAACAACTAAACAACACTAAATCTAGTACAAAGTCACAAACTCTTTGGTTTTTAAAGGAAAAAACTTGCGATTTTGCAGCGAGACAAGCTCGGAGGAAAAACGCAAGTCTTAAAAACAAACGAATACAAAACTTTATTAACTAAACACAACCTAAATCATCTTCCGGCGAAGATACCATATGCTGGGTCACTTAAATCATCATATCACACATGTAGATGTCGTATAATTTAGAAAGAGAAAGAGGTAAAGAGAGAGAGAGTGTGGATCGAACTTGTGTAAAGAAAAGAAAAATGTATTAACAAGAACCAACACCCTTTCCATTCTGGAAAAAGGTATTTATAGTGTACATGCTAAGGTTGACCACCCATGGGCTTGCTTCAATGGCGGGCCAAGATAATAAACATACACGCCCGATATTATAACGACCTATTCTATTACATAATGACCGGCACTTTAGAGCGTTTCCCAACAACGTGTCTATTGAAAATGGTTTGGAGGTCGAAAAAATTGACTTTTTAGATGATAGCACCTGGGTTTCAAGGCTAACACATATATCTAAATTCCAGAAGAAAATTCACTGCATTTGTTTACATATTGAGAGAGTTATAGCCTTCTAAAGTCGAGTGTTGCAATCTGGAAGAATGTTGACCAGAAACTAGACATGAAAAATGTTTTTAAACTCATTTAAAATCAAGACAACATGCATGTATCAACTAGCATTAGTCAAATGATTAATGTGTGATACCGAATTGATGTAGGTTCGGATAATTATAAACACAACTAGGTTGTAACTAATGTGAGTACTCATGACTTTACTAAACGGCGATGTACACTATAAGTTGTGATTATGCGTTGAATTTCATTATTGTGGCATTAATGTGATTTATTGTTATATACATGAGCATTTGCATTTCATGAAATTATGCATGTACATTGGTTTAATCAATACAATTTGAATGAATATATGATAATATTCAATTATGTTTTAAGTCTCTATCTTTGTGATTTCGCATTTAAAAACAATAAGACTAGCAAAAAGGGTTAGCAACAAATTATTAATAGTCCATAACACAATTATCGAGATACTAAAATTATATGTTATGTTATCATTTATCATGCACTTGAATCATATGTGCAATATTTTATGTATATAACATACGACCTCACTATGCCTTTAGGCTTATACATTTATTGTGCATCTTCAAGTTCGAAATAATAGTTACGGACTCGAAGAGATGAATTGACTAAATAAAGGGGACCAATTAGACTTGACATCCTTATGCCCCAAATGTTTTACTTTTTACGCTTTAAGTTTATCTTTAAGGATGTTAAAAGACCTGTGTACTTTGACTTCCGTTACAAACTTATGTTTTTAATGTCTAATAATGTATTTTACCTAAGTTTGAAATTGGTGTGTTATAATTTCATGAAGCAAAAGTATGTAAACTTAAATCACTCAAAACTTCTACAAATAAAAACACACATTCAACTGCTTTATATTAGTTTACATAAGATAAATAAGTGTATTTATATAGATTAACCGTAAAAAAAAGTTGTCATTTAGTTAGTTGATAAACTTCTAATAACAAGAAAATAATGTATTAGATATAAAATATGTAAGTAAAAGAAAATGCATGTTAAGAAAAAAAAGTAAAAGAGAACACATCCCACCTAGAAAGAGAAAAGAAAAGAAAAGTAAAAGACAAATAAAAAGCCTATAAAACAAAGTTCTAGAAAAAGGAGGATGATTACTTTCAATTAAATATGTAGCTTAAATATATTAAACTACAACTTGAATCAAAATCATATTAGAAAATATATTTAAAATATTAAAATAAATTAAAAACTTATATAGATTAAGTGTTGGCTTGTTAAGCTCACTCGACTCGTTAAGCTCGACTAACTCGTTAGACTTGTGATTATTAAACGAGTTTCGAAAGAGCCGAGCCAAATATTAGTTTTCAAAGCTCGGCTTGTCAAACTATTCGAACACTAATTTTTGTTCGAAGATCAACTCGATTTCGTGACTCGTGAGTATTAAGCTCGAGCTCGAGTTAAATGAGCTCAAACTCAAGTAGCTCATTAAAAGCTCGGATCGTTAACACCCCTATATAGTATAAGGAGTGAAATAATTTTTGGCTAAAAAAGTATTTTAACAAATTATCCCTTAAACTCAATATTTTTACTCTTTTGCGTCATTTTCTTTATTATTATTAGCACTTTTTCTTGAACAGTAAGAGTATACTGAATGATGATTGTGTTGATCGGTTCATATCACAATTACAGTGTACACTTAAATAGCAATTTACAGAATATTTTAAACTAGGGGTTGGATACACTACAACACTAGAACATAATATGAGCCAACACTCCCTCGCAGTTTGAGCGTCGAAATCACGAAAGCTCGGACTGAAGATTAAAAACTAATAAATGATAAAGTAAAACTAATAACTAATTGTTGAAGAAGACATTCGACAGCAAGCGGAAGTACATCTTCAAGCAGGAGCAGACATAAACACGCAACAAACCGGATAAACCAAAGTATCCGTACCAAACAGGATAAACGAAGTATCCTGACCAAACGGGATAACCCAAAGTATCCCCTACACTTAAAACAAACAGGGTAACCCAAAGTATCCCCTACAACTAAAACAAAGAAAAGTGCACTAGCATCAAAAGAAAAGATAAGAAAACGAAAGTTGGTTCTAAAACCTCAACCTTCAAAGAACCTTCCGAACAAACGGGACGTGTTTTTCCTTAGAAAAATATAAAAATCCACCTCATAAATAAACATCGAAACTTGATGGGGCCCAATGTTGTCTCATTTTATTTTTATTTTTATTTTTTTTAGCAACGTTACGTCACTATATTAACAAGAGTTGAGATCAATATAGATCTCATATTTACCATATATCCAATAAATCAATATTAACCATCCATTTTTTTTTATCAAAATTAATAGAAAAACTATTTTCCACCTTTTTTTTAAAACAATATATCTTGCATACGGTAAATTTTCAAACTATTAAAAATACATCATACCTTGAGAGTTAAATTATCTTTCTATAGATATACACTTCTCTATATTTTCAACAAACTTTTTTTTTTCAAAAATTTCGCCCAGAAAAATCACATATGATTTTCAAAAATCACATGTGATTCGACTTTTACAAATCACATATGATTTTTTCAAATCATATATGATTTTTACAAATCACATATGATTATGTGATTTGCAAAAATCATATGTGATTTATAAAAATCGAATCACATGTGATTTTCACAAATCACATATGATATTTTTGGGCCGAAATTTTGAAAAAAAAAATTGTTAAAATTATATACAAGTGCAAATCTATAAAAAAAAATTAATTTAATTCTCGTCCCGATGGTATGATTTAATTCTCGTTGAAAGGGAGCTCTTCGAACTTTTGGCATGTAGCCGGCGGCTGGCGGCGGCGGCTGAAGAGTTTAAGTTTAGAGTTTTAGGATCGGTAATTATGGACTACTGATACCATGTAAGAGTATATTGAACGATGATTGATTTGATTGATTTATATCACAATTACATTATACACTTAAATAGCAATCTACAAAACATTCTAGACTCGGGCTAAGGCCTACTATAACACTAGAACATAATATAGGCTAACACAAACACATTATTATTGTTAAACTCTATTTCCTAGCTATAGTATGTGTATTTGTATGTCTGTTGCAACGTGCGAGCAACAAATATCTCGTTAACATCTAAATACAGAAATAAAGTTGATAAAAATTAAGGTTTAAGTATTAAAAGAAGATGAATGTAGTATTACATACTTTATCAATAATAATGAAGTCTACTTAGAAAATTTTTAATAGAAAAAAAAGTATATAAAACTTTAGGCTTATGGTTTGATGGTGACGGCTTAAAGAATGCATACTCCCACATCTTATAAATCAATACCCCTTGGCCCTTACCCTATATGATTTCAAGACACTTGTACTTGTATTTGCTAAAACTCATAACCTCCAAAAATCATCAATCTTTTTTTAATGTTTGTCACCTTTTGATTCTAGCTCAGAATTACAAGAATACCTTATGTCTACATATACGAGTATGTAAAGATATTATTTTATATAAGTTTTGTGAGTACATTGCACAAATGGCATTTGAGGAGTTTAAGGTAAGACGTTATGATGGAGGCCCTGATAGAGCAAGACTTGAACTACTTGAAAGAAGATGTGAAGTAGGACCATCACAACATGTACTTCTATTCACTGATACCATGGGTGACCCCATTTCAAGAATACGAAATAGTCCCATGTACATCATGCTGGTATACATACACATTCAACTTTGATCTAATATTTATTTCACTATCTTAAAGCTTTGTGACATGCAGGTTGCTGAGTTGAACCATGAGCTAGTTGGTGCCATTCAAGGTTCAATCAAAGTGGTCATAATGAAAGAGTTGGCTAAAGTGGGCTACATTTTGGGACTAAGGGTCTCACCACTTCATCGTCGTAAAGGCATTGGTTTGAGTCTTGTGCAGCATTTAGAAGAATGGTTCGTTAGGCACCAAGTTGACTACGCGTACATGGCAACTGAAAAAGATAACAATGCTTCAGTTGATCTCTTTGTAAATAAACTTCAATATGTTAAATTTAGGACACCTGCAATCCTCGTTCATCCAGTAAGAACCCGACCCCTCAAGTTGTCATCCAAGATCGAGATTTTTAAGATCAGTGAAGAAAATGCAGAGTATTTGTATCGTAGGTTTATGGGTTTGACCGAGTTTTTTCCCTCAGACATTGATAAGGTGCTTAGTAACAAGCTAAGTTTAGGCACCTGGGTGGCTTGCGACCAAGGAGAACGCTGTCAATTTGGGCATAATGGTTATTTTCCCACAAATTGGGCTATGTTAAGTGTTTGGAATAGTGGAGGTTTATTCAAGATGCGAATAGGGAAAGCTCCAATTTCGTGTATGATGTACTCCAAGGCGTCAAAAGTGATTAACAAAGCATTTGCATGCTTTACCATGCCAGCATTGTTAAGCAACATTTTTGAGCCATTCGGGTTCTATTTCTTGTATGGTGTCCACCATGAGGGTCCAACATCTGGAAAGATGGTTCGAGCTCTTTGTAAATATGTGCACAACATGGCTCGGGTGGGTGAGGATTGCAAGATGGTGGTGACTGAGGTGGGAAGTTATGATGATAGAGTAAGACCTCACATCCCACATTGGAGGTTGCTTTCATGCCCTGAGGATTTGTGGTGCATAAAGGCCTTAAAAAGTGAAGGGCGAGAAAGTTTTAATGAATTGACAAGAATCCCACGAACAAGACCTCTTTTTGTAGATCCAAGAGAGGTGTGAATGTGACTATGCCAACTAATTATTTGTTATATATATGTTTTTATCTTGTTCATATATACTTTTTTTTTTTTTTTTTTTTGTCACCAAGGGACTAAACCATTCATCTCCCGTTTTGCCCATTAAGCAGTGATAATTACCCGCCCCCATCACTGCCCGGGAGGAAACCTTGAAACCGATCCAAGGGCACGGCCAAGTAAAACCCCCCATCCCTTTACCCCCACATTGGAGGGTGCCCCGGGTGATTCCGGTTGGGCAGGATAGGATTGCAATAAATGTTGCACCCAGACGGAGTCGAACTCCTGACCTCAAGTGTGTTAGAGGCAGGCCACTACCGCTGGGCCACAACTGCAACCCCATCTTGTTCATATATACTAATAATGCATATTTCACTTATTTGATATATGCCTTTGTGGGTGAGTATTAAAAGCCTAAATGCATGACATTGATCATTAGGAACATGGATATATCACTTGCATTTGGTCTATCGATCATTTTCGTTGCATGCACTGTCGTCTGGCTAATGCCGAAAATCACTTAAATTTTTGGTGATCGGCTTGAATCGTTGATCTTAGTCATGAGCCTGTAGCATGAATGACGACAATATTTTTGTATGCTAATTCGAACTTTAAGTCTATATTATGTTAGAAAGGCAGAAAATTTATGATCTTTATATTTTTTTTAACGGCCTTCATGACTCCATGCAACTTATGATCCGTATATGTCGGTTATCCTAGTTAAATTAACAATTGTCTTCAGTGGAGACATATAGTGTATAGGGTTCCGTAATGAGATGTTTTTTGCCTCTGAGAAACCCAACAAACATCTCATTCTAGATGATATCAAGCTCGCTTCTTTTGCTTTCGCACATAAGATGTGCAGGTAGCCTAGGGGAAGAGAAGCAAGCTAGCCTCGCCTACCTCCCATCTATATTATCTATAGGCGGCAATGGATCTCTAGTAGGCAAAAAAAAGTTTTCTCCTGGATGGATTGATTGGGTTTGTAAGGCGCTTAGGCCGGAGGGCAAGGTTATAACACACTCACCTTACACATCAGCGCCACATTAGCTTTCTTTCACTTCTCACTTCCACTCACCTTTCTGTAGACAAGGCACTCACTTTCACTCACTTTAATTTTTTATTTTTTTTACTTTACAAAATATATAAACGTAACTAATGGAAATAAAAACGCGAACGTACGAAATTAAAACATTACATAATCTTCGAAATTAAAAAAGTACATAAACTATAATTATTAAAAACACAAACATACGAAAGTTAAACATTACATAAACTTCGAAATGAAAACTAAAACTCGAAACCTCACTTCGCTTTGATCCCCGCTCTAGCCTCTTCCATGGCTCTGCGTGCTTCCCCGGTCAAGTGGTCATATGGTTGCAAATAGAACATCATGTCTTTTTGTCTCGCTTTATACTCCTACACTTCCACCTTTTTTTTTTTTTTTTGCCATAAATTCAGCCCGTTCTTTCATCTTCAATTCTATGACACGTTCATTCTGTTGTGCCAACTCCGATATCATCATCTTTTCCAACTTCTCGTCATTCATAGTTCCCGACGATACCGTTGAGCGCACACCTTTCTTCTTCGCAGCTTTTGCTTTGTCCCTGCCCGGTGGTCATTGAACTTCATGCACATCATCCTCCTCGTTTTCTTGAGCTTCAACATTCAAATTAATACTAGCATCCCCAGCTTCCGTGTTGAATGAACTAGACCCAGATGACTTGTATCTCTTGGACCTTTCGCTTGATTCCTTTGCTAAAAACTTTGGAGCTTCAACTTCATTCCATTTGTCACAGCTTCTTAACACCTCCCAATAATGTTTGAGTGTGAACTTGTAACCGAATTCAGCTTCAAAGTTTAGCAGTGCCGTATTTTAGTAATCATCGTCTCCTGATCCACTTATCGGATTCATACGCTTAACGTTATTGAACACTCGACAAAACTGAGCCACGTTCGGGCGCACCGTCTTCTATTTCCCACAAACCATATCGTACGTTCGGCAATCCATCTTTGTTTTGCTCTCTATGTACGCCTTTACATCAGTCCAAAATCCATCAGCTTTCCTCGCGTTACCTCTGGCACTATCTTCAGAAACATGAATTCAACCTTTGCACAACGCAATTTCTTCATCTTGGGTCCATGGAATCATTCGGGATGGTTCCTCGGTTTGAGAAGTCCTAGCCTTGCGTCTTCTCGACACCTTTTTGGCCGGTGCCAGTTCCGGGGCCAATTTTTCGACGGGAGATTCTTCATAAGGCCGGTTTTGATGAAATTCATCTCCAAAAAAAGGGTGTACATTTCTTCATTTGCAAATGAAGAAATAGGAGACATGGTTTGTTGTGTATGAGGTTGTGATGATGAACCACCCCTTTGTGTTTGTGACAAGTAGTTTGGGTTATCAAATGGGATCGCGTTTTGTTGTAAAAATTGACTAAACGCGTTTTGTTGTTGTTGTTGTGCGAATTGGCTAAAAGCTTGTTGTTGTTGATGTTGCTGTGGATATGGGTTAGGTATGGTTCGTTTTGGAATGCTTGGTTATAGAATGATTGTCCTCGAAAGTTGATTTGTTGGTTTGGCGAAGGAGTATTTCCTAAATTGAAGGTTCCTTGGGGTGTCGGTGGATTGCTTCGGGGATTTCTTCCTCGGAAACGATTGGTGTTTGGTGGTGTGTTTTTTCTTGAGACATGGTTTTTTAAAGAAATATGAAGTTATAAAATGTAGTGTGTGTTTTAGAAAAAATATTTGATGGGTATTTATAAGGAGAAAATAGGGTAGTGGGATTTATTTTTTTATTTTTTATTATTTTTTTTTAATAAAGCATCAAACGGTCAGCACATAAATCAACAAGGTGAGTAAGTCACCCTAATGTGTCTTGGTTTGTGTACCTCACTCGTGACCTTCTACCCTATGCATGGTACTCACTCGTAAGTGGACCACTCACTTTGCCACTCACTAAGAGGCGGACCCAAGGTATAGCTAGGTGGTTCCCGGGAACCACCTTACATAACCAAGTTATTTAGAAGTGATGTGTTAGATTTTTTTGAGACCTACCTTGAAATATTATCGGGGAACCACCTTAGATTTCGAACGAATGAACAATGGTGATCAATAAACAATCGAAATAAGGAGATTTAAGGGGGAAAACAGATGGTTGTGAGAAGGTTTATAAAATAAGCTTGATAATGGAAATGTAGGGAGTTAGGTTGAGAGAGAAGAAGTAGATGTAAAAAAGAAAATTAAAAAAAGAAGATGTAAATATATTGTCACGTGATGGCAACAGTTTTAAAAAAAGTAAAAACATTACAGAAGTAGTAGTAGCTTTTTTCAAAAAATTTGAAACATCAATTGTTTTACCTGTTTTCTTTAATGCTGCAACACTTTTACGTAAGGCTGAGCATCGGGCCGATCCCGACCCGGCCCGACCCGAATCCCGACAAGCCGGAAAACACAAACCGACTCCCGACAAGCCCGACCAACATGATTCGGGACTCGGGATCGGGACGGGATTCGGGATTTGATCGGTTTTGTTTGTTGTTTTTTGGTTTTCGGCCCGTCCCGACCCGATCCCGACAAGCCCGAAACCCGACTAACCGGAAAACATAAACCGACTCCCGACCCCGACAAGCCCGACTAACATGATTCGGGATCGGGACGGGATTCGGGATTCGGTCGGTTTTGCTCACCCCTACTTTTACGAGACTTTTTGTTTGTGTATCAAGCTTTGTTGTTCCATAATTATGATATGTCAAAAGTTCAATATGTATCTTAAATTTACCATAGATCCAATGAACCGATCAAAGTCATTCATTTTTTTAATCAAAACAAAAAAATAAACTTTCCCTGTTTTTTTCTAAAAATTAAATATCTCGCAAAAGACTAATCGTTACGCAAAAAAATCATATCATCGCGACGAGAATTAAATTATCTTTATATAGATATGCACTTCTATATATTTTTAACGTTTGTTTTTCAAAATTTCGGCATAGAAAAATCATATGTGATTTATGAAATTCACATGTGATTCGATTTTTACAAATCATATATGATTTTCGCAAATCATATGTGATTTGTAAAAATCATATATGATTTGAAAAAAATCATATTTACAAATCACATGTGATTTTTGAAAATTATATATAATTTTACAAATCATATGTGATTTTTCTGGTCGGAATTTTTGAAAAAAAAAGTTTCAAAAATATAGAGATGTGCATATTTATAGAAAAATAATTTAATTCTCGTCATGATGGTGTATTTTTTGTAGTTTGAAGATTTACTTTTTGCAAGATATGTTATTTTAAAAAAACGTGAAAAATAGATTTTTTTTTATTAATTTTGATTAAAAAATGTATAACTAAGGTTGATTTATTGGATATATGGTAAATATGACATATATGTTGATCTCAACTCATTATGATATTTAGTTACTAATTGATAGGTTATGAGCTTCTCACAATCGTATAATTAGTATGATAAAAATTTAATTAGGTATATGATTTTTTTTTCTTACTTGTATCGAAGATCTATCGACCCGATCCAACCCGACCCGACCCGAAAAATTGACCTGTGTTTTGGTTGACCCATTGAATTTTTTAACTTGACTAAATTAAGGAACTATCTTAGATTTCTGGCTGGGTCCGCCACTGCACTCACTGATCCGAGCCGAGTAGTCTTACTGCTTTCAGTTTTTTTTATTGTAACTTCCTACTGGTTCCTTGCTTGTTTTTTTTTTTCCTGATGGCCTTTAAGAAAAGAAATTATTAAGGGTATGCGCTAACCTCAAGTATAATTCAGCATCATGTCACTTGTGTTAAACATAATATTCATTCATTCATTCATTATTGAGACATTTGACTCAATATTTATGGTATTCACTAAACCTAATACTCGGGCTTGCACTTAAACCAATACGAACACAAATATAAGTCAAACCCAAATACAAGTTCACTAACATCCCTCCGCAATTAGAACGAGAGTAAAGCGAACACTCAAAATGTCTCGAAACTCATAAAACAAAGCCGAAGGAGGAGCCGAGGAGGTCGTATCACTTGGTAAAAATTGTTGCTTAGAGTTGAGGCGCATCACTTCAGTTGTAATCATGGAACGAACCGTAGCTAGATCGGGAAAGGGATCCCGATGAGAAATTATAACGGCAACATAAGCGAGTTTATCACTCAAGCCATTAATAGCATACATAACATCACCATTGACCCAAGATCATTCAATTAACAATGGAAAATTCACCTCTTCTTCAACTTTTTCCATGTCTTGCTCCTTCAAAACTGCCGAGGCAGTAACATGGCTCACGTAGAGACATGTATTCAAGACTTATAACTTTACAAGAATAAATAAAACTGTGCATCTTCATGAACGATAAGCATCTATCTTACTATAAACTTAGCATCCTCAATAACAACTTAAATCTCATTTCAGTATTTCACTAACTGCTCTTATCATAGACAACTAATCCAACGTACCATTGACTACATCTTCTTTCTTGTGTATAGATATGCAAATATTCTTTTTGCAATGCGTAAAAGTCATATACGTAACGAATTTTATGACAATAACAACTATGAAAGGATCGAAATTTGATGTCGAGGGTTTGTTCACGAACTATGGCTTAGATTAATCTGTCAGACAAGATGGTTAATGAAAACATAAGGTCTTGTCACAAATATGGTTGATAGTGTGAGAAATTGGAACACGTCACTTATCCTTGGCATGAAAAGATCGACCAGTGTGTGGTCAAAATTAGATGTTTGGTGAAGATTTTCATTAAGATATGGACAATACTTGTGGAATAAATTTCGTGTCCATGATTATGCTATCATTTGTGACAAACCTAATGTCTTGTCTTTGTACCCATTTGTCTTAACTAAAATCAAATCTTTTAACAAAAAATTTAAGACGCAAAGACAAAGTTTGGACAAAGTCAATTGTCTTGATCAGTAGATTGACCAACTTGTAGACCCATTTTACTATTTTTGCTACTCACTCTTTTGTTAGTGTTACGTTTATACCCATACTCTTGTTTTTAATAGAAGCCCAATACATATCGTGGGTTTCAAAGTTCCCACTTGCTCTTAATATAAATAGAGGGTTTAGCAGGCTTTAAAAGCTAACAAAGGCCCATTATAACTTTTCATTAAAATGATTGATGTTACAAAACTAGTTTAACATTAGATTTTCTCATAACAAAACTTGAGAAAAAGATACTAACAACCGACACCACACACTCGACATTCCTAACAAAGAACAAGACCAGACAAAACCTGCATAGTTGCGCAAACAATCTCTTTGGGGAGTTGATCAGTTCGGTTATCAAGTTGTTGTTGTTGGTGGTTATTCGCCCAGAAGCAGGGTAAAGATAATCAGTAGCTATGCAATACCATTAGGTGGTTACCGGATATCACTTGTAATCGTGTTATCACTTTCCAAAGTAAACTATTTGACCTATGCCTGGGTTACACGAATATCTACTTTGGATAAGACCAAATGTTAGTTATTGAATTAGGCACAATCAATAACCTTTGCACATATAAGTGTTTTTGCTATCTGTTTGTTTCTCCTGATTTTGTTTCTGTCTCATGCTGATGATGACGATCTCTATTTATAGTAGAGAACACTCACTCCTAGTCAATGGACTTTATGAGTAATTAACGGCCAATTAATCACCCATAAAAAGCCTTTATTATCATAGGAATAGTGGTTACATGACCAATTAAACGTGGTCATAAAGCTGTCATAACAGCCACTTGAATGAGTCAAAGCTGTTACAAATTAATAACTGCAACACTACCAGTAGGAACCATTACACTAGCAGCAAAAACCAATACAGTACTAGTAGGAACCATTACACTAGCAGCAGGAACCAATACACTACCAGTAGGAACCATCAGTTACCACACTAGTAGTAGTAACCAATACACTAGCAGTACTAACCACTATTGAGTCAGGGTGGTTCAGGGACCTCATGGGTGTACACTCCGTACCTCCTTACCCAAAACCAGGTGTGAACTAAACCCATAAGTGCACTAAATTTTCCAACAATCCTTCCCAAATTTAGTTCACTTCCTTTGCATGAAAAACAAAAATCAAACAAAACATGTGTATAAACGAAAATATCCTGAGGATTGAATTTCCATCTTAGTACATTACACGTTCAAATATTCGAGAATCAGGGTGTTCTAAGAATTGAACCCTTCAACCCATTTGAATACCTGAAGATAAAATACATACAAGTTTTCAAACACTTAAACGCTCCTGACACTTTACTAGCCATGTATCCATATCCAAATTCATAAATGTTGCAAGAGCCAAAAGTCCAAAAGCTCCCTAAAGCGGCAAAACTTCAACATTAACATATGTGGTTCCTCTTTATTCATGCTCCTGCCAAGCACTTTTTCAAAGAAATTAACCATTAAGAAGTAAAGACTTCATCCTCCTTTCAGCAGGTTCTGAGCACAACCTTGGGATGTAATATAAAACATGTGCTCCAGTCCACTGAATGTTCAGCTTTCCACATTGAACTCAGCTCCCAAGTTTCCTTAGGAGGGGGTTGGGTGTCTTAGCATTCAGTGACTAAGTTAGACTTAAACCCATCCCTTTAGCAGACTTTATAACCAAGTCTCTAGCCAATCCCTTCGTCAAGTGATCAGCTAAATTTTGTTGAGATCTAACAAACTCTATAGATACCACCTCATTCATGATAAGCTCACGAATCATGCTATGTCTGACACCTAAGTGTCTAGACTTCCCATTGTACATCTGGCTATAAGCCTTTGCCAATGTAGTTGCACTATCACAACGGATAGAAATAGGGGCTATAGGTTTAGGCCACAATGGAATCTCAAGAAGCAAGTTTTTCAACCATTCAGCTTCTTTGCCAGCAGCTGCTAAAGCCACAAATTCAGATTTCATTGTTGAACTGGTGATGCAAGTTTGCTTCTTGGATGCCCAAAAAATTGCACCTCCACCAAGTAGGAATACCCAGCCACTGGTAGACGAATTGTCTTCAGTGTTACTGATCCAACTTGCATCAGTGTATCCTTTTAATACTGAAGGATAACCAATATAAGAGAGATTATAATCCATAGTTCCCTTTAGATACTTCAGTACCTTCTGAACTGCTTGCCAGTGATGAGCACTAGGATTACTAGTATACCTGCTCAGTTTACCCACTGCAAAAGCAATATCAGGTCTTTTACAAGTCATGGCATACATCAGGCAACCAATTATCCTAGAATAATCAAGTTGAGATATAGCCTTGCCATTATTAGGCATCAGCTTCTCACAAGTATCCATAGGTGTACTCACTAGAGTATAATCAAAGTAATTGAATTTTCTCAACACCTTCTCAATATAATGAGACTGAGAGATAGAAATTCTTTTACTTTCATGTTTAATCCTTATACCAAGGATAACATCAGCCTCCCCCATGTCCTTCATGGAGAGCCTTAATGACAAAATTTCCTTTGTCAGGTCAACCTGATTTTGGTCAGTGCCAAAGATCAACATGTCATCAACATATAGACAAATGATTACTCATTTACCAGATTCATCAAATTTGCTGTACATACATTTGTCAGACTGGTTAAGTAAATAAACATTAGACAAAACCACTTCTTCAAATTTTTGATGCCATTGCTTAGGTGTCTGCTTTAGTCCATAAAGAGACTTAATAAGTTTACACACCTTGTTTTCATTGCTAGGCAAGATGAAGCCTTGAGGTTGGTTCATATAAACCTCCTCATCCAATTCACCATTTAAGAAAGCTGTTTTCACATCCATCTGATGAATAAACAGATTGTGAATAGATGCCAAAGCAATCAACAGTCTTATAGTACCGATACGAGCCACAGGGGCATAAGTATCAAAGTAGTCTATTCCTGACTTTTGTTTAAAGCCTTGAATGACTAGTTTAGCCTTGAACTTTTCAATAGTTCCATCTACCTTCATTTTCTTTTTGAAAATCCACTTGCAACCCAAAGGTTTGCAACCAGGTGGTAGATCAACCAACACCCAAGTGTTGTTGCCCATTGTTGGAATCACTCCTAAACCTTATTCAAGTGTTAGTTACTCATATGTAATAGTTAGCTTATTATAGCCTTTATGTTTGTTATTAGCCTTAAGCTTATGTAGAAGGCCCATGAGCTTAGGCCCAAGCCCATAGGAGAAAGGAAGGGAACTAGGAGTGTTGCCCTAGCTTCCCTCCTATAAATACCTTATGTAAACCTTCATTTGAAGGTTGGTTGTTCAAGTTTTTCTTTCACTACACTCTACGCCTAAACCGTCTTTACTCATACGTGTGTGTGTGTGTATAACTTGTTCAATCGCCTCTCTATCTCTCATATAAGCTTGCGTGGTAAACCTTGTGACCTAACAGTGGTATCAATCGCCAAATAGTTGGGTGAAACGTTTTGTTATTGAAGATTTTTGTTCTTGGTCTTACGCGTAAAAGTGGGTGATACTTTGGTTCGATTAAAAACGTCTTTTTTACACTTTTGAATCCAAGATTCTTGTACTTTCAACGTTTTAAGGTGTTAAAATATTGTTTTTGGCAAAAGTTTCAAACTTTACGTGTGGATCTAAGATTTTAAGCTTGTTTTTGTTCGTGGGCATAGTTCTACGCGTAAGCTTTTAGAGGTTTGGTTCATCAAATTTCACACTTTTGTGTTATTTGGTGATCTATTGAAGCTATTTCATCACACAAAAACTGGTTTAGAAACATCTTTGAGCAATATCCAATTTACGAGTAGATCTACGCGTAGTAAAACCCTAAAACTACGCGTAAGTATTTCCTTGGTTTGATCTTCATTTACGTGGTTTATTCCGTGTTTTCTTACTTGGATAAGTCTGAAAATACGTCGACTTTGGATATCTTTTGCCCTGTGAAGTGTAAAAGATCACTTGGGATAAAACCCTAAAATTACGCATAAGCATAAGCTTACGCGTAGAAATCCTACGCATAAGATTTTTCTTACGCCTAAGCCTAGTCTTACGCCTAAGATAATCCTACGCCTAACTTTCTACGCCTAACTTTGGTCTACGCATAACTTTAGCGTCTTTTCCTTAATTACGCGTAAGCTAAATTCTACGCGTAACCTCTAATTGTTACGCGTAACTTTGGTGTTTTTACGCATAAGTGCTACTTGGCTATTGTGATTTCTACGCCTAAGGTTACTTCATCAACAAAGGTTCATTCGACTACAAAGATCCATTTTTACCAACACAAGTTTATCAACATGTCACAACCACCATACTCTAACTATTTCCCTTACACTTATCCTCATCCTCAACGTCAACAACAACTAACTCCACAACATCAACAATGGAATCAACAACAAGCAATTTATCAACAACAATTTAACCAACAACATACTCCACAACTTGCTGCAAATCCACAACCTCAAATGGTTCAACCACCACCAAGTCTTCAAGTTCAACCGTACACAAATGACTTCAATCAACATCCATCAAGGACCATAATGAAGGAACCCACTTGGTTTGCAAAGATGTTTGAAGCTTTAAGCAGCCAACAATCAATTCATGAGGTTGGATCACTTGATAGACCTCCAATGCTCACTCCAGAAACTATGATCAATGGGTGATAAGGTTCTTTAGGTTTTGTGATCTAAAGAAGCCACATGGAAAGTTCTTAAAGAAGGTTATCTTGGAAGGTCCATTTGAGATGCCTACTGTCATTGTACCCGGAGATCCAAATGCCATTCCACCAAGAGATGAACAAACGAACATTGCTATTGTTGCAGACTTGAATCCTCAAGAACTTCTACACTATGAAGCAGATGAGCTTGCAATGGAATATATCCTCTTAGGATTACCAAACCCAATTCTTCGTAGTGTTGATGCTCAAAAGACTGCAAAGAAAATGTGGGATCATATTCGTCTTCTTATGGAAGGATCGTACTCAATCGGGAAGATTTGGAATCCAAAATTTACTTGGCTTATGAACACTTCATGATTGAACACGGAGAGACACTAGAGTCCTATCATCACCGTTTTTCCGACATCATCAATGATTTGGATAAACACAACATCATCATGCCAAGAATTGCGTTGAATACTAAGTTCCTGAGTAGTCTTGGTCCTGAATGGGAGAAGTATGTCATTTTTCTCCGTCAAGCGAAAAACATGCATCAATCTACATATGGATTGTTGTACGATTACTTGAAGCCTCATGAAAAGGAAGTTGATAGGGAAAGGATTCTCCGTGCTCAAATTGCTCCACCGACACATCCGGAAAATCAACAACTTGCCTTATATGCTCAAAAGCGGTTATTCTCCTCAACCAGAACTCAACCAATGCTACAATCACACCACCTGATCCTTCACAACCTCCATCTCAAACTCAATTGGTTCCATACAACAACAACAATGCTCAAGCTGAAGCTAATGAGGAATCGGATCCGTTCGAAGCATTGCAACAAGGATTTGCTATGATTGCTAATGCCTTTAGCCGTTATACCAACAAATCCAACAACCGTATTCGCTCCTCATCTAATACAAGGAATCAAGATGTTGTAAACAATGGACGAGTTGAAGTTCAGAATCGTGGTTATGGTCGACCGATGGGCGGTGGTCAAGGGTTTAATGCTGTGGGTAGGAATAACAATCGAGCTCCAGTGGTGGAACAGGAAATGCTCGAATGGGTTGAATGGTCTTCGATGCTACAACTGCAATGAGAAGGGACACTGGCTAATGCATGCCCAAAGCCAAGGACTAGGGGCAGTGCTTATTTCAAAGAGGCTCTTCTTTTGGCTCTTAAGGATGAAGCTGGTGGAACTCTCACGGACAAAGAACAGAGCTTTATGGCAAATGCCGACTCGGATGATGATATGGAGGACTTGCGGCCAATGCATGTTATGTTGATGGCTAATATGCATGAGTTACACATGAGTGACACAGCCCGGTGTATGACACGATGGCTTGTCTCAGTACCGAACAAACCATATTTATCTCGATCTCATATCTCGCCAACATCCGAATCCGGCAAGGCTCGAATGTTCAAAATGCCATCCACATCTCATTCCGACGATTTTCAACTAGACCCGTAGTTATATTTGACGATCAAGATGACCAACCGGTTTCCCTTGATAATCAAATTGACTCGGTGGTTATACTTGAGGATCTCAGTAATGATCATGTTGAGACTCACGTTGAACACGCCGAACTTTTGCCTCATCCGGATTTTGCTCGTTTAATACAAGACCAACAGACCATAGTGGAAAAATGTCATGCCATTAATCAGGACTTGAAATGCAAAAATGCACTGTTAACCAAGGATTTTGAATGTTTACAAAAGCAACTCAACTTTTTCAAAACTCAAGAAAAGCGTGAAAACGGTTTTGAAGCAACCTTTGCCAAATCTTATCAAAACGAAAAATATTTAGAAAGACAGATGCGTGATCTAGCCGCTTGAAGAATGCTTTGTTTAATGAAATAGAACAACTGAAACATGAACATAAAAAGCAAATTAACGCTCTCACCTTGGAAAATCAAAAAGCTAAGGCTGAGTTGTTAACTTGTCAAAAACAGTTCTCTGCATACAAAAAGCATTCAACGAAACGAATAGATGATCATCTTGAAGAAATCATCGGCTTGCAAAACAAACTTAAAGAGTTTAAAACTGTTGTTTACAAACATGGCGAGTCGGTCACAGCCATTGAAAAGTTTACTTTAAAACCCAATCCAAATGGATATGGACCGAATCTTGCTGATTACAAACCTAAGCTTTCAACCAAAGCATTCAAACCAAATCCGAAGTTTCCAAAGGTCACGAATATAAAGTTGATAATTACATTATGAGTGTTGTTGAATATCATCGTCAAGAGGAATTAGATGCATAAGACGAGAGTCGATCAAAATTAGAAAAAGTTGTTTACAACAAACCTTTTAACTATTCAAAAGCGGTCACTTTCGTCACACCAACGGATTCTTCTAACACACCAAGGGTAATCATAAAACACACCGAGTCTTCTAATGTTAATCCCCAACCAGATTATGCACAAACTTATGGTCCTTTACCTTCCATCGGTGAAGTAAACTCAAAACCTGAAAATCGCAAAATTCTTCGATATTTTGACCTTTTCATGGTTGACCTCAAAACTTTACAACATGAGATAGAATATCATTCTGAAATCAAAGTTCAACACTTTCAATCGCCTCTAGCGAGAGAACAAAGAGACATTTTTTAGAAAAATCTTTTACCAAATGTTAAAAATTTGAAAAGTTGTGCATTGTCTTGGGAAAGGGACTTTCATAAGGAACTTGGATTAATGAAGGTCGTTTTGAGAAAACGAAACATCTATTTCTAACACTAAGCGTAAAAAGAAACTGTTGAGAAAAGATGTTGATCGACTCTTGGAAGATGTCATCTGTGCCGATGTCCATAATGTTGTGCTATTGAATTCTTTGTCATATGCATTTGATTATATCTCTGCTATCTTGTTGATTCTGTGATAAATGTTGAGAACACCGATAATGTGCTTGGTCGAGTCCTTAAAAGTTGAAAACAAACGATTGTCAAACGAACTTTCAAATGCAATTCGCCGTCTTAATTGGTGTCAAAAAGATATTCACGATCAACAACTTGCTTTTCAACACAAAATCGCCCAGTTACGTGCAAAATCTTCTGCTCCTAAAATTGAGCAACTGGATGATCAAAACGTGTTTTTTAAGTGTCAAATCTCAAAATATGAACAAGAACTTGTAAAAGTTAAAAAGGAATATGGTGTCATATTTGATTTACTCAAAAGACTCGTGATGAAGCATCAAATGAACTTGATCATTATCTTGCACACACTAAAGAAGTTATGCATTTTCTTTGTCGAAATGTTCGGTCTGTAAATCAAGATCTGATTCACACTATCTTCAAGTTAAGAGAAATGTTAGGAAAGTATGAACAACTTCCGCCAACCATCATTAAGAGATTAGCCCCAATAACACTTAGTACTCATGAACCTAGAATCCCTACTGCCAAATCACAAGTTGCTAACGTGCCTCCTTCTACTTGAAACAGAATAGTTGCATCTTTTCCAAATGTCCGCACTTCACAGCCTAGGAGCACTAAATCGAAGAATAGGAAGTTGCGACCTAAGAAAAGATCAATCAGGAATGCTAAAGTAGAAGAACACCCTAGGACTATGAATAAGACTCACGTTGCCTCCACTATAGATATTGCGTCCGGCAAATGTAATAGAAATAGTGATGTAACGAATGCTAAACCGTTAAGTACTTTTGATATTCACCGATGCACCTTGTGATTTTTGTCGTAAAAGTATGAATTCTGATTGTCATGATAAATGTGTTGCTAAAGCTATCATCTCTCGCTTAAGGAATCCTAAGAACCGGAATACCTCTAGGCCCACTAATCTTTCTAAGTCTTTGCTTGGTAGACCGCCTTCTTTAGATTCTAAGAAACGCATTGTTGTCCCTGTAGCTCTAGTTTCACCTCCTAGGAATGTAGTACCACCTAGTGCATTCACTAAGACTAAAGCAAACACTAGTTGGAGATGGCGGAAATGGATATATAACACACTAGGATTTAAGTGGATACCTAAAGCTATTGATGTGTGTATATCTACTATACCGGCTACGGAACCCTCTAACATTTCGGGTTCCACATCTACTTCTATTCCATCCGTGTCGCGTGTGTAATGCAGGTAATACAGATCATTCTCTGGATTGTTGATAGCGGATGTTCCCGACACATGACAGGCAATCTTAAACTGTTATCAAACTTTATTGCAAAGTTCATTGGCACTTGTCGCCGGTTCGGGAATGATCACTTCGCAGCTACCATGGGCTACGGAGACTATGTCAATGGGAACATCGAAATTCGCAGGGTTTACTATGTGGAAGGCCTCGGTCATAATCTGTTTTCAGTAGGTCGGTTTTGTGATGGAGATTTGGAGGTTGCTTTCAGGGAGAAAACTTGTTTCATTCGTGATCTACAAGGAAATGACCTTATGTCCGGATCGCGTAATTCTAGTCTCTACACTATCTCTATGAAAGACATGGTTGCTTCATCTCCCATCTGCTTACTTTCAAAGGCAACATCAACAAAATCCGGGCTATGGCACCGTCGTCTCTCACATCTAAACTTTCAAACCATCACCAACCTTGCTCGACACAAACTAGTTGAAGGACTCCCACGGTTTCGGTATTCTAAAGATCACCTTTGCTCAGCTTGTGAACAAGGCAAAAGCACTCGTGCTCATTTTCCTTCAAAGGTGGAACACGCTCTCAAAGGCATGTGCTTCATCTTCTTCACATGGATTTGTGTGGCCCGATGCGTGCAAACGATCAATGGCAAACGCTACATCTTAGTAATTGTTGATGACTATTCACGCTGGACTTGGGTCTACTTTCTTGGAAGCAAAGATCAAGCTCCACAAATGATCATCACCTTTCTCACGAAAATACAAGTTCACTACGAAACACCGTTAGACTAATCGAAGATAGAGGCACTGAATTTGTTAATCAAACTCTTCGTGAATTCTATGAGAAAGTGGGAATTCAAAGATCGGACATCTATTGCACGAACACCAGAACAAAACGGAGTTGTCGAAAGACGAAACCGAACGTTAGTGGAAGCTGCAAGAACAATGTTAATCAATGCTAAACTTCCAGATTACTTATGGGCGTAAGTTGTATCTCGCATGCTATACTCAAAATAGTTCTATGATCACAAAACGCCACAACAAAACACCTTTTGAGCTTGTCCACACCAGAAAACCGAATCTCAAACACTTTCATGTATTTGGATCTCTTTGCTATCCGAATAATGATCGTGATGACTTTGGAAAGCTCAAAGCCAAAGCCGACATTGGAGTCTTTATCGGATCTTGTGATAATTCAAAGGTTTCGAATCCGGAATCGTCGTACAAAACAGGTGATGGAAACGATTCATGCTCATTTTGATGAACTTACGGAAATGGCTTCGAGTATACCAGCTTAGAACCCGGACACAACCGCTTAAACTTCCCCAAACCCCATCATCGGTGAACAAAGCCCCGACTTACTCGTCAACAAATGGAAAGGTTATTTGCTCCACTGCTGGCGATATTGATGAACGTGCTCGTGTGTATCCGTTTCCGCTCAACGATAATACTCTTATACCTGATACACCGCTACAACAACTACTGTTGAAGAAGCACCACCAGTTGACTCCAACACAACAGTTGAACAAACCGCTTCCAACAATGATGAATCGGTGATGATGTTCGAATGAAGTACCCCCACATGCAGATTTTGATCCAAATGCGTTCTTTAACCCGTTTGCTAATGAGACTGCCGCACCAGATGTCGCAGAATCTTCAACAAACCATTTGAATCCTCAGAATCGCACAATGTATACCAACATCAACCCTCCACACATAGATGGACGAAAGACCATCCTCTGGAAAATATTATTGGCAACCCGAATCAACCGGTCGTTACAAGACAACGTCTTCACTCAGATGGTGAACATTGCATTTATGCACTCACCGTCTGCCAATCTGAACCTAAAAACATCAAAGACGCAATGACAAAAGACAACCGGATTGAATCCATGCAAGAAGAACTCAACCAATTCAAACGTCTTGAAGTATGGGAACTGGTTGAAAGACCAACAGGGTCTACGTCATTGGTCTCAAATGGATTTGGAAAAACAAATTGGATCTTTGTCAAGGAAATGTTATCGAAATAAGTCACGCCCGGTGGCTAAGGGTTATCGTCATGAAGAGGGTATTGACTTTGAAGAATCTTTTGCTCCGGTTGCTCGTCTTGAGGTTGTTCGGATATTTCTAGCGTTCGCGGCTCATATGAATATGACGGTCTATCGGATGGATGTCAAAACTGCGTTTCTCAATGGACAACTTAAAGAAACGGTTTATGTCACCAACCGGATGGATTCGTTGATCCCGAGTTTCGAATCACGTCTACAAACTGAACAAAGCTCAGTATGGTCTCAAACAAGCTCCTCGGGCATGGTACGATAAGCTATCATCCTTCCTCATTGCTAATAATTTCACCAAAGGTTCGGTTGACCCAACTCTTTTATACAATATCACGGGGCACATATCTTAATTGTTCAAATTTACGTGGATGACATCATTTTTGGGTCTACACATAAAAAGTTTTCAATCGCTTTTGCAAAACTAATGAAGAAAAATTTTGAAATGTCCATGATGGGTGAACTCACGTTCTTTCTGGGACTGCAAGTTCATCAATCACCCCGTGGTATTTTCTTGAGTCAGTCCAAATATGCCCTTGAATTGTTAAACAAATTTGGAATGAAAACAGTGACACCTATGCTACAACAATGGCTCATACCAAGAAGCTAGACGCTGATTTACATGGGAAATTGGTGGACCCTACAAAATACCGTAGTATTATTGGGTCTCTCATGTATCTAACAGCTAGCACACCTGATATTGTCTTTGCCGTATATCTTTGCTCTCGTTATCAGTCGCGACCAACTGAAACCCACCTCTCGGAGGCTAAAAGAATCCTCCGATACATAAAGGGAACCATTAACTTGGGGATCCGGTATCCGAAGGATTCTGGTTTTGAACTAATCGCTTTTTCAGACGCCGACCACGCAGGATGCTTAGACTCACGGAAAAGTACTTCAGGAGCTTTACAATTTCTTGGTGATAAACCGGTGTCATGGCAATCGAAGAAGCAGGATTGTACATCGTCCTCAACCGAAGCAGAATATGTAGCCATGTCGGCGTGTTGTGCTCAAGTCATCTGGATGAGAAGACAACTCAAAGACTATGGTTACGTATTTGACAGAATCCCGATGTACTGCGACAATCGGAGTGCCATTGCGATCTCGTGCAACTCGTTGACTTTCGAAATCAAAGCACACCGATCTTCGATATCATTTCATCAAGGATCACGTGGAACAGTGTACTGTTGAATTATATTTTGTGGGTACAGAATACCAATTGGCAGATCTTCTCACCAAAGCCTTGCCTCCGCTAGGTTTAATGAGTTGGTCCACCGGATTGGTATGAGGTGTTTGACTCAAGAGGAATTGGATGAACTCCTAAAACAGTCTTAAAACCTATCAAACACCAAAATATCTTTTGTAAATAAATTTTCAAAAACAAAATACAAAAATATAAAATCAGATAAAACAACAAAAATATTCTTCTATCTATTTTCTTTCAACATTGCAAGTACATTTCTTCCGTCAACACTATAATCTTTCAAAATTCATTATTTTTTCGATCAAGTGTTGAGGGGGAGAAAATTAATACTTAACCGTTTCAAATCATCCGTGTACTTGCATGTTATCATATCCCGGTTGTTTCTTTTATCAATGGTGGTAAACTTTTCTGGTTTAATGACACTCCTCGGACTAAAATTTATAACCTTTCATCACTTATTAAATCGAGGGGGAGTGTCGTCAAAGTTTCTTTCTTAAAATCTTTGTTTGGTAACCAAAATGGAAGTTAAATGGCTTTGTTTGAAAAAGGAAAAGGTGGAGGGACCAAAATTGTCAAAATGTTAAAATTATTTTTAATAAAACACCTCCCCACCTAACATTTACTTCACATTTATTACTCTTTACCTTAAACATCCTACGCCTAGAATTCATTCAAGAAATCCGTGCTTTAGATCATCATTTTGTAAGTGTTTTCATGATCTTAACATGAATACAAGCTAAGGTTTTGAATTTCTAGTAAATCCTACGGCTAAAACTTTTGTTATGCGTGATTATGTGTTCTACGCATAAGCGTATGAACACACAATCATTGTGTGTGTGTTTGTGGTTAAATGGATAGTGTCAAAACGTTCCTAATACATCAATGATAACATTTTAACCATCAAAACCCACCCGAAACACTAATTGATGTTTTTTGAAAATTAGGGTTTATGAGTCGAATTGGGTATTTTCAAATGTGAAGAGTTTTGGTCAAAAAGATTGTTGTGTTATGCTTATATGATGTTGAATTGATGATATCCATGCCTTATAACCACCCAGAAACTCTAATTGATTCAGTATTAGGAACTAGGGTTTAAAGCTCTAAAGTTTGGGTATTTTTGATTCTTCACGAACTAGATGTTAATACTTGGTTTATAAACTCACACAACATCTTAGAACTACCAGAATAGGTTTGGTGCAAATCCTATGGTTAGAAAACTTACGCGTAATTCTTAACCCTTAGGGTTTTGACCTACGCGTATGACTTTCTACGCATAAATGTTTAACAAGCTTTCATGCCATGATGTGTGTTTAATATGACTATACATGTTAAGATTGATGATATGATGAATTTATTTCGGCTTGCTACTCGTAAAATTCAGAATCAAGGTCTATTGTTACTCTACGCATAAGGATCACCTTACGCGTAGGCAGTTATGCGTAAGAATAATCCTACGCGTAACTACTACGCGTAAGGTTCTACAATGGGACTACGCGTATCCTGTGAAGGATATGCGTAAACGGTGACCTCTACGCATAAGGTCTACTCTTACGAGTAAGCCTTACGCGTAAGGTATAAATACGCCTACGCGTAAGCTCTACGCATAAGGTCCCCTTTTCCTACGCGTAACATTTCTTACGCGTAAGTTAAGATCCTACGCATAAGCTTTCGTCTACGCGTATGTCATTACTCGCTTAACTTTGCCAAATCTGCGCCTAAGCCTTGATTGACCTTCATTATGAATTGTTACGTGTACAAACTTGTTAATAAACAAATCATATCGTCACGAATCCAATAATGTCACTAATAAACTTAATCGTTTGATATGTTGTGAACAATAAGTGATAACATAAACTTTAAAACTTAAAGTTAACTAACTCATGAAACATTTCACGACGTCATTGGACTATTGAACAAACAAGTGACTTAGGACTCGTAACAATCATTGACACTGTACATTCAATAACTAGACAATAAGACCTTCGGTTGACTAACACTATGTCTTTCGATATGTTGGTTCTTTTGGCTAATGTTATTTCGAGATCACGACATGGTGAACAAATGAATGTGGATGCATCAGAAGTTCTTACAATTGTCGATATCTTTCCAGAGGGTTATCCGAGAAAGATTGGAAAGAACAACCTTAGGGTTGACTTTGATACCCTCACATGCTCGAGAATCTTCTTGTCTCATTGCGGTGGATATTCTCGGGAATCATCCCTACCGAACATGCTCTCACACTCTGCCACAGTTCCCAGAGGTCTACATTCAACAATTCGGGATTCTATGCAGAGGATCACGGTCAAAGTGCGATGAATGTGACACTTAATCACAAACAAGTCACTATCACTCCTGATGACTTACGGGCTGTTCTCATCATTCCTGACATCGCTCCAACCGACTTCTTTGCTACCCCTATTGAAGAGACAGTCCTGAAATTCTTGATAGATATTGGTTATGATGAAGCTTCAGAAATCATTACTAAGCACTCTCACGTGGAGTTGAAGAATATTCCTCAACCATGGAGAACACTCTACATGATCATCACCAAATCGGTCTCTGGTCGTGACGGTGGCTATGAGCATCCCAAGCTCATGGAACTGCAAATTTTCTGGTCGTTGATCAACAAGAAGGACATTGAAATCGAAGCACGGATATGGGAGGACATGATGCTATTTCACAAGAAGCTTGGCTCCAAGATTCCCTATGTCGGATACACCAAACTGTTGATCCAGAGAGCACTTGGACTTCATCCTGATATCCCCATGAGGCTCAATGACCCATAATCACGACATATTGGTGAACCCATATTATCTGTCAGAATCAAAGAATCGTCAACAAAGAAACAGTGTACGGTATTACCTGATCACCTTCTAACTACCGAAATCAAAAAGCTTGAAACATATAAAAGGTATCGGTTAGCCGTAAAAGAAGGCAAAGTTGGTCATCTTGATGAAAAATCTTCGGGTACACCTACTCGGAGGACCGAAGAGGCAAGTCTTGGAAGTGTCACAAGTACAAATATTTATAGGAAGCTTCCCAAAAGGAATCCTCCTCGTAAAAGGATTGTTCCCGTAAAGGAAGCTGAACCTATTCCCACACCTGAACCGCAAAGAAAGCTTGTGGACGAAAGCTCTGAAGGTACACACGATGAAGAGATTACCTACTCAAACCGCAAAGGATGACAATCCTTCATTACCAAAACCTCCAAGTCCTCAAGCCGAAAAAGGGAAGACTCACGTACTTGTACCTTATGATGAAAGCTCAGAAAGTGATGAAGAGCCACCGGAAAATGTATACAAGAAGACGATCAAATTCCTTAGACACCAACACAAAGTCAAGAATTTGCTAAAGACCAAATGGGTGGTCCCGGAGGATCAAGTGGTGCTTGCCACTCAACCATCTCCCGATGCGGTTAATCAACCCGATAAGGGAGCTGGTGCCACCACTCTTGTGCAACAACAAAAGCTTGTGGAGGATACTATCGAATATGAGTTTGAGGAAAAGTCGAAAAAAGATAAAGATGGTGATTATGATACGTTTCTTCTAGATAGTCCTGCACGATCAAAGGAAGAAACCTCTGAACCTCCGAAGGATCCAGAGTCTCCTCATATCTCTCCATCATCAGATTCGTCTTCTCACTCTTCACCACCACCATCAAAAAGATCAACAAAATCATCATCCAATCGTGAAGAAGCCACCTCGATCTTGGATTTCTCAAACTCATAAAAGAATTTTGAAAGCTGTCAAACAAGTCGAAAAGAAAGACGTGCTCAACAAGAAGTTGAATTTCTTTCTTGATCACATACATCATCTGTATGACGAGAATGAAAAGATGCAAGGAGAAAGGAAGTTTGTTCAGAAATTCATGAAAAATCACCGTCAAGAGGAACTGAACGAAATGATCGAAGGATACACGAAAAGTACCTTCTAGAGTACGTTCCTAAAGTCACAAAGGAGTTGTTCACCAAACAACTTTATCCAAATCTTATGCGGATCGCCAAGCAAACTATTCGATCAACGCCCTTAACCGTCACAATCAATCCAACCGATCCGGTAGTTTTCTCGGATAATGAATTGGTGGCCAAGCTTGTCACACAAATGTCGCACGATCCGGGACATTTACTTCGATGAAGGAAAATTGTTTCAAGCATTGCTGGACTACCAACTTCAAGAAGCATGTAGATTCGAAGCCGAAAAGTCTAAACGTCCTAGAGACGATGAAGACAAGGATAAGGATAAAGACTCGCACCTAAACGTCGAAGCGATCCGGTGAATCTTCTTTGATGCAACCTCCTCCACAACGGCCTCCTGTTCAACAAAAATCTCCTCCTCATTCTTCTCTGAAAACCTCGGACGATTCCGAAGTTACCACCCCGACTCGAAAAACCGATGATCACTATGAGTATACGGGTGGTGACGATGAAGAGGTCCTTGAGCCCCTACAACAACCCACCTCTCCCAAACAAGTTCGAAACCGAATCATCATCTAGGCCTTCAAAAAGAAGAAGAAGAAGCGCCGACGTCGTATCATGGCTAGATGATGATAAAACAGAGGAATTTGAATGGTTTGCTACTCTTGTTAACAACACTCCCTACCGAAGAAGGTCGGATTTGGTAGACGGATCTACATTGGAGCATGCTAAAATTCTGCAAGAAAAGTTCCATGTGAAGAAAATGACGAAATCGGAGTTGAAGCGAATCAAGAATGAAGCGTTTCAACTTCTAAAAGATAGCTCTGAAAGTGCCCTCGAGGTCGAATATCACCTTGAAAACATTGCTCGAGCTATGTCTAACAACATGGATTGGCTCAACCGGGAAGCAAACATTGACTTCACACAAAGGGACAACCCTCCATACTACACCGATTGGACCAAACCTCTACCAACAATTGGCCAACCAACTGAACCAAGGATTCCTTTCAGATATTTCTTCAACAAAGACTTGGATTTTCTTCTACACGGTGGCGATGATTCAAGAAAATACGCTACATCGTTGACACTTCCATTCCCAGCCTACTCAAACCGCATAGCCATTGAGGAACGTGCCAATCACTTGTTCTCCAACACAGTGGAAGCATACGACCGAGATGCATTGTATGGGATTCATCATGGCCGTAACGCCGAATCTACTACGAAGCCGCCGTTCGAAGTCTCAACATGCTATGTATAGTTCTAAGGATATCGTTGCCATCATACACGTTGACCTTTCGTCTAAGTGGGACTACACATTCCTAAAGAAGATCGTAGTCAAACGACAAGATGAACGGGACTATGCTTTCTCTGGAGCTGACTTTGAGAATTTGTCTCTCAATGACATCGAAGACATGTACCTTGCCAAAGTACAGTGTCGCATGAGACAATTCTCAACTGCAGTACAACGCGAATTTATCAAGTCACTTCTCATCTTCATAAGACGCATTGTCATCAAGGAACGTGTAGAAGATCTCCAGGTGGCTGTTGAATCTTATCAGACGCGTGTCAACTTCACTCCTCCAAAGCTTGATCTTCCCGATATCAACCAGCTATCTCAATATACACTCATCGGCAAACCTTTCGGCGTCGTTTACCGTAGTGAACTTCAAAGAAACTGCTTAATGGCGTGTAGCGAACTCCACAAGTTCGGGATCATACTTTGAAGCTGGTTAGGGATGGAATGGCATACGTTGAAGGATATACGCCGAAAATTGGGTCTCCTAAGCGGGAATTCTCGGAAAGGAGGGATGTGAGCCGGATCATCACAATGATTGATGAACGGTTGTTTCGAAGGGATCGATTCGACGATTGGAGAGTTATGTCGGTGGTCGACCCAGGATTAACATAACCGGCTTTCAACGCCTTGTGCACACTCCTGGGAACATCACTGCACTTCCTGGTACCCCTTGAATTGTTTCTTCATATCATTTTGGATGTTTGATTGATTATGTCAATGGCTTGTGCACACATTACAATGTACAACCCGTACTTGTAAATAAAGGACCCTGTGGTACGCCTCAGTACCACAATCCTTATAAAAGGAGCGAAAGCTTCTTACTTTTGAGTAAAACCTATCAAACCTTTCATTTTTCAAGGTTTTGCTCAAAAGAACAAGTACTTTCCCTTATGATTTTCAAAACCTCAACCGTTTATATCACTCGTTGAGGGGAGTACTTGAATTAAAACTTTGTTCAAAATTGTTCACAGTGGTCATTCTTCCCGCAACACTCGAAATGGTCATATTTATTCTCAACTTTTCAAAAATAACATCACATATGCCATTTTTGAGGGGGAGAAAATACGTGATAAGAAATATGTTGTGTCAATGCAAATGAATCTTTGTGCTATAGACTTAACCCATGAATTGACGAGATCTTAACTGTTAGTAACTCGAAAAGACTTGTCTGGGACGGGTAATAATTTCAAGCTAGTTCGCTAGTAATGTAAACGTGTCTCGCAAAGGACTTGTCGGAGTAGAATGTACCATTCGAGAAACTCTTGGTAGACATGAACTCTGGCGGGTTTGACAACCTTTCGAGGATTGTCTACACCTTCAAGGTAGTTATTAGAGCTAGTTGTCACCTAAAAGCGGACAATGCAACTCTTTAACTATGCCACGTAACCGTGTCTCGCGGGGAATGTCTATCTTGAGTGAATCAATTCAAAATGTGCGCGCTCTTTCCTCAATGTGCATTTTAACCGTTAAAACTCTTAAGCACATGTGGAGGGGAGTATTTATGCAAAATCTTATCTCAACAATGGTACTAAAATGTTTTTCATTCACAAACACTTTGAGAGATTTTTCACAACAGTGGTTTTTATGGCAACATAGGTTAGTCATGGAGTTATAAGGTGACTAAGGTTAGGAATAACCGTCCTATGATCCGCCAGAGCCGGAGGGATCTACCCAAGGACACCACAAATAGTTAGTATTTAGAAGTCCTTAGGTATGATTATAAAAAGGAGAAAATGAGAATTGGAGAAAGAAGGAGTTGAAGAATTAAAAAGAAATGCAAAGAAAAGGGTGAAAAGAAATAGCCCTCCAGATTATTCAACTTAGGGCGCACGGGTTCAATTCATATGCTACTGGTTGTCACTTAGTGACGCCGGTATTGAAGATTAAAAGTCGTCATGGACCCGGTGACGCATGCACTAAACCTTCTTATCCACTCAAGTTTCTCTTAACAGAAGCTTGTTTCATTCTCACAGGGAACCCTAAGTAAACTATCGGCTTTCTCTTAGAGATTGCTGGTATTGAAGAAGGAGACCCTCTCCCTAGTCTCCGCTCAGGAAAACCAAAACGCACTATTGAGTCTAGAGCCACGAGATTCATCAAAAGATCTCTTAGGTACACTTGACATTTCATCACTTGATATTCAACAATAAGAATTTCAGTGGTACATTATCGAGTCCTTCACAGATCTTAGCAATCTGTCGAGAACATTTATGAGAGGTTCACATTTGTGATCCTCGGTGATTGAATGGAAACTCTGCCGGGTCAACATCAAACGCCACAGGTCGCCGGCAACTCCCCGTGAATTACGCTTAGTGGTCTCAAACGGTCTAAAGTCGTGAGGTGATGCTTCGGTGTACCTCAGCGACTCATCTGAATCGTAGGTGTACTTCGGTACATCGTGTTATCTCACTTGTGGGACTCCGATTCATGAACGGCCTTTGTAAGAATTAGAGTTGTGTTTTCACACTATGCTGTTAACACTCTCGAAGTTCAAACTTGTAAGTGCCGGAATCCGCTTATTACTAACCGTTTAAATGTTTTCTTCTTATGGAAGCTCTGGAGCGGAATGATCGTGCAGATTCTTCTCATGCTCACGCCAACATCATCACTAATGGAAGTTCTATCCAAAAGCAACACAACAGTCATAATGATTCTTCATCAATACAGAGAATCTACAAAGTTAAAGACTTAAAGAACTCCATCAAGATCTTGAATTCCAACGTCAAAGAGCGTGTGAGCATGTTGAAGAATGACGTGGAGACACTGTAGCGAAGCACTGAGGCGATTTGATGCGCATAACAACAACATACTAACACTTTCATCACAAAGAACAATGATCAAAGAACAAAGTTAAAGATGACGTCAAAGCATAACCGTTCAAAGTAAACTATCTCTACACTGGGGAGATGGTTCAAATCAAGGCAATTCTTCTCACAAGAAAGAAGAATGTCGGAAGACGTCAAAGCTACTATTACATCAACGCCTTCACCGTTTTTCATCACCAACACTTGAGTGTTTGTTACTCATATGTAATAACACTTGAGGGGTAGATTGTTGGAATCACTCCTAAACCTTATTCAAGTGTTAGTTACTCATATGTAATAGTTAGCTTATTATGGCCTTTATGTTTGTTATTAGCCTTAAGCTTATGTAAAAGGCCCATGAGCTTAGGCCCAAGCCCATAGGAGAAAGGAAGGGAACTAGGAGTGTTGCCCTAGCTTCCCTCCTATAAATACCTTATGTAAACCTTCATTTGAAGGTTGGTTGTTCAAGTTTTTCTTTCACTACACTCTACGCCTAAACCGTCTTTACTCATACGTGTGTGTGTGTGTATAACTTGTTCAATCGCCTCTCTATCTCTCATATAAGCTTGTGTGGTAAACCTTGTGACCTAACACCCATGATGGAATCCATTTCATCATTGATTGCTTCTTTCTAGAAAGCAATATCCTGGGACTTCATTGCTTCTTCAAATGTCTTGGGATCATCCTTAACAATGAAGCAATAGCAATATTGGTCAGAGACCTCATCCCTCGTTCCTTCAATTAAATATAATTGAAACTAATGTCCAAATGACTTTGGATTCCTGACCCTTTGCTCTTTGTGCATAGGTTCAGGTTGTTGAACCATAACCTCATCAGGGACCACTGATGGCTCTTCATCAAGGACCTCTGATATACCAATGTCATGAGTTCCATTAGGAATCCTTTGACTTAGTCTAGGGACTGATGAGAATCTATTCTCATTAAACATTGCATCCCTTGATTCAATTATAGAGTTAATTGAAACATATTCATTAGGTTCAATAACATAGAACCTAAAAGCCTTGGAATGCTCAGCATATCCAACAAATATGCAATCAATGCCTCTTTCACCCAAAGTTTTCAACTTTGGATCAGGGAGTCTTACAAAAGCCCTACATCCTCAAACCCTGAGATAGTTCAGGTTGGGTTTCCTTTTAGTCCAGAGTTCATAAGGGGTAACCTTGTTCCTTTTGTTGGGAACCCTA